>QUSF01000002.1:18066765-18333039 GCA_003676055.1 Chloebia gouldiae | reverse complement strand
TCCCTTCCCTTCCCTTCCCTTCCCTTCCCTTCCCTTCCCTTCCCTTCATTACATTTGATGAAATTTTATTGTTAATTTACTTCTGTAGCAGAGCTGTGGCTAAAAACAAAGCAGGGAGCCATATATCACTTAGGTTGTTGGAGATTTTCCATTAATTTATGATGAAATAAAATAGGCTATTACTAATTCTCCTTGAACATTATATAATTTCCTTTTTTTTTTTTCAGTCAGCATTTGCATATATTGTGGAGAAAAGAAACAAAGGTGACCCTCAGTACTGAAACTGAGCATCTTGTATGCAAATCCTGAGAAATTAATTTTACAAATGCCTTTGATTTTTACAAATTATTTTAAAAAGCATTTAAAACAAGTGAACTCCTCCTTAAGGGTATCTTTGTTAAAAAAAAAAAAAAAAAAAAGAAGAAAAAGCACCAAACAGTAAATGGTTTAATAATTTTTAGATAAAGGATTGAAAATTAAAGGCACAGAATGATAGAAATTATCATGGAATATGTCTCTCCCAACTGAAATAATTTCTTTTATTTGAAATACGCTATTACATGCTTTTAGTCAGTGATGATCTCAGCTTAAATCAATTAAATAAGCTGTCAAGTGTGAAATGTGCCTCTGAAGTGACATCTTTTAACAGTCTTTTTCATCTTGTCATGGTTAGGATATTTACTTACTTTTAATAAAGAGACCCTTTTTGTTATTAGCCATGAAAAGAACTGGATTTTAATATCATTGTGCTTTATTTATAGCATCATTTTCTGAATTCTGTGAAAAATAAATGAACTTGTAGAGATTTTTATATCACTACTAGTGATATTGGGGAAATTATAAAGAAACCTGATTAACTCTGCATGCATTGAAATTTCAGGTGTGTATCTCTTTGTTGAATGACTTGAGAAATGAATTCTGAAAAGATTACCTGCACATTCCTGTTTGCAGACATCATCCCCCATGGTTATCAAAAATTACTGGGAAATCTGAATGCTTAGGTATCATACTTCAGTGCATTGGAACATGTGCCATTGCCAGTTTAAAATTGAAATTCACCAGCAGATTCAAGCATAGGCGGAGAGCCATGTACATGGAATTTATTTCTTATAAGCAATGGTTCCACAGGAAAACACATAGGTAAAACAAACAAACAAACAAAAACAAACAGAAAACAAAACAAAAAACAAACAAACAAAAAACCCAAAAACCCCCCAAAAAACCCATGAAATCACCAAAATCACCAGAAGTCATAGAGAAATAAATTGCTAAACCAAACTGAACTCTAATGTATTTCTCATCTAGAGAATTCTTGCTTGCGTTGATGGAACAAAAATGGCACTCTATGAATTTAGGACTACCCTGGTCTTCTAATAGTCCTGCAGTCAGCCACAGTTTAAGAGCACTAATCTCATTCCTTGACCCCTGAGCACTGAGCAGACAATAATGAGCATTAACTGCTGTAAGCATGACTGCATAGCTAAAGTGTAGAGGATATATTTTGCTAATATGTGATTTGTGTGTAAAGTCTCATTTTAGTCACACTTCGTTCTTCTTCACCTTGGCTCTGTGCAGGAACAATGTGTTTCATGTTGAACTTTTTTACCTTTTGTGACAATTTTTTTCAACTAAAAACCTAAAACATTTCTAACTGCTCATATAATGGAAGTGATCAGTTCTGTTCCAGTTTTATTCTGCTATATTGAAGTAGCCTGGTGTTGACCCATTAATATAAATAATTTTTAAAGTTGATTTCATAATTAGTCTCATAAATACCTTCAAAAAACTTTTAAACAAGTTAAAAATCCTTTCTCATTGGGTCTTATGGAGGAGCAATGTCACTCCTCCTTATAGAGGAGTTTACGTTACCTTTCTCTGATTTTTGCAAGTCTTGAAACATCAAAACATTTTAATAAAGTTCCATTTACTTTGATGTTTTTTTTCAGATTGCTGAAGGTCTGTTTAAATATGCTTTTGAATCCTGTCCTCAGAAAAAAAAATATTTGGTTTATTAATTTTTGTTTATAACTGCTTAAAAGGTTTTTGAAATGTATAATCTTATGTACAGTGTAAATTGCAGTTATTCCCATAAGATACCACTGAATTACAAATTTTGGGAGGGTTTTTTTTCTGCACAAAGCATCACATCAGACCATTCATCAGCCACAGCACTGGGATCCCTATGGATCACTCAGAACTCATCTATGGTTGAGGGATAAGAGATTAAGACATGGTGTCCTCTGAAACAGATAAAATCTTTCCTTCACTTGATATACTTTTCAAATACAATTGTCTTCTTCTAAACCAGCCACAGAAAAAGAAAACAAGGGAGGGGGAGGAAAAAAATTTAAATGGGTTTATCAGTCATAAATGACACTTCTTTTTTTCTCAGGTAAAAAAAATCCCTTTTCATTTAATATACAGGGAAAATTTATTATCCTTAGATGAGTAAATGCACATAGACTGAACAAAAAAACTAAATCTCTTACTCTTGAAAAAAACATATTTTCATGTACAGTATTAAGAAATGGTTTTGATACTGAGAAGAATTAAACACATGGGTGTTTCATTCTTTTAATACTTCCCTCAGTATATATTAGTCATGTATTATTTGAATGTCATTTTATCTTGAGAAACTGCAAAGAAGTAATTAATATCTCTTTTAAAGACATTAATAGCTGTTGCATGAAATTCTTCCAAAGCAGTCCCTACTTTTACCTGTGTGTTTCACCCGGGTTATGAAATGACCACAGTTTATAACTGGTTCTCCTAAACTGTCTCTCAAAACAATCCAGACCTATTTTTAACCTAGTTATAAATCACTTCTCAACTGGAAACACATAAGAACAAAATAAAGAGGTTTAATGGATCAGATTTTTTTCTAGTATGATTTAAGCACTATAGGCCTTCTTCTGAGGCCAAGGAGAATTATTTTGGATGAAATGACAGATTCAATATGCATATTTTTGGGTTGTCCCATGCTGGTTAATTCAATAGCTGAGCTGTTAATGAAGAACAGCTTTGAATAGAAATAAAGTAATAGGTGATTAAATTATGTATAACTCTTGCATTTTTTGTGGTTCAATTTAGAAGTTAAAATTGATCTCAGGCTTAATTAAGGAGTCAAGTCCACTTCAAACCCAAAATGGTATTGTGAATTTAACTAGAACTCTAATAAGCACCATTTCAACCAATTTTTTTTTTTTTTGGTTTGCAATTGCTGTTACTTTTGGGTTTGATTATTGAAAATATGGAGAAAGAGAGTACAAGGAGAGAAATTAAATTTACTATTAATTTACTATTAAACTCATCTTACCACCATGGTTATTGTGATGTATACTTTGAAACCTGTGTATTTACATATGAGATTTATTTTAGTATATACATCTCAGTATTATTAGCAAAAGTTGTTAGGCATGACTACTTCCATTCTACAGGGGAGAAATAATATTATAAACTGATATCAGAACCACACATACAATCTTACACAAAAGGCTTCAGTTTGCTGGGTTTATCTCCTGTTCTCTGAATGGAGTACTGTTTGTGTTGTACAACACAAAAGGTGGTGTACCTAACACTACAGCTTTAAACTGCTGTGTTTTGATGTTTTGTTTATGCTCTCCCTAATTACAGACCATGAAATATCACTTTACAGAGAAACAGTAGCATATAATGGAGAGTAAATTATGGAGTACCAAATGTGGCTTGCTCTTGATTGATACAATTAGACAGAATTGCTATATGTATTCATATAAAAGGAAAATTAGACTTAAAAAAATCAATCTTTTTGACTGAGCATGGAAAAATTCATTTAACAATACATGCTTATTGATTTCATGCAGAGGAATTTCACTGCAACAATATGCCATGCAAAAATAAGGAACTAGATTTTGGATTTTTCTTTGTAACCCTGTCTGTTATTTTTGCTTTTCTAAAAACAGAAGACTGCTGTTTTTTTTAATTTCAAATTAATATGTATTTTTTTAAATAGTATTTCAAAACATCTGTGTTCTTTAACTGAATTGTTAACATAACTTCTCTGTCTTTTGAAACAAAATATTTCTTTCAAGTGTAAGATTGGAAAGGTAGAAGGAAAACATCAGTGAAATGTGTAAACCCTCCCAAAATTGCTACAGTTTCAAAAGCCTCATCAGTTAACACACAAAAAAAGTAACTCACAAATCTCATGTTTTCAAAATTCTTCCTGAAATATTTATTTGGCATATAAAATTGAATAGCAAGATTATTGTTGACAACTTCTCTTACTGCAATTTCAAGGACTGGTGAATGCATGAAAAGTACAAAATTATCCAATTAATTTTAATCACTAAACTCTGTTCTTCTCATTTCCTATAATAGAATGCTTGTAGTTGTGTTGACTTTTTTTTCTTTTGCTTCTTTACAATTTATTTTATACATATATGGACAACCTGGCCAGCATATTACTGCTTCTCATTTACAAAGCACATTTTCATGTCTATTTCAAATATTTCTTCTAATAGAGCTATACTTGTAATAAACACAAAATTTCAGTATAAACTAAAAAAGTCGTCTGTATTCTAGTTAATAAAGTACTATAAATCATGAGATTCATCAAAATTCTAATTCATCTGTTTTTTTTGGCAAAAATAGATAAAACCACTTAAAATTGCAGAAATATTGCATCTGGTCAAAACAGGCTTCCATAAGACACTACAAAAGATACCAGTATATTCAAATGATGATTTCTCTTTTATATTATGTATAGCATATATCACAGACTGAGATAAGCACATAACCAAATATGACATTGATATTTGTACTCCTAGAAGTGTGATTTTTGGCATAACTTAATTGTCTCTTTGTTCATTACTTTATAATTTCTCAATCCTTAAGATTTGCCATGCATTTTATGTTAATCCCAGAGTCTTATAAAATGAAATGAATGCATGGAAATGGATTTTTATGAGAGGGATTTAGCATGTTACAAATATTTAAGTTATGACAAGGTAGTAAAAGGTGGTTGTAGTGTGAGAACAAAGTCTCTCTAATCAGTTACTTGTAGTTCTGAAATGTGCTTGGCCACTTGAAACAGATCCTGTCATTAAGAGTTTTGAGAGTATTTTAATTGACTAATTAAATTAGAAAAATTTTTGTATGCCTCTAGCAAAGAATGAGCCAGAAAAGAAATTACAGGTGGTCCAAAGGAGGTATTTTAATACAGTGATAACAACATACATTCAATTCCCTGGACCGTAGCAAATACTGCTAAAAAGGATCTCGAAATGTCTGGTTGATTGGTAGAGCATGGAAAAATTTATTGTAAGAGACAGCTGTGGAAAGACCCTAAAATTAGTTCTTACATATGTAATTTAATTTTAAAAGTAAGACTATAAATTAAAATATCCAGATGTCAAGAGAATTTAATTTCAAAAAGTAATTGAAAAGTTTCCTGAAAGATTAAGATTACTGGGTCCATTCTTTGTGTCTAAACTGTTCCCATGTCTGTCAGAGAAATGTTCTATAAAAGGTAGTATCATATGGAATGAAATATGATGTAATCTGTTATCTTCTCCTAAATATTTATAGCATTAAATATAAAGCTTTCTATTTTATAACACAGGAGAAAATATTTAAGACAGGAGAAAGGTTCATCTAATCAACTTGATCCTTAAAAATCTCTGTGAGAAAGGATAAATATTGGGAAATAGTACTCAAAATTAAATCACTTTAAAAATGCAGATTTAAGTTCTGATTTTCAAGTGAAATGATTTATTCTCAAAAGCTGAAATACGGTTTCCATTATTTTTGTATTAGAACTTAAAATTTTAAAATTTTGAATGAAAAAGTATCAAAAATGCTTTTCTATATATTTAGAATGGCAAATTTTATCTATTTAGAAAAGCAAACTATTGATTTGTCAATACTTTCACAAAACTAAAAAATCAATTATTCAATTTCCTCTTCCAAAAATACTTAATACCAGACTTTAGAATAATGTGTGTCTTTTTCAATGCTGACGAAAGTGTTGACCTCACTTCCTGTCATGTTACCATACGCACGTCAATGTATAACTTCTAAGAAATCACGTTGCTTTATTAGGAAAGAAACAAAAATATATAAAACATAAATATAAGAAAACTAAAATCAGTAGAGTATAAATAGGGAAATTGAATGCACTTAAAAGTCTCACATTCTCAGACAATACCTGGTAATCATAGAGTCATTCAGACTGGAAAAGATCATCAGAGATCATCATGTCCAACCCTTAGCACGGCACTGCCATGTTCACCACTAATCCATATCCCCAGTGCAACATCCACATGTTTTTTACAAACTTCCAGGCATGGTGATTCCACCACTTACCTGCACAGCCTATTCCAATGCCTGATCACTATTTACTGAAGAAATTTTTCCTAAAATTAAATCTAAAATTCCTCTAGTATAACTTTAGGCCACTCCTCTTGTCCTTTTTCTGGTTGCTTTGGAGTAGAGGTCAACCCCCGCATGGCTTCAACCACCTTTCAGGCAGCTGTAGAGCATGATATGGTCTCCCCTGGGGAGGTCTCCCTCCTGTTTTTATCCAAGCTAAAAAAACCCAGCTCCCTCAGCTGTTCCTCACAAGGCTTGTGCTCCAGACTCTTCAGCAGCTCTGCTGCCCATCTCTGGACATGCTCCAGCATCTCAACATCCTTCCTAAATTGGAGGGTCCAGAACTGGACACAGCACTCAAAGTGTGGCCTCAACAGGCAAAGTTTTTAGGCTCGCTAATAAACCTAATATAATGTAACATTGAAGATGTTACACTTTTTAAAGATGATGTTACCTGGGTTTGGGAGGATCAGCTCCTATCTATGTGCCTGTTCTGGTGATAGAGCTTGGGTTGCAGACTGTCTAAACAGTAACTCCACCTCTTTTGGGATATGGACTGTTCCAGGATGTCCCAGAATATGAAGGTAGATTTTTCTCCAACATTATTGAACTGGCTAGTCCTTTACTTAATATACATACAAATACCAATTGGTGATCATCAGTAGAAAGAATCGTGTTGAATCTTACAGTTTCAGTATACTCTACTGCCCTACTAGGAAAACAAATAAGAGTGTAATTTATGGATATCATCTAAAGGTGATTATGCTCCTGGCCTTTTTTAATTCCTCAGGAAATCATTAGGAAGGTAGAAGGAGGTAAGGTGACATACTCCATTTACTTTAGCATTTTGAAAACAAAAGCCTAAAAAGGAAAATGAAAATTTATGTAATATAAAAATCTTGTCAAAATTCTAAATTTGGTTCTTATCATAAAATATCTTAAAGAAATGTCTGGTCATGGGAATTTTTTTCTTATCTCCCAGTTCTTCTGTATAAGCTATTTTGGTATGCTAACTTCAAAGTGTGGGATGTAATTATTTTTTTTCCATTGTAACTTGACATCTCAGCTGGTGCAGAATTTCTTGCTTCACACTCTTTCCTCCTCCATCTTCTGAATTTTTATTTTCTTCTCTCTTTTCTTCTTGTCACTTTGTCTCATATTCTGATAGCCTCTGTCAGCCTTAATCACAAACTTAACTTTCTTCTCATCCATTTTTCATTTTCTCTCCCTCATCTAACATGAGGGCAACTTGTGTATACATGTACACATATTCTCTTAGCAGTTCACTTTCTGCTTTTACATATACACAGCCTCAGCACCAGCAATTTCCACATATCACAGATCTTGCTTTCTTCAGTTCATTTGCCCCCAAATTCAGGGAGGTTCAGTTACTTATATGGGGCTTAGGTACATGAATACAAATCTTACCATGAAGAAGTTCATATGTGTGGCTGAGTCTGTAGGAATAAATAGACTTGAAAAAAGCAGTAAGGTAGAGAGGTGATTTTGGGTCTCTTGAGGACTTGCTGTCCTGGTTTCAGCTGGGATCAAGTTAGTTTCTTCCTAGTAGATGGTGCAGTGCTGGGTTTTGGATTTAGGACTAGAACAGAGCTGGTAACATCGATGTTTTAGTTCTTGCCTGGCAGGGCTGACACTGATGCAGGTTTTCCTACCGCCCTGCCAGCACAGAGACCAGGAGTGTACAAGATTCTGGGAGAGGATGCAGCTGGCTCAGCTGATCTCAGCTGACCCAAGGGATATCTCAAACCAATATGGCACCATGCTGAACATGCTGAACAGTAAAATGATGGCAGATGGACTGGGTGTGGCAGCCTCCTGTTCAGGGACAGGGTGAGCATACCTCAGCAGATGATGAGCAATTGCATTGTGCATCATCTGTATATTCTTCTATTATTATTATTTTCCTTTCATTTTTCTGCCTAATGAAACCTTTTTTATCTTGACCCATGGCTTTTACCTTTTTTTTTGTTTCTCTCCTCCAATCTTTTACATTAACACAATTCCCTTTGCACTTGATATAAGGGGAAAAAAGAACTCTAAAAAGATCTGTACAAATGTCAAAATATTTAGACTAGGAAAAAAAAAAAAACCCAAACCAAAACCCACAACAGAAAAACAACAGAAAAAGAAAAAAAAAGAAAAGAAAAAAAAACAACAAAAGAAAAGGCAAAACCACCAAAACAAACAAACAAAAAAAAACCCATAAAAAAGCCCAGGGAGAAACTAATACCCTGGGAATTCAGAGGAAAGATTCCTTCTTATAGTAGTATTTAGAGTTAGTAGGCCAGTACCACCTTATTATTAAGTGATCTTCTGGCTTAATTTTCTATTGTGAGCAATAGGAGGCTGAGCATAAACAAATGTTTTGGCATCTCTTCCTTTTTTTTTTTTTATCTTGCTACTCCTGGTGAATTGGTAAAAAGTAGAAGAAATGATATTATGTATTTTCTATGTTTTTGTAGGGACAGGTTAAGTAATCAGCTTATTGAATTCATTACTCATAATTCACCTTGACCATCCTAATATATCTGACAATTCTTATAATTTTTCCTTCCTTAGTCTTGAGTGAAGGATGAAATTTCTGAATAACACCAATGAAGAAGTGAAAATATGTATGAAAATGTTTATCATTGCCTGCAGCAATCTGTGACGTGATGTCACAGAAAGAAAGGAAGATGACTTTTTGGTTATTGCTGAAAGAGATCAAATTCATCAAGTAGTATTTTAGAAGGCTGTAGAGTTTTTACTTCTCCTTTTTCCTTGAAGATATACATATTCTTACCCACAGAATATAGTACACCTGCAAGAATTTTTGAGCTATTCAGCAGCTAGTTCCTTTTCTAAGAAATCACTGGCATCCCTGTAGTGCGATGTCTTGCAGTCTTAGAATTTGCCTTGTCTTATCTCTAAAGTTACATTAATAATAATAAAAAAAAGCTCTAGAGCATGTCATAGGTGTCAAAATGTCTTGGACGCCACATCCAAACAGTCATTGCAATGGAACTGTTACCATGGTTGGACCCCTGAGTTATAAGCCAATCCAGCTGTGACTTTCAGTACAAAAGGGGTAGTAATACTGTTCTCTTTTTCTCCCTAAGGGAAGAAAAAGGGAAAGCAAATGTCTGATGTTGCCCTTTATTCTGGGCATACATAGACTTTTGAGATGCTCCTCCTGGCAGGAAATACTATTTAATTCTCAGGGAGGGAACTGGTGTAAAGAAAGACAGATTGTAGTAACCTGTGATCTGATGAAAGTACTGCTGTATTTAGCTGCAAAATGAAGGAATGACTCCCTAAAGAGGATGAAAAATAATTCTGTTCCACAATTCCCTAGGTAAGCTATATTTAAATTAGCAACTAATCTGGCATAGTAGAAGCATAGCACTAGCTGGGTCCTGTGGGCTGATGGAAATGCTACTTTGTGGGTGGAATCATTTTCAGTGCCTTCATAGGGCTCATCTTCCAGGTCTGTTTTGCACAAAAGTAATATAGCAGTGCAGTGAGTCCTCCCTGCCATGTCTAATCCAAGCCTGGTGAGTGTGAATGATCAGATTTGCTTCAGAAGCACATTTCTGATCCAAGCTGAAACATTAATATAGTCACACACCTGTATATCACTTTAATACTTTGGGTGGCAAGTTCAATCCCTCAAAAAAAAGTAACTTCTCAAGGTGTGCACAGTTAAACTCTGTAACTCTGCCAAAATCCTACGGAGTTCAAAAACTCCTCATACAATTTCATGTAAGGAAAATGTATAGATGCAAATAAAAAGAAAGATATTACTTCTAGCTGCAAATGTTCTGTGGAAACAAATGACTGGAAGAATTAAACACTGAAGTACTTCTTTCAATTTCTCCTGCTCTTGAACTGCTTTCTAATGATTTGCTGTTGATCACTGTCAGAAATTAATGCACAAGGTGTGACCTGGTACAAAAAAGCCTCATTTTGACTAACCCCCTCAGTAATCTTACACAGACACAAGGTACAGGCAAAAGTCCAGAAATATCCAGAAATGTTGAATTATTTTCAGTTTGTCATTTGGAAATAAATGTCCGTCTCCACTGATGAGTTAGAGAGCCTAAGCTTCTCCCTTGGAAATGTGGGTGCTTGAAGACAAGCATAAATGTAATTCAGGTGGTTGTCTTTAAATGCAATTAATATGACACTTTCCTGTGTTGAATTTTACTTTTATTGTTGTACCTTAGCAGAGAAAACAATAAATAAAATCTGCATTTAATTCTTAAGCATTTCTGTGATAGTAGGGCACACTTGTGTCTTTTGTTTTCAAGTTTCACTGCCAATGTAGAGTTTTGATTTGTAAATGTTTAAGTCTCATACAATACCTGGCAATAAATTTATAAATAATAGCTGATGCTAAAAATTACTTCCCTCCCATACAGTTTGCTTTATTTAATGAAAAATCCTGAAGTTCAGACTACTCTGTCTGGATATTAACTTACAAATATTACATTTGAAAAAATCCACATCCCGAAGTGCCAAAAAAAATTAGCAAAATTGTTCTCAGGAAATCTGTAAAAATTCTGACAGCTGTAGAGTGCACTTGAGGATATGCTACACTTAGAAGATTTCATAGGAATGAGGCATATTCAGTTCAATTTTCATGTCAATTGGTGGATTTTAAAGAAAAAATCTCTAATAATATGGAGTAATTAATATTTAATATCAATGGGAAGTTTTACTAAAAATTACACTTTGGATGTCCCAAGAAGTTTCTTTATATCAATTTTGTATAAATAGAGCAACTATAAATAGAATGGAAATATCTGATATATATACAGAAATATCTGTAACAGTAAGACAGTGGTTTCTACAAATTAGATGCTGGTAAAAGTTATAGAGACTATTTATTTAATATTTATTGGCTTTCTGTAGAAAGTTTTCCGCCTGGCATTTGCACTTAGCATATTTCACAATAACAGCTTTAGACACTTAAAAACAAGTTGAGTATAACTTTATAAATTACTTTGACTGATTTCTCTGGAGTCCCTTTGAGTAGTTACTCATTTATTGCACTGTAATAAAGAAGACAGGTGTGATTCTTCCATGGAGCTCCTTTGAGATGAAAAGGCTTACAAGAAAAATACAGTATTTCTACATATGTGAAATTTTCAGACATACTTCTGGCTATAAATTTGCATGGGAAAAAGCTGCCAAAGTGTGTGGGTGTATTTCAGATACAGTTACTTCTAAATTTGAAAGGGTCAAATACATTGGATAAATCTATAATCCATATGGGATTATCTTAAAATTTAATATAAAATGTCATTCATGTTTTGTAGCTACAATGACATACAATGTAGTGTATGTGGAAAGTCATATATCACAGAGCTCCTTTTTCCAACAACATTCTAAGTTCATATAGTGTAGGTGTAAGGACTTATATAATACCATTTTTAAACTGCATTTTTTCTGGTGCCACATGTTGTAAACAACAGACAACTAATAAAAGTGTTAAAATAAAATGCCCCTTTGTGTTAATTCAGGGAAGATAACATGTTTGATAAACCCCTAAAAGGTGCTATTCAAGTAAGTGATAAAACCCACCTTTGTACTCTTGCATGTCTTATCAACTCTGCAGACAGGTCCTAGGTAACAGAGTGAGATAGAATTAGAATTGATCAATTTTCTGATTATAAAGTTTATGTAATAACCTTCCCCCAAGTAAGTATGCATTTTCTGTCATAATGATGTGTGTTCAGACAGGAATTGATAGGATTTCATTATAAGAAGTATCTCCAAATCTGAGACTTTCCAATTAGAGCATATTTAGGAAGTTCTGGAAATTTTGGTTTTAAGCATTGTTAACATCTTGCAGCACTGACATTAATGCCTTATTTTAATTTTGATTAAGATATACTCTAGATACTTCTTAGATTCTATGGAAAATGTTTGTACCTTAAAATAAAAAATAAAAAACCACAGCAGGCTGATCTAAGAATGATAGTGATTTCAGCACCAGAAATTGAGGGAGTGAAAAAATTTTCCTGTATAGCTCTTATAAAACCACTTATGTGAAATCAAGAAACATATACATATATTCATAGGTTTTACAGTCTGATATAGGAGCTGTGAAGTTTTAGTTGATTTTGAAATTGTTTATGACAGAATCTGTACCTTTTAAAGGTGACATAAAGTCAGACAAGTTATATTGGAAAAATTCTACAAGTCTGTAATTCAATATCTTAGAGATATATTTTACTCTGCTGGAATTTGCATATAAATATACATTGATAAATTTTAATATATTCACTTGAAACATGCTTCCTCATGACAGGAAACAGTTTCCCTTTAAGTATATTGATTTAAAGTGGGTTTTAACTGCAGAGTTAAAAAAACCCTACAGTTTTTCTCATTGCTGGGAAGGTAGTATTTGGTAACTGACTCAGAATCACCTTTTTCTGGACTGGATCATATCTTGCTTCCTGAGGCAGCTTTCACAAATTATAGATTAGCAATCTTCCATACACAGTTTTCTTCCAAAAATTTTCTTGGCATTGTCATCTAATCAGTAGTTAAAAATAAGTGGGGGGAAAAAAAGGAGTCCCATGTTATTAATTACAAAGAAGGTAAGACAGTAACTGTATAATAATTTTCATAGGAATAAAGAATTTATGTAGTGAAATAAGTTGTAAAAATATTTTTGTATTACCTTGAAGCATTTTAATATGCCAGAGTATTTCAGAACACCATTGCAAATATTATATTTAAAGATTTCTCAAAATTATCCTAAATTGGAGTGTCTGTATGTTTTATTTTGGTCTTGGAAGTTTTTTGAGAATTGGGAAAGGATTGGTGAAGGCAAATACCTGTTTATTTTTAGAGGAATAGGGATTTAACATCATCACTATTTGAATAGGCAAAAAAGTAGTTACCTTCTACTGCACTTATAAAATGCTATGAATTACAAGTCTAAATAATCTGTTGGCAACAGTAGTGTTTGTGCTGATTTTTATATGATGTGGATTTGGTCTAGACAGTCATTCACATATTCTACATTTACACCCATTTTCTGACCTGATGATATACTTTTAAAGAGGTGTTTTAATCATGACAGAAATATTAGCTGTGCACAGTAAAGATCTTTGCACAATTTCCTAATATCATTTAATATTTCCATATATAGGGACAATCTGGAATCATGTGAATAAAAGCTTTCAAAAGCAAAATTAAAAATATTCATCACCCAAATTTATGTAGCACAGAGAAACTGACATCTGTATCCACTTACATGCATATTAAACAGTGTACTAATAAATACATTTTAAAATACCTCTATCTTTCAAGTTCTTGTTGGATGCTTGTCCTTTTTACTCTGCTCTGATTGCAGTGATATTCAGGATGGAATGCCAAAATGGCAGGATGAGCTTTCTTCCCACTGAGATATATGATAGAATTAAAGTGTTCAGAGAAATATTTTATAATTAATGCTGCCTGCAAAAAAAGGCAGCCCATCACTGTTCAGAGATGACAGACCCTATTTCACTGGCTAGACTACACATCTATTATTGTGTACAGTTCTGACCACCTCAGTACTAGAAATACCTGAATCAATTGGGAGGAAATCGGAGAAGAGGGGAGAGACATCTATAAGTACTCCACGGATTAAGGAGGATGAACTATTCTATTACATTTCCTTAGGACTGGCAGATTTTCTTTCTTAATTGGAAATGTATTATATCAATATTCTTTGAATTCAATAGTCAGAAGAGGTTTAAAGGGATAGTAACACCTGGTTTTGTGTCATCCTCAGAACTGCCTCTCTTCATTCACCATGTAGTTCCAGTGTCTTATTCCTCCTTATTACCAATTTCTCCTGTCCCCTCAATAATTCCATATATCATATGGTCAACAATCTGATAACATAAAACAGGCCAGCATGTGACTTAAGTAGAATGCATTTATTTTACACCGCTGGAAGGGCCCAAGTATGTGTTTATAAATATACAAAAATTTATATGTATTATATAATTTTTTCTTCCTCAAACCCAAAAGCTTGGGAGTCATATGGAAGAAAGAAAACAAAAGGAAAAACTGTAGTGAAAGAATGTGTGAGAAAAGCAACCTCACAGAAGTTTAAATTATGAAAATAAATCTGCTTGAATTTCTGTATATTTGCACAAAGCCAAAACCACAGCAAACAAGTACTTGTTGGAGTCAATCTGATAGTGTTCAATCATTTTTCATGCTGGTTTTCTTCTAAATATGGTCCCTGATACATTTAGTGATGTATAGATACACAAGAGACAACTGTGTGTAAATCAGATTTCCTCAGTTTGCATATTTGATTTTGTAATCAAACCAGCATTTTTCTAGCATAGACTTTCTCCTACTAATTGTAATTTCTGTCCTATGCTCATTATTGCACAAGTAGTGAAACAATTGTATGCTTTTTTTTTTTTTTACCCCATGTTTCCAGCTTGTCCTTACTTTCAATTGTGCTTGATAATAAATGACTATTGGCCATGACTGTGAGTCTTGCTCTCAGTTGTGGTTCTATCCTTTTAAGTATTTTTCTGCTGAACTTCACTTGGCTGTTTGTTTATTCTGTTGATTTCCAGTGTTTGATGTTTTCCTTTAGATCATTCCTTCACTTAAATTCTGTGCCTGATGGCATCTTTTTCATCTGTTATGCAGAGATTGGCATTCTACTTTTAAAACTGGGCAAATAAACAAGCCCAAACAACCAACCCTCTTGCTTTATTCTGTGATCTTTCAAGAGTGTTCTATCTAAATGTTTACATCTTCCTAATGGCAACCTGCTGTGACTATCCTCTGTCATTTCCTTTCATTTATTGTTTATTTAATCTAAGCATGCAGACAGAATAGACACATGCTACTTTGTTACACTTTCAACAATTGTTCCACTTTCTTCTGAATGATTATTGATTACATAATAGTCACTTTGATGGAATTCATGGCTAGGCTCATTTGCCAGCTTCCATGTCTGGCCAATTTAGAGAAATGCAGTATTTTTAGCTTCTGTTTTCTAGTGCTTTCATTTAACATAAATGGCCCGTGGGAGAAAGGTCTCATCAGAGGGTGTAATCAGGTGATAGGATGCCTGCCCTTTCTCAGATTAGAATGGGAGAAGGAGAGACCATTCTAACTCCTGTCTATCCTTGATGGATGCCTCCCTTAATATTTTCAAAGGCTGATACCTTGAAGGAAAGTAAAGAAAGAGAAGTTAAACTTAAAAGCTCAGAACTTGTTCTTTTTATTTCTCAGTGGAGAATACCAGGAAGAATTTTATTTATTCAAAGTAAGAAAAATGGAAAAGAGTACTCTGAAGGCATCTTGGTGGTCATTCTGTATCCCAACTAGTCAGTCACAGTTAAATGGATATCTAAGCTTTAAGAAATGTACTGGCAAGAAACCCTGTCAGCAGTTCCAGACGGAGGCTTCCAGGCAGAATGTTATCCAGCCGTAAGACAGCTACAGTCTTTTGGGAACAGCATTTACAAGCTGTTCATGCTGGTAAGATCAGAAAACCAAGTTTGATTCATGGTAAAAGCTCTAGGGCATGTTTATACTGTCTGCTTTACTGTCACTAAAGTATTAATCTGGGTGATCAGGTTCAAAAAAGTGAACTAAGGCCTTGAGTTAAGAAATTAATCTCTAATAACTAGAATAAACTGCTGGATTTTTTTTGTTATTACATCCACAACTGCTCGATGCACTGGAATCATTACATAAGTTTTGATTACCAAGGTGGATTTCAGCATAAACAAAAACCATAAAAATATTTAAGATCTGCCTGATCTACTGGTTTGGAACAGTTGAATTAAAGTGCTTTCTAAAGAACACGGGTGTACTTTTGCTTCATGTGACTGTCCTTTTATGTTATTTTCATCCATTCAAAGCAGTGTAAGCTTCATTTAAGGATTCCCAACACGTGTTTCATGGATTGTAAGTTATCTGTGAAGTGTTTGCATGTTCTGGAGAGGAGTGGTTCTTTAGTCATGGTCAGCCTCAAGTGACCCAGCTGATTGTCAACTCTTCATTCAGCATCAAAAGCTTCAGAAAGAGCACCAGTGCTTGAGGCACTGATGAGAGGAGCTGATCAGAACTCAGTGCATCCTCCTGCCATGGCTTCAAGAGGCAGGCAAAACTCAGAGCTCCCTAAGTTTGATCCTAAATATCCTTCCCATCCTTCCTACTGTTTTGCGTGACGAGATTCTTTTGTTAAGACCGTTTCAGGGACACCTCAGAGTTTATCCCCAAGTTTTGAGAGGTGGGGAGTTCCTAGACTGATGTTCAGTCCTAAAGCTTGGGGCACTGCAGAGGGGCAAAGCTACTACAGCGTGGGCCCAAGACTGGGACATGTGCCATGCAAACACATGTCCTGGTGAAGATCTGCTCTGTTCTACTTTTGGCTTTCTAATGTGCAAAATTATCCTCTATGCAGGCATTGGAAAGAACATTTTCATTTATTTTTTAATTTAAAAGCTGAATTATTTTAAAATATATTTTTCTTTAAAATTCTGTAGTTTAATTTTGCAGCTTCACATAAACATTTGTAAATATTATATTCAATACCTTTATGTATTCCTTCTCTAGTTTTCCACTTTACCAATAGACAAGACTATTTCTGGATTTTTTTAATTGCCTTTTAATTCTTAGGCTAGCATCTTATATGCTTTCCTATTTTTTCCAAATTCATTAACTCATTTTTATGTTGCAGTAATTTAATCAAATAATTTTTCATGTAATAAATTCTGTCTGCAATGAATTTTTTTTTTCTTACTTAGAGAAAGTATTTTGGTGTCAGTAAGATACCTGACTAAGAGGAAAATCAGATTTTTTGGTTTTTTTTGTGGACAGATAGTGTTTGAGCTGCAATAATATATATTTTCCCCTGTTCTTAGAAAGACTAAAATTCTGTGTTAAATCAGCAAATGATACTTTCTTTTGATAAGTATGTGCAAACTAGTGAATTGTTTGCCTCAAGATTGTTTGGATTGTACACAGAAATTAAGATTCTTACTTGTATATTTTACCACTTTTATAGACCCCCTCCCCATGATCTTTTAGGCAATTATTATTATTTTTTCTCTTTCCATGAACTTTAATATTGCATGTACTGATTTGCTATCTGGAACATGTGACTATTTTGAAAAACATTCCTAAAGTAGTTCTTGATGAAAGTTCACCTTTCATCCAAGAATGGTCAATTTGAAATTTTTTTGATCTTCATATCACTTGGACACTTTAGAGGTTCATATTTTTTCAGGTTGCCTGATACTCCTATATATGAGAGACTGGATTGGAAGTTTATCATCATCACAGAATCAGAGAATCATGAAATGGTTTGGGTTTAAAGGCACCTTAAAGGTCACCTAGTTCCAACCCCCCTGCCATGGGCAGGGACACCTTCCACTATATTTTACTTTTTAAATTACTTCTTAAAATACATTGTGATATGGTACAGTGTTGCTAGATACACTGTAGAGGTCATATACCTTAAAGAAAATACCTCTACTGCATTTCTAAAAAAAAAAAAGATGAATGAATTTCAGTTTTATTCTCTGACCTAGCTTAGAAAGTGAGAAGACTTTTTTGCCTCCAAGAAGCTAGGCTGTGTCTCAACTCAGTAATAGAGCTGTTCCAAATTACATTTACTATGGATTTTTCTTATACCATTAAGCCTTCCTAGGCTTAATGATGTGGGTTTTTTCAGTTGTAATGTCTGTGATGTATGAATTCTTAAATTAGGATCCAGATGGAGCCGGCAATGTAATTCAGTATTTTCAATAATTGTACAAAGCTGTCATTTTGCAATATTTAACTTCTGAATTGCATAGCACAGGTGTTTTATTTTAAGTGAATAAAAATTTGTAGTCGTTATGGTACTTTATGTTCACTTGTAATACATTATTGAAATTCTTTTGTAAAACTGAGGGAGTAGTCATGAGGTTGCATGAACTGCTGTGTGAAGTCTCCATTCTATAGGAATATTTTACAAAGAAAAATAATTTAATAATCTAATATTATCTTTTACTTCAAGGTTCTTATTCTTTAGGTAAGTTGTTTTCCTGTAGCATTTTGACTCCTTTAAAATCTTGTGAATCTAATTTAAATTCACTGCCAATAGTTGGGGCTATTACTCTGGAGAGATTAAATATATTTGCAAATACTTTGTAGCTGAAAGCTGTCTTCATATTCTTAATATAGTTTGTGAAACTAATGGTTATTAAAGGCTGCTGAACATTTCTGTTTTATATTAACCACCTCTGAGAAGGTGATGATATATGAGTTTGACAAGTTGGGAGAACCATCTGTTTATAATTTTTAATGCAATTTTGCAATCACTACCAGGTGAGTTTCTAGGAAGTATATTTTAAAAACATCAAGAAAATAAAATTACCACTACAGAGGTGAGCTATATCACCTCTGATATCATTATTGAATCACATGTTTATGAAAGAAATCTGGAGGTTTGTTGTCACATGTTCTGCAAGGAATGTTTGTTTCCTAAAACTGTGTTGGAAATATTTAATAATCATTGAAGTTATATGTGCTTGTTGACACAGTTCTGTTGGGAGCAAACACAATGTTGCACGCTTATAGATATATCCCAAATCTGCTCTCAGACATGCAAAACTGGAGGAAAAAAGAGAAAACCCAAACCAAAAAACCCACTCAACCACTCTCCCAACCCCAGCCAGCTGATGACTCCTTGATGCTTGAAACAGAATAGGCATTCAGACATTCTGCAGGAAGAGATGGAAGGAGAAAAAATCAGTAATCAGCTATGTCTCTGAAAGTAAAGGTGAATAATGCACCTAAAGGCTGGTGAGATGGCTATCGAGCATGTGGACAAACCTGACTAAGGTTGAAAACACCCTGTCTTTCACTGAGAGGTGCCTTCTGAGAATGTGTTTGAGAAGCAAGCCAGGGAGACACTGAGAGCAAGAGTAAGTGCCAAGCCTGCTCATAAAATGTCCCACTGGGTGCCAGGGGGTGCCTCTGTGGGCTTAGAAAAAGGAGTTCAGATATCTAAATGGAGACTAACTCATGCCTCATTTCTAAGGTTTAATAAATGCTAAATATGTCTGTCACCTCCAGGCTTGAGGAATAAAGGGAATGACTGTATTTTAAAGGCCCCTGGTGTGACATTCTGTCTAAGAGATGTAAGATAATTAGGCAGTAGCTTTAAGAGGACTGCTTCATTAGTGGAAGGTTAGGTCAACTTTTGCTTTCCAAGATTCATTCAGAGCTCATTTATTTCTTTGGAGGGAAAGGGGAAATGTTCAGGCAATCCCACTCCCCATTCCCCTCTCCCCACGTATATTCCTGTTCTTCACTGTAGCCCAGAGTAAGGGTGCAGGAGTTCTGTATTTGCCTCCTTTAACTGAGGGCACGTTTCAGACTCTCCTAACCAGGGTAGCTGTAGGTTAGTCCTGATGAGGAGGTGGTTTACCTTTTCTGTTGAAGCTCTCCCACAGACTAGTGAAAAAATTAAGGTTAATCTTGTCAAAGGCTGCATAAGTAAATCAGGTTTTCTGGAGGTTTAATACCTTACATCAGATTATTATAGTCCATATTCTGGTTGGCACTGCCAGCTCTTTGAAGTATTTACATATAAATGTCATTGGATAAAATTAGTGTTTTTTTTTTTTTCTCTGAAGAAAAGTATGGGGGGGAGGGCAAATACAGAAGAAACCCAAAAAGCCTGAAGAACACTTCCAACCTCTGCCAATTAGGAAGGAAACAATTCCACTAATGGTGCCTTATATACAATGTAAGACATTTTTTGTGTTTTTGAAAGTACAAAGTAATTGACAGCTATAATTATATTTAGCCATATGATTCAAATGAATAAAACCCCATGACTGCAGTACAAGGTGTCTTGCAAAGAGAGTAGCTGTTAAAAACAAATTGGCCTGCCAGTGAGAGTTATTGAATTTAGGACCTTATTTACAAAGATGGAATAGCTAATGAGAAAATGCATGTTCTGGATCCAAGGTGATGTGCCCACACCATATGATCAATGCGGTCCTGGATGAAAAGGTTTTGTCCTGAAAAAGGTGCATGTTTTGGTCTTTTGTTCAGGACTTTCCTGATAAAAGTACCTATTAAATAAGCCTGTATGCACAGATGGCTGAAGGCAGTCTGCCCCTAGATCTTGAGTCTTTGAAAATATACACATATGTTGAGACCTAAAGCTTTAATACATTATTAAGCCAGGCAATTAGGATACATCTATTTATGTAGTTACAGTCTAATTGTCAGCACCGACAATAAAATAGTTTGTAGATTGTGGGAGAAGTATTATATCCTTCTCAATAACACATTAAGAGCACATCAAGAGGCCCTGCTGTGTATAGGCTTGTTTTCCTTGTAGTTTAGTTATAATATCTATTATATTATATATAATATCTATTATATGTACTACACTCTGAACAATGCACGCAGTCAAAGTACAGTGAATTTTTTTTTATAATATTTATATATTCAAAAATATTTTTAAAATTTATTTTGAATCATTTGTTTTGCAGCAGAGAAATCAAACCGTATAGGGAAAAAACCTAATAGCGTCCCCAAATCCAGTTTAATCTGTTTATCAGCTCTTTCAAATTTTTTCCATTGATATCTGAAATGAAAGAAGATAGAAGATATTGCTTTTATTATAAGCTTTGATGGCAATGAACTCTTGTTCCACATCATTGTACCATCTGTTTAGAGATTACTTAGAAATTTAGGCTATTTGTAATTTTTTAAATTTTTATTTATTTAATAAAATCTCTTCATATATTTTCTTCCAATAGCCCTTGGTTTGAGCACTCCTCAAAATAAATACTAAATTATTGAAAAGCTGTATAGCTTCTCTGGGTTTCTCCCTGTGATTTTGGCTGGAATTTAGCGCTTTTTTAATTATTACTTTTTGAAGTTTATCTATTTTATTTTGCTGTGAAAATATGAAACTAACACTAAGTATTTGCTAATCATTTTGGCTTAAAACACAAACCAATTTTGGATGTAACTTTCTGAGGTTAAATGAATAAGGAGAAGAAACAATGAGTACTAATTTCAGACATGCAGGGAAGCCCCAGCTGGATGCCAGGCTCCCAACAAGACCTCCCTGTCACTGCCCTCCACAGCTGGACAAGGGAGAAAAAATAGAATGAAGGGTTCATGAGCTGAGATAAGGGCCAGGAGAGATCACTCATCAAACACCTTCATGGGCAAAACAGCCTAGAGTTAGAGATAATTGAATTTATTACTAACAAAATAAGAAGACAATGAGAAATAAAATAAGACCTTAAAAACTCCTCCCACCCTTCCTCCCATCCTGGCTCTAGCTTCACTTGTGGCACAGGGAGATGAGAATGGAGTTATGGCCAGTTCATTATGGGTTGTTCCTGCTTCAGCTCAGGGAGAGGATTCTTTCACTGCTCCAGGTTGAGGTCCCTCTCATAGGAGACATTCCTCCATGAACATCTCCAATGAGTCCATCTCAAGAGCAACAGCTCTGCACAAACTGCTACATGTGGGTCACTCTGACACGGGGCACAGTCCTTCAGGCATAGCCTATTCCAGCCTGGATCCCCCACAGGGTCATAAGTCCTATTAAGAAATGTGCTCCAGAGTCGACTCCTCTCTTCTAAGGTCTGTAGGTCCCTGCCAGGACCCTGCTCCAGCACAGACTTCCCACCAGATCACAGCTCTCTCTCAAACATCCACATCCTCCAGTGTGGGTCCCCTCCATGGGCTGAGGTGGATCTCTGCATCCCTGTGGATCCCCAGGGGCTGCAGGGGCACAGCTGCCTCACCATGGGCTGCACCAGGGCTGCAGGGGAATCTCAGCTCTGGTGCCTGGAGCACCTCCTGCCCCTTCTGCACTGACCCGGGGGTCTGCAGGGCTGTTCCTCTCACATGTTCTCACCACTAACTTTTTTTTCTTCTTAGATACTTTAGCAAAGAGGTCTTACTATTATTTCTGATGAACTTAGCCTTGACCAGTGGCACATCCATCCTGAAACCATCTGGCACTTGCTCTGCTGGATATTGGGAAGTTTCTGGCAGCTTCCCACAGAAGCCACTCCTGTTGCTCCCCTGATATCAAAACCTGGCCACACAAATGCAATATTGAAGCCAAAGAAAAATCTCTCAATGCTTGTTTGTGCCACTGAATAGTGGGAAATATGAAGTATAAGTATTGACACATCTGTAAAGGCTTATATTCCATAGTTAAAATTCAAGTGAGATAGCCATCAGATGAGATATCATCCAGAATTCCCCAACTGGAAAAAATAATCCAGTGGTTTTTTTTATAGAAGATACAAGGAAGAGTATAAATTGTTTCAGACCTGTTCTTGTAGCTAAAGGATACCATAACAAGTAAAATATAAAATTACTTTAAATATTATCCTGCAATGTCAGCCTGGCTATCAGAGACAAATTTAATTCTTTTCGTGAATTGTGGTTCTTAAAGGTCTTGTAAGTTAAATTTAGTCAGTGAATTAGGTCTGGACATCTACATTAACTTCAAATTATGCTGCTGACACTTGAAAAGTACTTCTACTTCGGAGCATTTTGTTGTGTAACTGTAATTTATAAAACAATTCTGCTGATAGTGCATTAAACAGGATGAAATTTAAAAATCTCTTTGGTCTTTTAGTGAAAAAAGGACTATGATATTTTATTTTGATAAGTAAAGTAAGAAAAACAGGCAAGAGATTTGAAATTCAAAAATAGCACTTTTGCATTATTAAATTAAAGAATTAAATTAGTTTTAATTTTCCAGATTTTGTGAAATGTACATAGGAACAAATGCTGTCTGTCAGAAGACAAACTCCTGGTCCAATTTTTTTTTATGCTCTGTTTATCTGAAATACTTCAAAGGGTTAGAAATTAAATTTGATTGTTAATTTCTGTGGTTATACTACAGAATATTTATGACAAAATTTCAAATGCTTTATACTCTGCCTATATGTCTGCATAAAGATATGTGTGTATGTATGCACATATTCATATTTGTTATATATCTCTATACTTACACACCAATTTAGAGTTGAATTAAAGATTTCACTTTTCCAAATAATTTTACCTGAAACATATTGCTGTGCCCTTTGTTACTGTGGTGGAACTAGTGTTAATCTCAAGTAAATTGTATCTGCAAAGAAGTCACAAAACATTTCACCTTCATAAGAGACTTAACTTTAGTGAAGCTCTTTTCCTTTCTCATGCTCTCATTTTCCAGTGTGGCTTTTCTCTATTTTCAAAGAAACATTCCTCTCCTGAATACCTTTTAAGATGAGCTTCAAGCTGAATGCTATTTTGACTCTTTGACAAGGGCAATTTCAACAACTGTAATTTTGTCTGATCCAAAATCCTGTTTCTGTGAAAACCTTGCATTTTGGGTTTTTTATATTACCTTAAAAATTATTTTATCATTTTTATGATTTTTACATCACCTGTCCTTTACTGTAGTTTCAACAGCAGTCACAAAGACAGTACTAAACCATCCTTGCATACACATCAAATGTCTGATTACTGCTGGTAAAATGAAGAATTACTTGGCCTCATGGGTAGTCTGAGTTTGGCATTTCCTTTTCAACCCACACCTCTCCTTAGAAAAAGAAGCTGAAAAAAACAGCCAAAATTGAAGTTACTGAAACAGAAAAGATGAATTCCCAACCTGTGATTGAGGGTGAGTCTTGGCACTGTAAGCAGACATGTTTGAATAGGATGGCAGTAAGTGCTGTTTTAGGAAAAATTAGAATCATAGAATCTCTTGAGTTGAAAGGGATCCACAGGGATCATTGAATGGAACTCCTGTCCTTGCATAGCACCATTCCCAAGAGTCACACCATGTGCCTGAGAACATTGTCCAAACACTTCTTGAGCTCTGTCAGGCTGGTGCTGTGACCACTGCCCTGGGAGCTGTTCAAGTGCCCAACAACCCTCTGAGTGAAGAACCTTTTTCTAATATCCAGCCTACACCTCCCTTGGCACAACTTCAGGCCATTCCCTCGGGTCCTCTCACAGATCATCGGTGAAGAGATCAGTGTCTGGGCCTCTGTTAACCCTCACAAGGAAGCTTGTGACAAATTGGACACTGTGCAGGTTACTCTGTGAAGCTCAGGTACACTCCATGTCATTGCTCCCATATGTACAGTACTACAGGGCTCCTTTCAAGTTAAAATACCAAAACTTGAGTGCCGTAGGCTTTTTCAAGAATTTTCTGACCTCCCAGTGAGGAGAAGAATTAGAGTAAAACTACCTACTGTTAAGAATGGGCTGAAGATGACTATTAGGAAAAAAAAAAGCATTTAGCTTCAATAATGAAATAATTTTGACCTGAAAATAACTCCCACAGGTTATTCATAGGATTAGCACCATATATACACCTTAAAGCTGTTTTGTGATAAAAATATTAATCGGTTATTTAAATAAAAGGTACATTGATAGCCTCTGTTTCCTTTAAGTTTGATTAGAGAAAATACCTTGTCCCTGTTACATTTCTTTGTTTCTATTGATGTTAGATTATCTGTATTAATTTTAGGATACAATAGCTTGAGATGGAAGGGATCTGTAAGGTTGTCTAGTCCAAATTAAGATATTCATCAGCCTTAAAGTATTTTATTTCTTTGTTTCTTGTTCCTTTTTATTTTGAATTATTTTATGGCTATTTTTATTCTTTCCATGGAGAGGTGCTGAAAATTAAATTTTATAATAGAAATTCAAGAATGATTCTCTAATATGTACTAAAAAATATTGTAAAACTGAAAATCATGTTTAGTGTGCTGTATACAAAAAGAAAGAACAATGTTTTCCTTAAGGACCCAGTTACATTTTTTTACTAATGTAATGCCATTTACTGCAAAGTGATATAAGACTGATAATTCCTATGAACTTGAGAAAAAATAGATATATAACCCATCTGAATTTTTAAAGTATCACATAAATAGCCACCCAGTATGTTATTTTCAATTCTTTTCTTTCCTCTCCCCATCTGACTCAGTTATTCTTGGGCCAAATGCTGATTAACATGATTTCCAAAAGTACAATGTACAAAATTATAGCACTTTGCTAAAACAGTGATCAGTGTGCTGGAGGATACAAGCTGGCAGAAAGAAGCAATAGTGGGGATGAAAAAACATTTTGAAAATTAGACATGATTTGGATTTGCTGTCATTGACTTCAGACATTTACCTAAACAATGTAAAATTCTGCTGTAGCGGTTGAGGCTTCTGTCATACCCAGAAATTTTAAAATGGACATTCAATAGAATAGAAAATAATCAAGAATAAAAAAGATAAGAAGAAAATAAGACTTCTTCTGTAATGCTTTCTTTCACGTAGGCAGGGCAAACTGCTTTACTTGGAAATGCAAAATATTGAAAACTATATAAAAAGTGAAATGAGTTTTTAAAGTGACTTACTTTATCTTACTATGATTGGTATATTGGTAACATAACATTTATCAACTGGGTTTATTCTTGGTAGGTACTTTGTAAAGGCAAGTTTTGTAATTTAGTCTGTGGATTTCATAGGTTTTTTGCATTTTTAAATCATCCTAGTTTTTAGATGGCACTAAGTGAACTTGAGAAATTAGGGCAGCTGCCAATTTTCTGTCTTTCGTATTGTCGAAGAGTCCACAGATTTAGGGAAGGAGAGATGAAGGGAAGAGGGGAAGAAGAAAGACAGAGGGAAGGAAGAAAGGAAGGAAGGAATATAGGAAGGAAGCTGTGAGTAGCACTCACTCACCAAACAAGCTAACAGAAGCTACTATCACAGATAATTTATAGTTTTTGTTCCAAAACCACAGACGGTCCAAGGAAATAAATAGGGCAAATAAATCAAGGTCAATTAGAGCAGAATCTTCACATGACAAACTAAGTGTTCTAAACCAGAATGAAGATGACCTTAACTGTAATAAAATAAAATTAAAATCACCCCACTGGAACACACAAAAGCCAGAATGAAGAGTGCAGGTCACAGAACATGATGTTATACATTTACTAGCAGGTTTCAAGGTGAAACATAGCAGTGGGAAAAAATAAACTACACGGAAAAGAAAATCCTGTTGGAGTTCAACTTTTTCTACTTTCAAATTTGACAAAAAATTAAGCAAGTTCAGAAGGTAACTTGGGCAGTAGAATTTAGCATGAGTTAACTAGATACTTGTAGCAGTAATAGCACACATTGCAGAAGCTTAAAGGGCACCACGTTTTGGTGGTACATATGTAAGAGTCTGGTATATACATCTTTATTTTGCCATTTTAACTTTCAGATGAATTAGAAGAATTCTACATCTGCAATATATTTAGGGCAAAGCATACTGATTGTGCTTGGGTTTTAAGTTTTAAAATGATTCAATATTCCTAGACAAACAAATTTTCCTTGTGGAACCCAAGAGTTTCTGATGCAAGTCTCTACCCTCATAATGGCATCTCCTAGGTTTGCTTTCTGCAGAGGATGTGGGATGTACTTCTTGATCACTGCTGTCTCTGGTGAATACCTGGTGTTTCTCCCAGTATAAATTCCAGTCAAGAGGACTTTCCATTTCAAATCATAAAAGCTACAGATTTGTTTTCATATCTTCTTCATTGAAGCAAAGCCAGCCACAAATTAATTGCCTGTGTTACCAAGGCCATTTATCTGTGATGTCTACTGCAGCAGTTAGCATGTGTTTTATCACTTGATTCAGAGGAAATACTCCTGAAAAAATATAATTGAGATGTCCACATATGGAAGCCATGTGCCACAGATTTTCCCAAGACATAAACATTGTGTAGCTTGTAATTTTCATATACTCATTCAAATATATAAAATATAACAAAAAACTACTGCATTACTTCTATATCTGTAAATTATGCTTCATCTCTCCTAAATAAGGGAATAACTAGCCAGGGGTTCAAGGCTAAAATATCTTTTCTTGCCTTGGAGAGGGCAATTTTTGTAATCTTAACTTTCATTAAAAATGTGAGCAAATCAAATGCATATTTTACAACTTATGACGCATTTGAAAACAGGTTGGTACATGATTGTATTGAATATAGATAACTAACAGTCATTTCTGAACACTGAAAATCTGAAGTAATTTAAAAAAGAGGAAAAAATATTACAAAGTTTTCTTTATTTGCCTCAGAAATATTTCTTATGCTAAATTTGTAGAAGATAGAATAGGATTTTTGTAAAATGCATTTATCTAGAATTTAACTATCATGATTATTCATTTAAGAATACCATCAAATACTCATCTACTTAGGAAAATACCTGAATAGTTCTATTTTTATCCATAAATGTATTTCTAAAAAAAGACCTCAATTATAAATGTCCCAAGTAAACAATTAAATCAAAATAATAAATAAGTCAAATAATCAACTAATTCCACTAATTCATTTGTATGTGGTACACTACCTTAGATACAACATTGATTAAGGGGATTTATTTTTTAGAAATTGAATATATATGCAAAATGGAGAAAATTGTGGGTTTTTCTACTCTTATAGATAGGAGGAACATATAAATTCTGAATTTCAAAATTGTATTAGATTTTGTGGCATGGAATCTACAGACCAGAGAACACAAAATTCATTCTAAATTCCCTTAAAAGTCTGTGGGAAAAAGAGGTTCCTGGAATAGTTTAAATATAGTTGTATGGAAGCCCCTCTTTTTTTGTTATATGTGTAGACAGGTAATTTCTCCATATATTCAATGCAATAATGTTGTGGTGTGTTCTTAATATGATCTTTTTCTAAAATTCAAACCAAGTATTGTAGTTGGTTCTTCTGCTCTTGTGCTACATGAAAGTTATTTAAAAGCTAAATATTCAGAATTGTTGATTAAACAAGAAATCATGAAATCATAGAGCCACTTAGATTGGAGAATACCTCAGAGATCACCAAGTTCAATCATTAACTCAGCCCCCCCAAGTTCACCACTAAACCATGTCCCTCACTGTCACAACTACTTTTTTTTTAATACTTCCATGGGTGGTGACTTTGCCACTTAACTGGGGAGTCTGTTCCAGTGCTTAATCTCATTTTCCATGATGAATTCTTCTCAGATATTCAAGCTAAACCTCTCCTGGCACAACTTTAGACCATTTCCTCTTGACCTGTTACTTGTTATTTGAGATAGAGACCAACCCCCTCCTCTACGGCAGTTGGAGAGAGCAATGAGGTCTCCCCTGAGCCTCCTTTTCTCCAGGCTAAACACCCCCAGCTCCCTCAGCTGCTCCTCACAGGATTTGTGCTCCAGACCTTCCCCAGCTCCACCGCCCTCCCCTGCACTCCTCCAGCCCCTCAGTGTCCTTCTCACAGTGAGGGGCCCAGAACTGCACCCAGCACTGAGGTGTGGCCTCAGCAGTGCTGAGTACAGGGGGACAATCCCTGCCCTGCTCCTGCTGGCCTCACTATTGCTGATGCAGGCCAGGGTGCCACTGGCCTTCTTGGCCACCTGGGCACACAAAGGCTCATGCTCAGCTATATCTCAATCACCATCCCATGTCCTTTTCCACCAGGCAGATTTCCAGCCACTCCTCCCCAGGCCTGTAGCTCTGCATGGCGTTGTTGTGACCTCACACAATTGGCCTCAGCCCATCAGTCCTTAGCCTGCACATAAGTTGTCCTGCACATGGTGTGTGATGGCACACCAGATGATCTTCATGACCTTCCCCAGCCTCAAGGTCAGACTGACAGGTTGTAGTTCCCTGGATATTTTTTCTGGCCTTTCTTGTGGATGGGTGTCCCTTTGCTAACTTCCAGTCATCTGGGACCTCTCCTGTTAGTCAAGACTGACAAATAATGGTGGGAAGAGACTTCCACCATCTTCTTCAGTACCCTTGGATGGATTTGATCCAGCCCCATGGACTTTTGTGTGTCTGAGCGGTACAACAGGTCACTGACCATTCCCTCTGGGTTTGTGGAGCCTATATTCTGCTTCCCGATCACTTTAAGATGCATAAATACCTTAACACTTCATTTTAATAGTTGGAAAATTTATCTTAACTTTTTTATTTGAGAAAAATAACATACTTGTATAAATAGGCAAGGATTTAAGATAACTGACATAAATACATATGAGAATATGAATACTGCCCTGTAGTTGGGTTTTGATATTTTTCGTTGATGTAAACCATTTAGACATTGACCCTGAAACAGTGACAATTCTCTGCTTGATTTCTGTGGTATGAAATGGGCTCTCCAAGCCAATTTTAATAAAAATGAAAATCACATATTAAATATTCAAAATACTGACATCCTTTAAACTGTGATTCATCTTGCCTTTCTCTGGCATCTATTTTAGGGGGGTGGGGGGATAAATGGTTTCAATTTTTTAATGCTGAATATGTATGGATTTCAGACATTCATCTTAAATCAGACACCTGGTTCAGGTGATGGTATCATATAGCATGCTTCTTACTATATAACACCACAGTTTTAATTTTTAGGGTTTTTAATGGAAGGGAATTATTGGTGATTTTTATTAGTTGAAAGCATACATTTTATGAATATATGCTGTTTTCAGGGGAGTTTCAGAGTTACACCCTATTACATTTTCTAAGGGTTAAGATGTTTAGGTTTCCATTGTAAGAAAAATGCTTCTCTTTCCAGCTTCTAGCATCTTGTCAACCTCATTCATTTATTCCTTACTTTTGAATGACTAAATATTGTAGCGTCATAGGGAAATGTAAATTATTTTGTTTTTGTGAAAAATAATGATGGAGCAGCTAATGAAAAGATCCCCACCATGAAGACATTACAATTTAAACTCAAATGTGGCACAAAAAGAGGAAAAAAAAAAACAAGAACAAAGAAAAGATAGAAATGTGACTATAACTTTTATAAAGTATTATGCAATTAGCTGTCAGACATGTCTGCTTTTCTGATTGCTGAGTGCATTAGTTCCTTTAATGGAAGATTTTGGGAGAAAGGTTTTAGAAGTAGTTGAAAGAATGAGGTTTGTAAGTAAGAATTCAGAGGCCATTCCATGAATCTAAAACAGCTAGAAAGAGAGCATGAAAATAAAATGGTAGAAGAAAATTAAAGCAGTGTTGAATTCATGTCCTTAGCACATAGAAGACAAGGCCAAAATTATAGGTTAAGGCTGAGTAATTTGGGTCACTGAGTGTCAAGAACAAGGAATTTGAACTTGTCCTAACAGAAGGATATAGTTATGGATGATGTAATTGTAGCATCACAGAAACTGTGGAGTTGGCCACATTTTATGCCATAAATTTCATTAGTATGTTCTGAATCTGTTGACTGAGGTCGAAGACAAAGTGAAACTATATGGCTTAGATTTAATAAGTGGATTTTCATCTATATAAAAAATCAATACAAGACAAAGTTGTTTATGTTGATTGACATTTATAGTTTTTTGTCATCTTTAGATTCTTTTTTGCCTATTTTCTTTTCTTCGTGAGCTCATTATATCAATGGATATGAATCACTATTTCCTGTCCAAAGCATGAACTGATTGGCTAAAATGTAAAACTGAACTAGCTATTTTTCTGTGGTTTTCCCTTTCTGCATTTTTAGTGGGACTCAATTTCTCAAAATTATATTTTCTTCTTCAGTGAAAAAATCAGACAGGTTTTGCTAATCAATGAAAAATTATTATGACCTATTGCAACTTCCTAGTTAGGTTTCTCATTTCTGCCGTATAGTGGTTCTTAAAGATCAAGATTTCCACATAATAGTTCAATGTTTGAGAGAATGAGTAGGGAGAACAAAATAAGTGAACTTTTTAATAGCAGCTGCTTAAGACATATTGGTTTCCTTCATTTGCATCTCAAGTTTAGCCTAGGGAAAGCAAGTGGAAAATCAGATTTCTATCCTACTTATTTTTTTCCAATATACAATATATCCAATATGTATTAAGAAGAAAAGAGGGGTAGTTATAGTAGGTGACTCTGTTCTAAGGGGAGTGAAGGCTCCTATATGTCAACTGGACCCAGCTGCCTCTCTAGGGCCTGGGTGCAGGACTTCACCAGGGCACTTCCTGAACTAATTCATAGCCCTGATTATTAACCACTGCTGGTTGTCCAGGCTGGCAATGATGAGGCCTGGTACCTGATAAAGATACCAGGGTAATTAAAAAAGGGTCATGAGGGGGCTGGTGAAAGAGCTCACCAAGTTGCTTTCCATCTTTTATCGGCAGTCTTGGCTAATCGAGGAAGTTAGCCAAGGAAAGTGGCCAGTGTGCTACCCATCCACAAGAAGGGCCAGAAGGAGGATTCAGGAAACTATGGGCCTGTCAGCCTGATCTCAGTGCTCTGAGAGATTATGGAACAAATCATCCTGAGTGCAATTACATGGCACCTACAGGATGGATGGGGGATCAGACCTAGCCAGCATGGATTTAAGAGGGGCAAGTTCTGCCTCACTGACCTGATCTCCTTTTCTGACCAGGTGACTCGCCTAGTGGATGAAGGGAAGGCTGTGGGTGTTGTCTACATTGACTTCAGCAAAGCCTTTGATACCAGCTCCCATGGCCTTCTCTTGGAAAAGCTGCAGCCCACAGCTTGGACAGGAGCACCCTTTGCTGGATTAGGAACTGGCTGGATGGCCGGGCCCAGAGAGTGGTGGTGAATGGTGCTGCAGCCAGCTGGTGGCCTGTCACCAGTGGTGCTCCTCAGTGATCAGTGATGGACCCAGTCCTGTTTAGTATCTTATTGATGGGCTGGATGAGATGATGGAGTTCACCATTAGCAAATTTGCAGATGGCACCAAACTGGGGGGAATGTCAGTCTGTTGGAGGCTAGGAAGATTCTGGGAAGGACATGGATAGATGGGCCAAGTCCAACAATATGAGGTTTAACAAGGCCAGGTGCCAGGTCCTTCACTTTGGCCTCAACACCCCCCTGCAGTACTACAGGCTGGGGACAGAGTGGCTGAACAGTGGCTGGGCTGAAAGGGACCTGGGGATACTGATTGACAGCTGACTGAACTTGGGCCAGTGTATGTCTACTGGCCAAGAAGGCCAGTGGCATCCTGACCTGTATCAGGAATGGTGTGGCCAGCAGGAGCAGGGAGGTCACCCTTCCCCTGTACTTGGCACTGGTGAGGCCACACCTTGAGTGCTGTGTCCAGTTCTGGGCCCCTCAGTTCAGGCAGGATGTTGAGATGCTGGAGGCTGTCCAGAGAAGGGCAAGAGAGCTGCTGAAGAGTCTGGAGCACAAGTCCTGTGAGGAGCAGCTGAGGGAGCTGGGGGCCTTTAGCCTGGAAAAAAGGATACTCAGGGGAGACCTTATCTCTCTCTCCAACTGCCTGAAAGAAGATTGTAGCCAGATGAGGTTTGGTCTCTTTTCCCAGCCAACAAATGACAGGTTAAGAGGAAACAGTCTTAACCTGCACCACAGAAGGTTTAGTCCAGACATTAGGAAGAATTTCTTCCCAGAAAGAGGGTAATTGGTCATTGGAATGGGTTGCTGAGGGAGTGGAGTCACTGTACCTGAAGGTTTTAAAAAAAATATTGGATATATTAGTATCTTGGCCTGGTTGACAAGGTGATATTCATAGGTCAGACTTGATGATCTCAAAGATCTTTTCTAACCTACTAGATTCTGTAATCTCTGTATTTTCTTCAAGCATATTTTTTCTAATATAGTTTAAATGTTTCTGTCTACTTTTAGACATTCCTAAGACGCTCTGAAACAGTCATCTGTTTTACACATCTGAAAGTTTGAATGCATTTTCCCACTGGTATACAGTACCTTGACAGCATATTGGATGCTGCTATTTTATGTCTGTGGGAGTGAGAAATGAAAATGCCAGTTTTATGACAACATGATGCATTGATTCTACTCACATGAATATCATTAATGTCATACTCTGCCTTCTTGTCTTGGCCAAATTTTGTTTTCAGCAAAACCAAAATAATGTAATTCAGATTATTTTTATTTCAATGATGAAGTATGTAATTCTTCTTTTTTATTTTCCTGAAATCCTAATAAAATCTGCAATGAGTGCTAAAGAATGAAAAATACTCTTTAAGGGTATGCATGCTTGTAATGGAGATTGTCTTCTATGCAGTATTAGTTGAGGACATATGCACAAAAAAAAAAAATCAGAGTTTTCTTAACTCTGTTTATTTTGTAATAATATGTAGATTTGTCAATCCCAAAAATTTGCCCACCACTATTTTTTAGGAAAATAAGCAGATCCATTTTGAACTTTATAGTACAATCAAGTTAGACATATAGAAGTATCTAGACAACAAGATCTAGTCATTTGGTAACTGCAATACTAAGAATAGGGTCTTAATCCTTCATGTTCCAGAGAAATTATTTGATCTTGGAATTACTCCCTTATATACAATGACATATTTCCACCATGACATGGTGGAAATTGCATCTCACCGGCATCCACTGTTCAGCATTAATATCCATGGCAATAGAATAAGATGCAACCCTTCTTGGACCTTACAACTCCATAGGATACAAAGAAAGTAAAGGGATCCAAGAGATTGCAGCAGGAATTTTTAAATTTCCTTTTTAGTCACCTGAGAATAAACATTTTAGTTAAGCCAGTCCTAAATATTCAGACCAGGAATTTTTAATATTTTTTTGTTTATATCAAAAACATCAAACCATTTTTTTTTTTAACATTTTGAACTGAGAGTTTTTACTTTTCAATTAAATGTTTTCTAATTCTGCTTTTTCATCCATTCTCTTCAGAACTGGAAAAATTAATTTTAAAAAATCCTATAGGATATATTTTCTCTTTCCATTGAGCTCTAATTGAATATTTCAAGTAAAATAATAATAATTGAAAAATACAGCCAATGGTTCAGAGTAGATGATATTTGTGATTTCTTGCATTTTTAGTATGCTGTTACTTAAGAAATAAAGTTTTACATAAGAAGTTTCAGAATATCTTCATAGAATGTGTTGAGTTCCTAATTTTAGCAGTCTCTTATCTTCTAGGGCCTCATCAGCATTTTAAAACATCTAATTTTCTTCAAGCACAACAGAAATAACTAAAGCTGTGTCTAGTTGCATTTTGGTCCAGAGCTTTCAATATGCACAAGAGCAATTGACCAAATTTTGCCAGATCATCTGAATAACTTTGGGAAATTGCAGGCTAGTCTACCCTATAGCAATTTTCATTTACTAATTCTCATTAACTCTTAATCATCACAGTGTTCATCCAATAGTTTGTTGATGAAGTTCTTCTGGCATTTCCTAGGGTTTTGCTGTGATAAGAGAGAATGAATAAAAAAGGGAATATTCAACTCACAAGTGGGAAGGTTCTCGGGGATTGCAAGAATCAGGATATACATCCATTTTTGAGGATTATTTCTTGGTACAGCCAAGTTTGCTGAAATGAATACCTCTTCTATGCTGTCTTGTGCTTTCACTTGATAATATATCCTTTTATTCTGAAAACTGGTTTTGTAAAGGTAATCCAAGATTCAAAGTATTTCCATGTGATTTGTGGTCGCTTCATAGCTGCCCACAGTTAAACAACTGGTCTATTCTTCACATCTTCAGTTTTTGAGTTGTGTATTAATCATATTTATTTCCAAGTAATTTAGCCATGGTATAAAATATATATATATATATTTAAGTTACACCTAATGACTTTTCTCTTAGCTGTTTTTTTTTTTTTAACAATAATATTTCATCTGATCTTACAAATGGATGAGGAAAACAATGAATAAAAGAAACAGCCATTACTATGCCCAAATGAAATACGAAGACTGGAAAACTTCACAGTACCTGAATGATAATATGAAACTGCATTTTGAAAAAGGGTGTGTTTCTTTTTTTTCAGAAAGCATTTTTTGGAGCCTGTGGTGTAGCTGTGAAATCAATTATTTGCTGGAAATTCATCTTCTGCAAAGAACTGATACCTTTGAATAGGCCATTATAAGAAGTGATACGTAACTGTATGAATATTCATATCATTAGGAAAATCCTATTTTAATAACAGTCTATTTGAGACTACCAGTTATTTTATGTGCTATTTTATATTTCTTGGAAATAATGTTTAACTTTCCAAAGTACTCTGTAGCACTTAATTTGAAAGGATAGGTTTTTTGTTTTATCTCTTCACTCTCTTTTCAAAAATGTTCATTCTGAAATTTGCCCTCTAATTGAGGTTAATAAAATAAACAGAAATTATCACAGTCTCAAGACAATTTACCATTCATTTATTCTTCTCCTCCTGGGTTTAGTTAGTTTCTGCCCTGTTTGTCAGCATAGCTGCAGATTGCAACTTTTGTTCTTTGTGCCATACCACAGTGGTGAAAGTGAATGTACACTTGGGACTGAAGCCACCTACTGTGGAAGCCCTGGAATAGGTTATGAACAGGACATGACTGCTCAGATATACCAAAGAGCAGCACTGCACTGAAGAACATCCCCTGTGCTGAAATTCCCAGCAAGGAATGATGTTGTAGTACACAATATTATTTCAGTGCATCTGAGGGTTCAATGCAATTTTGGGGAAAAAAAAGCATGTTTTAAGAGGTAAATATTTTTTAATTCCTATTTCACCTTCAAATTTATAAAACCCCTTTCTTATTAGCAGGTCACCAATGAAAAATATGTAGTGTTTTGGAGCTTGTCAAAAACTCAGACCTTCATTTTCCTATTTGCTGTGAGTATGCTTATGATCTAAGAACATTCCCTTGAAGCTAGATCCAGACAAACATTTCAGATCCTGCACTTTGGCAATGCAGTACCTGATTTTTCCAGCACACACTGAGACAGGAACTTGAGAAAGATACAAGGCCATCTTGTGTGGTGGATGGGAGGACCTAGGCAAAATACTGCTGAACCCTTGTCAATAGAAAAAAAAATGTAAGATTCATAAAGAAGAGAAGAAAGTTTAACAAGGTAACCTGGAGTTTGAGTAGTTCAGATTTGGTTCAGGAGAAACACAAATACCAGTTTCCCCCCTGAAAATGGTTTCTTCATTTTATGTGATATAGTCTTCACAAAATGGCATCACAATCTTCAGAACAGGAATAGAGCTGTGCCTTCCATCTGAGCTTCTGCTAGGCCAAAAAATCTACTTATTTTTGTCCATGTACATATTCTGTCTAATCTTAAAAATTTTCACATTTTGCACAACAATCATACCTAGCAAAAAAATATGAATAATTTATTTTGAACACTTTTCTGATCTTGGAGCTTGAGGTATCATGTTCCTCTAGAAGGTGGGAGAGATTGGTTTCAATATTGGTTGATACAATAGGTTATTATAATAAAGTGACTGCACTATATTCCAGCTCCTTGAAAGCAAAGGGTACCTGTTACAGCTTGATTTTTGAGAAAGCAGTTGCTATTCCATATCAGCAGGAGCTCCATCCTTTCTTATATACTCTGATTACTCTGATTGTGAAATATAAAGCAATGCTATAATGTAGATACTTCTTGCTTTAGAAAGTAGTTGCTGCAGATGTAAGTTTTCAATTTTTCTCGCTTCCACTTGAACATGGATAGCACAAGAACGCCCAGCAGCAGACACAGTAAGTGGAGTCTTGTGAAGGGATGCTGGAAGAGCTGGGGGTCTAGAAAGAGAAATGGGTTTTCTAAGAGTATTTGGGTGGATGTAAGAAATGTCATTTAATTTTGAGTGCCAGGAGAAGGTGAAAGCTGGAGGAAGAAGAGAGAGCGGTCTTGCTCTGCCTACAATCCTGACCAATTTCCAAAACTTTTTCTGATGCTGTTAGGAAGAATGGGATCAGGAAAGCACGATTTGTGATGTGATGATCCTCCTTGTGGGATCCAAAAGCTTTCTACTGTCCAAAGTTAAGACACAGATGGACTTTTTCAGCCTTATGTTAATAAGGAATATAAGTTATGATGGTGGCTAAGGAGGAAGTTGGTAAAGAACTCTGAGATGCTGTTTATTTTGTCAACTGCCTTCCTCCAGCTTTTTTGATAGATCCCACTGTGGATAACCTTACTAAAATCTGCTCCTTAGTGATCTCATCTGCCTTCTATAAGAAAGATCTTGGAACCTCCAAAATGAGTATTCCTATGAGGACTGCAAATACAATGATGTTTTGAAGGGATAAGTACTACTGAATAATAATACATATTAATATTTGAGATGAAGACAAAGGAGAGAAAGAACTTCTGTTTCTTTTTTTCTTTTTCTTTTCTGAGGGAGATCTTCCTTTGTAGCACATCTGATAGAACTCAGTTTAAAATTTAAACTTTTTTGTTTGGAAAACATAAAAACACACATTTAAACTTCCTGTGGTTTCTTGCCCTCTTTTTTTTCCATTCACAGATCAGAAAATTTGCAAGATATTCCCAAAGTGGGTTAAATCTTTATCATTCATGAGTGTTATGCTGAAAACTGTTACCTAGTCCTAAAAGGCCCCTGTCTGAGGCTCACCCAGTTAGCCTACACTGATAGTTGCTGACAGGAACATGGGTATTTTGGACATTGACAGTGGAGTGCTGAATCTGGTCTGCAAGTCTCTGCCCTCTGCTCAGGGTGATAATGTGTTTTCAACAGTAGCTCTATCTGCTAGCGGCCTCGCAGGACACAAGCTATGGTTTTTTTTTTTCTACAACACGTGATTCCTTTCTCTATGGATTCCTATAGACAGAAAGTTGGATCAGTTAAGAAATCAGTCTGTATCATATGCTGAAGTGGCACTAAGAAGGTATGACAGTCTTGGGCAAAACATGTGCAAAGCTATCAATCCACAAAATGCCAGGCTAATTATTCTGCCTAGTGTAATTGCTCTGAAATATGCTTTCATAATGGAAATGCTTTAAAAAGCATTCCTTTTTTTTTTTTTTTTTTTTTTTTTACTAACAGTGGTACTCCTCTCCCTGTAAGAGGGTTTTAAATTGGTGGGGTTTTATTTTTTTTTCTCTTGTCTCTTTTTGTGTCAAAGAAGAATTCATGTCACAGACATAATATGAATTCTATGTGCCAAGATCTATGCAGCCAAAATTGAATGCAGAATGTAAAAATTTTGCTTACAATAATCTTGGTAAACTTCTTCCATTCTGCTTTTGACCACAGTCAAAATTTTGCACTTTCAAGTTTCACTCTTCAAGGAGCATTAAGAAAGTAGGTGGAGTGCTTAATTTGTGTTCTCTATACCAACAGTGTTTCTTTTTTATAGTAAATCCCTTTATATTGATGGAAGAAAACAAGGTATGCCTTTATTTCTTGAATATCTGTCCTCTTTACTCTCTCTGACCTTTGTCAGACCAAAAGTTCAGGGCTATAACTGTGACGTGAAGCATTTTGCATCATCCTTTCTCTTTTACCCTTGTTCTTTAGAGCATTCTGAAGAATAACTTATGCTGTACCCTGTGATCATTATTAGTGTTAGAGGCCAGGAAGAGCATTTTGATGCATCCACACTGATAGGTCAAGGTCGTGTCACAGGAGAAGGGAAGCCGGACAGGTAAATCACTCTGAAGTTGTAAGTTAGAACATAATGTTTTACTGCTGTAGCATGTCGCCACCTAGCTTTACTTATTTCTTTTTCTCCTTTAAAATGTAGTATTTCAAATGTCCTAAGTAATTCATAGAACATTTTATATTCAGAGAAGTGTCTTCCTATCCATCACCTACCTGCTTTTTTATCTTATGCCACCAGCCACTCTTTAATCTTTTAACTTGTTTGACTCATTTTGTCAATCCTGAGCTCATCTCATTCTCCCTTTTAAGAGTGTGCACCCAGTGCAGTTATTCCCATATGAGGTCTAAATTAATGATAAAACCCAGTAATCTGTTGAGGCTTCTTTTCCCAGTTACCTTTTAGGAAGGGAGGAGGAATGTGTACAGTCTACTATGAAAGAAACCACTGTTGTCTTAAACAACTTCTGTGAGAGTTCTGTACTCATATCTGCCTCAGCCTGCTCAGCTTGGATTAGTACACAGGATTATACATTTTGGAATTCTAAAAAGGCAATTGCATTGGACTTTTAATAGTTAATTTTTTTGATAGAGTGTATGGGAGCTGGTTCTGCTGTTTTCTTAATTGCTACAATATAGTGACAGTCCCTTCAGATCACCATTTATATCCTGTGCCAGATCAGCATTTTTATCAAATGATCTCAGTACAATACTCAAATAACTTAAAGTCACTCCAAAATTATGAAGACTGTAATATCCTGCTGTCTATTTTTCATTACTGATTATTTTTATGATAGATTACCATTACACATAAAAAAACAAAATGTGATTTGAAGATGGGATTATTTTCTTACACTGAATACTAAACTCAGACTTCTATGTAATCGGTGAAAGCCAAAATTTAAGAAATTAATTTTATTGCTATTCAATTCCAACAACTGTTTTGTAAAATTATTTTATATTACATGGTATTTGTATATTATATTTTTGTATATGTATATTTATTTTATATAGTAATGTATTGTTTTATAAACTAATGGCAAAGATTTTTTTTTGCCACAGTAGTTAAACCAAGATTGGTCTCAGAAGATGCACAAGGCAGACTGAAAACAATGGTGGCTTAATCATGTATAGCATTTCTATATTTGGGGATTCTAGAGGATTTGCCTCTTTTCCTCTTGTCTGTTTTAATTGTTACATAACTTTTGTGGTTTGCCCTACAGACTTCAAGGTCAGCTGGAAAGCAGGCAAATCCTTTCTCTGCTTCTTTGCTTTTCTAAGATTATGTAAACAGACTTTCAGAAAATATACCCCCTTTCCCTCCTTCTCCCTCCAAGAAGCTAACAGTTCAGCAGGTCAATACTGGGGAGAATATTTCAGGGATGACTAATAATTAGATGCCCTTTAGAAAAATGGGAGACTTAGTATAGCAAGAGCTTACAAAACCACCTCAGTGCTCTGCTGAAGGGAATTTTTCAGCCTTTGTCCCTAGTAAGTAAAAAGAAGCAGACTCTTAATCCTTTACTCTCAAGGGTTCCTCAGCTGAAATCTGAGTTTTTGAAAAATTAGTAAGAACATCCAATAGCTGCAAATTCAGTTTAGGAACTTAGAATTACTTCAGCTGATATTAGATGTAGAAATATTTTACTTAGTAGGTGGGATTGTCTAGTTTTTGGTTTCGTAGACTTGGTTTAGCACCAAATGAGGAGGGAGTGTTTAGTGGTTTCTGAGAGTATCTAAGAATCAAAATCTCGGCCCCAATTCACCTACTCATGGTCTCAAAAGGTGAAAGATTTCCAGTGCTCAGAAGTTGAAAGTTTATGTTTTCAGTCACACAACATTGAGTGAGGTGCTAACATTTAACGCGAGATGCAAAACCATATGAGTTTATCAAGGTACACAGCTGTGCAAAATAAAAACAAATTTCAAATAAAAGATAAAAATATAAGTAATAGGATTTCTTCAGGTTAATGCAGTTAGAAATATTTAATGAAAATTATTTTTAACAGATGATAGCTCAGGTTCTTCAGGTGTGAAGCACAACAAATGAACTAGTCCTGCATCTTCATTTTTAGATACAAGATCACAGTCAAAAACATATAGGTACATGTGTTTACAGCACAAATAGGTTATATGAGTTGATTAAATCCAGCTCATCTCAGGACAATAATAAACCAAGTTATCTAGATATTACAGTTCACAGATTTTTCAGTTATTGAAGACTTGGCTAGGACTTACTCTTCAGGAATGATACTTTCAAAGCCTTTCAAATGCCTGCATTTGATTCTACTTCAGGATTTGCTTGAAATCTTGCACAAACCACATCAGTCAAAGATTATCTATGTTTTGGTGAGAATCTGTCTCAATTAAAGACTGAAACAACTCTGTAAATTTAGAATTAATTTAAGAGTTGCATTATAATTTAGGTTTCTTCTTATCAGTAAGATAAAGTCAATTTTCTTTTTCTTCATTCCATCAAACCATCATATTATTGTACTACCATTATTTGATTATGTAAATCAGAAATATAGGTACACATTTTGAAAGTCTGTATTTTGTGCCAAAAGGAATTTGTATCCTTTTATGAGCAATCATATTTTTTCCCTCACTTATACTCTTAAGCAAGAACAATTAATTCAGCATGTGGTTGATTTGAAATGATGACTGGAATTCTAACAATACGAGATAAGCGATATCCACATCCAAACATGGCCATAATTAATGTATGTCTGACAGAGGTCATAGAAAGAAATTAGTAAATGTTAGAAAAAATATTCTCTAATATTTTGGAGAAAAAATTAGAATTTACCCCTCTATATTGCAGTTTTTGGTAAGGTAATAGAGAGCTAAACTGACATGGAGTACTTGCTCTACCATTGTAGCTCTCTCTTGGATACAAAGTGCTTATAACAATTAGTGTGACACTGCACAATTGCACTAAGCTAAAGAAAGCCAAAGGAAACCTTTAGGAAGGCCAAGACTAATCCACAGAAATCCTGATTCCTGTGGTGGGAACATTGGTCTGTAAGGCCCAGTAAAGAAATCTTTGGACATTTTAATCTCTACTCATGCTGAGCAAAATTAAGAGTAATTAAGAGTAAGGAGTTACAAACTTCACAGTTCAGAAGCAAAGTCTCCATGTTAGAAAATCATGGAGGTAAACGATACAAAAGACAATTAACTCAAACCCCAAGATTTGATATGAATATTAGCAACCTAATACATACAGGGTGTAATTTTTCTTGCCATTTGTTTTATTTTGTGAATCCAGTTCCTTCAGCATAACATTCTTAACATCTTGACTTCTTGTTATTTTTAGACAAGAGACTTAGCTCTGGTCTTTGTTTCCAATGGTTTAGCACAAAATGAGGAGGGAGTACTTAGTGCTTTCTGAGAGTACCTAAGAAATAAAATTTCAGCCCCAGTCCACATAACAATGCTCTCAAAAGGTGACAGTTCTCCAGTGCTCAGAAGTGGAAATGATGATGTTTATGTTTGCAGCCAAGTAGCACTCAGTGCTAACATTTAACATGAGATGTAAAAACATATGAGTTTATCAGGTAACAGGTTATGATTGTTTGGATAAATCATATATCTGGTTCTTTTCTTGAACAAAATTCTATTCATAAATAGGAAATTGAGTTTACGTAAACAATGTCTAGCCAAACAAAATTACTTGCTTTTGTCTCAGAATCTGGTTTTCTTCATTCCTTTTACAGATACAAATATATTTTATTATTTTTTGTATGATTTTGTCAAAATGGTCTTCAGGTTGTTTGTATCTGGTTATCTTAAAAAAGCAATTTAAACCTCCCTTGCCTGTTCCAACAAGTTTTAGTTAGAGCAAGGTAGGCACTTTAGTTGTGTTATTCTTGTTATAAAGAACACAAACCTATTTTCCTTTACTACTATTACTTGCTGGACTGTAAACAAAAAAACATATACTTATTAAATATGCATAATTTAAAAAATCTTTTAATTTGTTGCTATAATATTTTTTTATTTTACAGGTGTCCATATCTGCCCTTAAATTTTAGAGTCAACCATCTGTAAAAGGAATTATTCATAAACTTTCAAATATGTCTAACCCTAATAGAGTGCACTTTTCAGTTCAATATTAAATTATACTGTTTTTAGAGTACTTTCTAAAACCAAATAAGTTTCTTTTGTAATTAACCTGAACTCAGAATATTTACTGTGTATTGTTTTTTAATGTCAGATGATGAGAGAACTCATGTGTCTTTAACAAAAGCAAATTGTTTACTCATTCAAGGATTCTGTTCAAAGCTCTATATCTGAATGAATTCCAAATCAGCAGTTCTATTGAGTTGCATGGCAATCGATTGCCTTTTATATGAGATGAATGGTCGTGTTCAACACATTCCCCCCCCTTGTCCCCCATCCTTTTTTTTCCTTTTGGCCCACCGCCTTAGATGCCATCACCCAAAGCTGTTAGTCCCAAATGAGTTTCTGTTTAGTGGCTATCAGCCACTTCCAGATTTTCACTGCATATAAATGACTGTGTTAAGAATTGGAGATGTGATGTGGAGTTATAAACATGGGCTGTGAAAAAAAAAGTCCAAATGTTTAGAATAATATTTTCCAATGGGGCCTCTGAAAGGATGATTAGTAGAACATTTTTCTGTTTACCACTATAGGAATGTTATTAATTGTAATAGAGATTTTTTTCATATGACAAGATTAGTATCCACCTTATGGAGATGTCCATCTTTTAGAAATGCATACCTTTCTTTTTATAAATAATGTGACTTTTTATGAGCTTGTTTAATTGCATTGGGCAATGCTTGTAACAGTGCCATGCTGCATGTATTGGAGGGCAGGGACAGTGATAATGTTTTGATTTGTTTAATGGTTGTTTCAGGAGGCAGGCTATGTGTCTTTCACTCTTGACTCATTATCAAAAATCTCTATTCTTCAAAGTTTTCCAATTACTATAATCCTTTCAGTGCTCCAAACAACCCTGCAGGAACACAGTGAAATGCACTAAACATACACTTTGCAGCCCAAGAGTGGCATTTAAAAAAGTGAATGCATAAGGCATCCACAAACATGAAACCGTCCTTGCATAACTTCCACTTCAGGATATAAATATATATAAATATTGCTTTTGTATTATCTGACAATAAGGTGACTTGGTATTAACATCACAATTTCTACTGTGATGTTATCCCCATTCTGAACAGAGAATAGCTGCATTAATGGTAACAAACTGTGTTCAGCAATAAACATACCAAATTCATTGGGAGTGCTTGGGAGAAGCCTATGTTTTAATCATATGAATCATCAATGCTAGGTCAGTAATAATTGGTTCATGTTGGTGTATAGTGAAAAGTCTTCATTCAAGCACAGGTATTCAAAGACCTTTTGATGTATTCTGAATGTTTAAATTTTTCTGAGAGACTACTATGATTCTTTGTCTTTTAAAGGATGTTCTGACATGACCACTGATTTGGTTTATGGTACTGTTAAAAACATTTTTATCTGAAAATAAATATCTGTGTTAGTGGCACCTTTGTCTTGCACCTCCATGTAACTCACAGTATGTCCTCCATTTCTTGGAAGTTTACAATTCCTTTTTTCTTCTGGCAGGCCAAGATTTCTTTCCTGCACTGCCTGAACATGTGGTTGTTAAATGGGTACATAGTCCTATGTCTAAAATTCAGCACTACATCCTTCTCTTTAAATCCTGAAATTCTCTCCCTTGGATGAACATCTATAGATTCAACAAGTATTTGAAAGGACTGCAATGTTGGCCTAGGGTTTCTACAGATTATTCAACTAATCTAGTCGCCCTCTATTCCTCCCCTCTTATAAAATCTTCCACTCCTCTTTCTAGTATGCCAATGCCCACGCTGGAAACTCTTCACTTCATCTTTGTTCTTATGTGTGAAATGCCAACCTTTGTTCTCCCCTTTAAAGTCAGGTGCTGTTCCTCAGTGCATCTAATTTCTGTTAAACCACCTTTGCTCTGCCCAGTCTTCTTTCCTCTGTTCCTCTCTTCACCCCCAACCATTTTTCTACTGTACCTTTGATAGTTCCACTCCACAATGTAGCAATGGCAGCCTCCTTCCTATGGATCAAGCACTCTGTCTTTGAACTCACTTTTTTCACTTCACTTTGTGCTTTTTACTGTAATGGATTTACACCGTCTCCACCTGACCCAACTCATACCTTATTATCCTGTAGACAACTGCAGATGCCTCAGTCCAAAGTGTTTTAAAATCATCAATAAGTGCATTATAGATCATTAAAATGGTTCAAAATAGTGATTTATAAGCATAGAAAATGGCATAAATAAGCTAAAATAGCCCTATCTTGGCTTTAAGAATGGAACTAGACACATCAGTGGGATGAGAGTTTATCTGGCTATTAGCCTCTACATCAGCACTTCCTACTTTAGAATGTTCATGGACCATTACCTGGGATTAACTGTCTGGATTTTTTCTTCCTCCATTACATCATGCTTGATTTGGCTATGAAGACCAAAATATCACTTTTGGTTGACAGCAAATATGTTTACTTTAGTACAAAAGACTGTTGTAGTACTTGAGGTCCCATATTATAGGTAGTTCTACAACTCTAGTATATAAGTCCAATTTTCATTCAAGCTCCTGCTAGACTTGAGGGTCTCACAGAGGCTGTAACTTGACATGCCAGCATAGGCAAACCCAGAACCTACTTTGTTTATGTATGCTTATTTTTTACTATAATAGGGGAAATAATTGGAAAAAGAAATAATTAATTATAGATACATAATTTGTTTTTTGTTATGCTCAACTAGTCTGGAGCAGGTAATTTGTTTGTCTTTGCAAAATGCCATGCAATTAGAGTGCTAAGGATTATCAACAAGAAAAAATGCCTGACAGAAGCTGAAATTCACTATTTCACATCTATATTAAAACAGCTCTATTTTTGGTTTCATTGACTTTCAGAACTTTTCAGGCAAACTTGAAATTGTCTCTTCTTTGGGTCAGTGGTGTACTGCATTCTTTAAACATCTATAGATCAGAAGTCAGATATGATGTGATTGATAGAAACCACAAAGATCTGAAATTAAATGTAGCTTTTGCTAATGTTCCTACTTCATAAGAACTTCTGTTAATTTGGCTGCCTCGATGCCAACACAATTTTCAGACAGTTTTTAGAAACTTAACAGGCCAAGACTAGAAATTCTCAGTAAATTAATATGTTTAGCATATGAATGAGATGAATACAAAAGGAATAAAGCTTATTATCCAAGATAATTGATGAGCTAGAAAACACTTATTATGGTCTCTTGTGTGTATATCTCTCTCAAAGTCTGTGTATATGTGCATGTGGCTCTCATTTACCTTACAGAACAGAGCAGAGCAGAGTAGTACTGAAGGACCATAAACGTCTGTTGAAATGTATATATTTAGATTAAAAAACAAACAAGAGTAAAACTGCCCATTTACAACTGAATTATTTCTTTCAAGACATTGCACAGTACTTTGACATGAGCAGTTGCAGGTCTCTATATCAGTCTTTGCCATACATAATTATGTGCTTATTCATGTTAAATATTTTAACAAAGCTACTGTGTAGATGTGGATTTCTAAATGTTACTGCTCTTGATCTTTCCCACGTAAATGAGTGAATAATGGAGGGGACTGCTTATAAAATAATTAATTGCAAAATATTTCTTCATGTGAGCTGCTGAAGTCTGACATGTGACTTGAATTTTTCAAGCTGGAAACAATATTAGATTTTTTAATATTAAATTAAAACCAAATGTAACACATGTATTTTTTAAATTTACTTTTGACAAACACACAAGAATTTCAGTTACTTCAGTTGAACCATGTTGTGATTTTGCCAGACTGGTGGCTTTCATTCTGGCCTTGAGAAACAAAGAAATGCTTTTGCCTTCTTAAGGGATTTCCCAGAGGCCTTACAACTTTGATAATTCATATTCAGCATTGCAACACTGCTTATTATCGATGCATTTAGAATGGATTATAATCTGCTAGGTCATGTATATGATTAACTTCTGAAAAACCCTTAAAATAGGAGACTCAGGACCTAATTCCTCAAGATCTGTATTCTGTCAAACACTTGAAATACAAAGCAGTGCAATGGTTTTATTATATTTTGAATGATTGACATGGAACCCACTGTCAAGTGAACAAGACAGAGGATTTCCATTTTTAAGTTTTATACCAAATAATGATGAAAGTGTCAATCTTGCTGTAGTTTTCAATTCAGAAAAGGCCCCCAAAGCCAGGGTATCAGAAGGGTTCTGATACAATTGTTTTATACACACTGGGTTTCTTTCCTGTCTTCTAATAGCCAGTTCCTCTCACTCCCAGAAGACAGTGAATGTGCATGAGCACAATTAGTGTTCATAAAATCAATATTTTATACATGCTGAGGAGTCCACTTTCATATGAAGAAATTTCCATTTTCATGGCAAAGTTTTCTAAAGCTTCCTCAGGAGTGTCCTCACTGTACAAAATGCATCTGAAGAAAGCAATGTTTAGCACTACTTCAGCTTCTTTCAACTGCTGCTGCTAGAAGTACTTTAGTAGAGTTCATTTAAACATCTTGCTTTGTTTTTCTTGCTATAGCCTTTTTTTTTAATGTATCATCAATGTATTTTACTAAATGCCAGACAGAGCTCCTTACTACTCAGGTGTAGAAAAGAAATAAGAAAGACCATCTTTAGGCCTCTCTCTTCTATCACTGTTTTAAGAACCACAGTAATTTCAGATACATTCAGTGCTTGTGAATAAAGTTCCCAGCTCTTTAAGTGATGCTTTTCAGAAATAATCCAACTTAAGGGAATTTAGCTTAGTTCAGCTTTCTTCAGCATGTGTATAAGCCCCATTTTATAGTGTACTATGTTAGGGATTATATTTCTAGGTGAGACATCAAAAATGCTTGCTTAATATTCACAGAACCATAGAATGGTTTGTGTTGGAAGGGACATCAAAGATCATCTATTTCCACACGCCTAACATGGGCAGAAACACCTTTCACTCGACCAGGTTGCTGAGAGCCCCATCCAACCTGACTTTGAACACTTCCTGGGATGGGACATCCACAACTTCTCTGGGTTACCTGTTCCAGTATTGCCACTCTTGCAGTGAAGAACTTCCTCCTAATACCTAATCTAAAATTACTCACTTTTAGTCTGAATTCACTTCCCCTTGTCCTATCACTACATGATCTCAGAAAAAAAATCCCTCTCTGTCTTTCTTGAAGGCTCCCATCAGGTACTGGAAGACTCCAATTAGGTCACCCCAAAGCCCTCTCCTTTCCAGGGTGAACAATCCAAAGTCTCTCAGCCTTTCCTTACAGAAGAAGTGCTTCATCCCTCTGATCAACTTCATGGTCTCCTCTGGACTCACTCCACCAAGTCCATGACCTTCCTGTGCTGGGGACCGCAGAGCTCAGTGCGGCACTGCAGGTGGGATCTCACCAGAGTGGAGTGGAGGGGCAGAATCTCCTCCCTTGCCCTGCTGTCCACTCTGAGTGCAGTCCAGGATACAGCTGGATTTTGGGCTATAAATGCAGACTGCCAGCTCATGTCCATCCTCTCCTCCTCCATCATTATAACTTTATTTTGGTTTGAAATTCTGACGATTAAAATTTTATGATAAAACCAGTATGCAAGCACAAGTAATAACAGAGATGGAATCTATCCTATATAGACATGAAGTTGTGTTTTCTACTCAAAAGTGACAATTGTATTTTGTTCATATAAATATTTTTAATTTGAGTACATTTTGAAAATAAACAGTTTAGGGAAGCCTTTGCTTTTGTGAGGGAAATTAAGCTATTGATGTGGTAAGAGAGAAGAAATTCTAAACAGATGAAAAATATTTTCATTTTAGCAATTTAAATCCAATCATACATACCTAAATACATTCATGGTTAAGTATCACTATGCATCACATGCAAAATATTGGAATGAGAAGACAAAGTTGGGATGATTATTGGACATGGTGAATTCCAGAGTAGATCCCAGTTTTAACTGGTGGTTGATTTCTCTGCTGGATCAGCTTAACTACTAAAAGAAGGAAAAGGCAATTGCAGAGGCATGTGGATAAAGCTTTCCAAGCTCCATGTTTGATACAAGCATCCTAAGCATTAAACATGTCATTCAGAAGACTAGAGCTGGGTTTTTATTTACCTCTGCAGTGTTTCAAAGTTACATGGTCTGTGTACATAGGTGGGTAATTGCTTAAGGTTTATCACTGTGAGCTAAAGGAATGTTAGTGACTCAAGAAAATATGTGCATTGTAAGACATGTTTCTTATATTACAAAAATATATATTTTAAATGTAGTAACTGCATAGTATTGTCCAGCTGACCATTTATTTAAAATATAAGATGCATTCCTGGGAATCGATCTGCAAAACTGGAAGAGAATATGTATGCAGTGACTAAAACAGAAGTGAATACATCCATGCATGGGATGTCCAGGGTGTAAGACTTACCTCACATGAAATACCCCTTTTTTCCAGTACTACATGTGTATGTTTGGCCTTTACCACTCTAGTAATTTTGGGGAAAAGATCTTGCAGTGTATTTCTGCTGAATAAGGAAGTTGTTGCGCTAGATGACTGGTGTTTCAAAACACAGAAGTTTATCTTGCAACTATGATACCTAAAAGCACTAAGTTTTCCTGCTTCAGCGTACCAGAAGTATAAATAGAAACCAATTTGATAGTATTTGTAGCTAAAAGCAGTTGCATGTCATTCTTACTTGTGAGATTTAAATTGCGTGTTTCTCCTTGTATGCGGAATTAAAATAGTTACTGTTATCTCATGATTGCTTGTTGATTTTCTCTTATGTAGCAATCAGTCAACATTCAGGTCTCAGTTTCTTGATATTTATCTAATGTTCTTTTAGGTTCTGTTTTGACACTTATTTTAAGACTAAGATTGTGGCTAAGATGCCAAAATGCATGAAAAAAATATTACCATTACTCAGTTTATTGCTAAGTTGCTTTGATATTAGTTCATTGCAAGAGAAGAAATAGAAATTTTAATCACTAAAAAAATGACCAGCTTTGGAATATAGAAGCTAGAGTGGGCACTAGAGCTTCTTAAATCAGAGGGTGAGAACTGTACATTCTGTGTATGAAATTTAAGGGGAATTGAGGACAAAAGTCTGCAAATGTCATCATCTCTCTCATAATTCCTGAAAGGAATCCAATTTATACCAGACAATTTTAAATTAATATGACTACTCAAAATTATTACTTTGATTTGAAGGCTACAAATCCACTATAAAAGACAGCTCCACCACTTCTTATATTGAAGCGCATGGATTTTTTTTTCCTGGGATGTTGCAATCCTACTTGTAATTGTAATTAATTTCAGACCATCCAGATAGTATACATTCATTTTGGGGGCTTCAGAATGCAGAATTAAATATTTTTTTATTATTTCCCTTGAAATTTATAAAGCAAAATTAAAAAAAAAAACAAAACCTGAGTTGTCAGGGCTAAGGCATTTATTGAAATAGGTAGGGAATATACATGGTATTTTTGGTGAACAGAATGAACTAAGTAAAATGTTACCTCATGTATCACTAAGCAGTGTGCCCATTGCAGCTTCACAGTTTGTACTTCTAGAGCTGATGAAAGGAATTAAGCACTCCAGGGTTATAATCACTGTGGTTTGAAAAATCAGGGGATTCTTCTTACTGGGTGTTTCAGACTAGGTTTCACAGGGCAGTTCAAAAGAGAGTCACATCTTCTATTATTTCATTACCTCTGTAGTTGAATGTATGTGAGTGTATATATATTGCTCTTATTTATAGCTGATTATACATGTGAAGTCTTTGTTTTCCAGCAAACTATAGTCACAAAAATTTTCCTTTCCTCAAGGAAAGATTGTAGTCTTGAGGATTTGCTGCCTAATTTGAAGCTCCAGCTGTGCAGGAAGATGTCAGCTTTTCCTGATCTAGTTTTGATGATAAAGCATGAGGCAGAGGTGGCTAGTATTCAGTGTCTTCCAGGTGGGAAATAACTGCAATCTCTTATGTCTTCTCATTAGAAATTCCATAAAAGCCATTTTAAACTAACAGAACACATCCCTTCAGTTACGGTACACCTACTCCTATCAGGACCTTCTGCTGTGATTTAAAACACCATATGTTCATATGTGCTTGTTCTGAAATTTGCACAAATTATCCAAGATTTAATGTGGGAATTAAAAGCAAACAGCTTCCATTAGAAATTCTCCAAATCTGAGGAACTCCATAAAGTAATCCAATACTTGACATTCTTGTTAATATTTTTATCCCTGTATAGTCCAGGTTGGCATCAGATCAGTCATGGCAAAAGAAATCATAATATGTGTTTACTACTTGAAGCAACTGGAATTAAGAAAGACGAACTAATTTGCCTAAGTCACTTAATAGAATCAGCTAATTAATGCTGCTCTGCTGTATATCTCATAGGAAGCTGATGCTGTGGTGGTGTTCTGCTTAATTTCATTCATTCTGTTTTTTTTATGTGCAGAATCACTTTACCCTGCAGTTTCTGCATCATAAAACTTCTTTAATTTGATGTAAACAATAGTTTATGTTCCCCTAATTACCTCTTCTTTTAGTTCTAGCCCTGGACATGTAAGTGGAAACACTGATTTTCCAGAAGCCATGGGTGAAGGTGGTTTGTTTATGAGACACAATTAAACCTGACTATTTAGAGTACATTAATTAAATAGTTTCTAGTTCTTCCTCTAGACTGACTCTGGAGTTTTTAGGAATGAAATAGTGTGATTATTTCATAATTAGTAGAAACAATTTCAAATGTTTTAAAATAATTTCAGAAAAGAAGAAGAAATTAACAACATGGTTAAACCTTTGGCCTCTTTTCAATTGCACTGAATTGTATTTTGGCCTAGATATATAATTTTTCATTTTCTTCTTGAAGAATCTTTATAATTATACACATATCAGAAACTATTAACATTTTTATGACTTTTTTATGATTGTTCTTCTTGTCTTAGTAGACATTCTGTTGCTTAGCTGTATTTAGTATTATGTTAGTGAATAGGTATGTCTAATTTTCTTTTCTGTGGAATTTTTTCCATTATCATCTTTCTCAAAGTAAAATTTGAGTCTGAACATGATGAAAATAAATGTAGTACAACAATGTATATAGTATGGTTCCTATTCAAGTTAATAAGAATATTTTTGCTTTAGGAAAGTTAAATAACCAACACTTCATGACACAGTTTTGCAAAATGCTCTATTTTTAACTAAATTAATAAATAATATTTCCTAGTTGCAATTACTTATAATACTGAGTTTTAAAGATCTCTTTGAGGAAAATTTATTATTTACTAACACTCAGCTGTGTTGATTCCTGAGTTATGCAACATGAATTACAGAACCATTCTTATGCTTTAATGATTCGAATGTTTTCTAGCTAGTATAGATCACAAATTTCTAACAGGTGACACCCTAAAATTATTATTCTTCACGTCATTCACTTTGAATGTTGATTGAATTAAAAAAAAAGACCTTCTGAAAAAAGTAGAACAAAAAAACTCCAACATTCCCAGGGGAAAAAAAAAAAACCCAAAAAAACCAAAACCCAAAACCAACCAACCAGAAAACAAACAAAAGAAAAAAAAAACCTAAAAGTGAGAAAACCCAGACTTTTTCTTTTGAGACTCTCTTTATTCGCATGCTGACATGTCTCTTTCCCTTAATTCTCTTTCTCTCAAGATGAGGAAATTGAAACAGGGAGATAAGTGACTTGTTGAAGTCCACAAAAAGAGTTGATTGCAAAATAAAGATATTAATCTCAGAAGCCTGCTTCTTAGTCCTGACCCTCAAGTATTAAACCACAAATAACACATAGCCCTGACTTTCATATCTGAGAGTTCGATCTCTCCAAAACAATGGCTGTGACCTCTCAGGAGAACATGCTGATGAACTTTTATTCCCCACAAGAGAAAGACAAGTTCGAATTCAGACTGAAATCATAAAGGTTCAGTCAGATGTTGTTCAAAACTTTTCAAAATATTGCATCTCATAAATACACTTTCCTTTCTCCTTCCCTGACCACACTGTTACCTGGCAGTGTTTAACAGTCCTTACCAATAAACCAGCATGAACTTTACACTTTGTATCACAATATGTAAAAAGCAAACCATAAATTTAAATAGCTTTTTGTCAACTGTTTATCACTTTACTGATAAACAGTTAGTGTTTATCATCATTACCATTAAAATGTGCACTTTATTTTCCAAACACAGAGGAAGACATGTGACAGCAAGCACTTTTGCAAAATAATTTCCCCAAGCTGCATGTCCTGCTATCTTTGGATAAACAGGAGCACAAGCCTGCTTGCAATAGTGACATCTAGTGACTCCCAGTCACATTTATATCACCTCCTTCACCAGCTTTAACTTTTTGCAGCTTGCACCCCATTACAGATAGAGTGTTGCAAATGAACTAGCAAATATGTCCTTTTTCTTTCTAAAAGACACTAGAAGAAGCAGGAGCCATTGTCTACAACAAAGCCTAGCTTAAATATGCACATATTTAATCCCAGTAAGTACAGTGATATTTGAAAGTAAATTATAGATATTTACATTACATGAAATGTGATTTTTTTCTGACTGTTACGGTCCACTCTTTTCAGTTCATACTGTGATGATATAATCTTGCTTCTAGGCATGCTGATGTTCCCAAAAGCTCAATGTACCTTGACATACACAAAATGCTACATCTGGTTCTTTGACACGAGCCATTGTGTCACTCCACTCTGTGTATCATGTCACTGCATGCTCAGTGGCATTAGAAAACGGTGCCCTGACACAGCCTCTTATGTCAGTCTCTTCTCAGACAATATTAAGAGCTTTTATGCACCAAAAGTGCATTTGAAGTGATGCTACTGAGCACCGTTGTTCATATTTCTGTAAAGCTGCAATTTCTATGTTGATAGAAGCAATGCTTTTAATTAAATTTGTGTTTTAATTAAGATCTAATTAAGAAAAAGATATGAACAGCTGTGAATCAACAGACGTTTTCCTAATAGTTCATGTCTAATTGTATTTTTTTTCCTTCATTTGTATTACCTAAGCTTGTTCAACACCAAAGAAATTTGTTAAACTTGTCACAAAAAAATGCACAGACCTTTCATGAAAAACTGTCATAAGAAAACGGTTTGAAATCACACCTTCCTAGAATAACATCTGAGAAGTTTGGAGGGATGCGGGATATTCATGGCTTTTAATACATAAAAATAATGCTATCTCATACCTACCTCTTCAGCCTTTTGAAATATCTAAAAATTAACTTTAAGTGACTTACAAAAATGTAACTATCAGCCTTTTACCTATCTTGTTAGGTATGTTTTCTTTGCCATCCATAGTCAAGTCAGAGCAAGACCCTAATGAAGAGGTGTATTCTTTTTATTTAAGAAAAAATGCAAAAGAATAATTCATATCATTATATGAATTGATATGGTCAGAATTTCTTTTTTTTTGCATCACATTCCATGAAATTGTTGTCATATTGGGTGGCATACCATCACCAAAGCTTTTATTTCGAGTTTCAGTTTTTGGCACATGCAAATACAAGCTTCAGATGTATTTTCAATTATTACCCTCAGAAGAGTTCTCTCTGTCTGCCATATGAGTGAGGATGGTTAATTTAGCTAATTACAACTCATCATTCCCAACACAAAGAGTGAATGTTTAATATATGTAAAAAACCGTGATCAATCCAAAGAGGGATTTTAAAGTTTAAGCATTTGCTTATTTTAATAGACATGAAGAATCAATTAACAGCTGGGCAAACAAACAATATAAGTTGAGCAATTAGTATCTATTATTTGCTTCAATCTAGTAATTTTTACCAGGGTTTTCAAACATTAAAAACATAACTACATTTTAAAGTGTCTATGTAATTTTAATATGCTTTTATATCCATCATATTTGCTTGAAAAATCCCTTACCCGCATATGAAAAAGCAAATGGAAATTTACCCAACCATAAAAAATAAATTTAATAAAAAGTAAGCTAGATTGGGCCACAGATTATTTGATTTTACAATTATATGATTCCACAGTCATATTTTAATTGGCACTTAAACAGTTATCTTTTTACAGCTGGAGTCAACAGGAGTGGTGGAAGCCTGGTTTGATATGAAAGTCAAAACAAAGAAATGGTAGTTCTCTAATGTATACAGATACAAAAGCAGAAACACAATGTGTGTCCCTTTGGACTCATGTAATTATTTTCCTAAAATTAAAAAAAAAAGTCAAAAGCTTGGAAGAGAATTGGAAGTAAGGAAGTAACTGGGAATTAGAAAAGGTTAGGAATGAAGTGCTATTTGGAGAAATGGGCAAGACCCTCTCAGGAGGAAAAAAGAGTAACTACTTGTCTGCACTGGCAAAGTGTTTTCTCCCTGTGCTGCATCTCCTGCAAAGGTGGACCACCAGGCTGAGGCTTCTCACGAGTAAACAGCAAATGAAAAGGGAATGATGGAGCCGTGCCAGGGTTAGCTGGTGCTCCCAGGGTACTGAAGCCGTTTGGGACCCTGCAGCAAGACACATGCTCAAAAGTCCAGATGCTGGCAGGCATACACAGGACATTAAAGGAGTAGAAACAGGAAAATAAGTAGCAGGAGAAATAGCTAAGAAACACAGACTAGGTGAGGCAGTCATGGGGTGCTGCTGCTCACGATGAAGTGTGTCCATGAAGCCGGTCTCAGAAAGGTACTTAAGAGAAGCTACGCGTAATTTCATTAATCACCAAGAAAGAACAGTTGTAGTTGAATTCTAAGAACTAATCAAAGTTGAAAAATACCTTTAGAGAAATATTTGGCACCTTCAGGTACCCATTTTTACTTGTATCTGAGGATATAGACTGTGTTAGAAGTCTTCATTGTAATATAGCAATTTATTAAACAAAAGAGCAGAGCATTTCTAAGTCATATGTGGCAGCAGCTCTCTGGCCACAGAGAGCAGGCATAGACTTTCCCAGGCATTTTCCTGGGGAAGGCTGTGAGAAGATCAGAGAATTGAATAGGAAACAATTCTTATCTCCACTTGCACCTGCTGTTGTGCACATGTGAGATGTGTCATGGACATTTGTTTACCAAAGGGTGATTTCTTAATTGGACACTGGACCAATTAGGTCAAAGCTGTATTGGACTGGCTGTAGCAGTAACTGAGTTTCATAATAAGTATAGTATAATATAGTATAAGATGGTATAATAAAGCAATTGATCAGCCTTCAGCAATCATAGAGTCAGTCAATTATTACCCAGCTAATTATTACTCAGCTGGGGGCCTGCGGTGACAGTCATACATTTACGTTGAACAAGAATGAAATCAAGTCGGCATTTTGAATTACCAATTTAGGTGTTTGTTATTGGAATTGCTAATATCATGCGAATTATATTTAAAATGCAAAATATATTAAAATCAATTCTCTCCCATGGGATGTTTTAGATAATAAGTAAGCATGATTTCTTCATCTTAAATTCCCAGTTTCATGTTTTGATTTTTTTCTCTGTGTAGAAACTTGAATGATATGTATATGTCTTTGCTATAAAATCCTTTGGTTTTCCTTAAAAGGCAATGCAGAGGATTTTGCTGTGGAACTCTAATTCTTTATGAGGGTGCTCATGTGTAAGATCCCATAAGGTTTCAGCTACCATTTCCCCTGTTCATGGCCTCTGCAAAGCTGCTTTGAGTTATTTTTCTGTTGCGCTGTCATTCGTATAGAGCTTATGTTCCCCTTCTTTTTAAAAGGGTTTTTTGTGATTTCATTATTGTCCTCAAAATTTTGAAGTACTTAATGAAAATACATAGATTTTTAAAGGATTTGCTGTTACTTAATCCTAAAAAAAGAAGCAATACCATGAAGTGCTATGAAGTAATGCTGGGAACCATTTGGATAAAGAATTTCTGGGGATCTGAAAGTTGTGTGAATTCACTTTTTCTAAGTGGAAAAATTGTCCCTGGTTTTTCATGCAAAATGAACACACAAAAAATTTGTTTTATTCATGTACAACTTGTGATGAAGGTGGTTGCTTCCTTTTATGCTGGTTGGTTTCCCTAGTTTTGTCAAGATAACAAGCTCAGTTCAGTCTACGAGTCTGTGAAATCAGTCTATGAAGACATCCTAAAAATTTCAAAGACTTAACCTCTATCCATTTGTTTCAAGGGCTTACATCATCCTTAAGTAGCCTCGAGTGCAGAGTGCTATTAGTGCTCTGCTTCCTTTTTTATAGGTGCTGTTCACTGAGAATCCTCAAACCCATAATAATCCCAGTTTGATAAAGTGTGTTTTTTCAAACCAGAAAGGAGCAGCTTTTTACAGCAGAATTGTGAGGCTTAAAGATAGGGGGTGTAGAGAAATTTTATTTGGTGCCCTATTTTTGGAATACTTTTTCTGGAAAAAATTCACCCCAGCAAATCGGGCCTATCTTAACACTCTAGAATGTTCTATTATTATTATTGTTTTTTATTATTATTTAGGAAAAATCGATTTAATAATTCTTTAGAGTGTTTATTATAGGTATTTTTTGGCTTACAGCTCAGTTCTGCCTTAAAGTGCATACTGACCATGGTTATAGTTGCTGTAAATGCACTGCCTGCATGTTTTCCAGATGACTTTGTCCGCAGCATTTTATTCATTAGAAGACAGTATTCTCTCAAACTTGCTTCTTTTAACTGCTCATTTGCAAGATAATTGAAATGAGACTGGAATTGTGGTGTCAGAGTAAACAAATACCACTTATGTGTTAATCACCAAAACAATAATATTCTTTGTATTTAACACAGTGTGCATTATAATAGATACAAGTATATCTGTGAAGTGTACATATTATTAACAAAATTGCACAGGTAGAAACAAACATGAACTCTATTTTCAGTTGTCTTAGTGTCTTTATGTGTCTTTCTTCTTCTGCATTTGGAACTAATTAAGTTTTTCTTCCCTAGTTAAAAATAAGAAAAAACATAAAAGCTAAATGCAAGTATTCTTTGGACAGTGGAATCCTTCTCTAAACTTTCATATTATTGAGGTTAACAGAATCTGTTGCCTTGAAAACTTCCTCATTCCCATGTGCTATTATAAGTTGAAATAGAGCCCAAGGGAAACAGAAGTCACATAGTAAAGCTTCCTAACTGCTTTGTGAAAATGTAGACAATATAGAAGACTCATTACCACAGATAAAACAGAACCAATTCCTAGAGGACTTTTCATAATAGTTTTGAGCAATTGCATAAAAAAGTCTATAACAAGATGTTGTGACTTTTATACTAATGAAGGGCATTAAGGAGATTCTAATTATGGTGTCTGGCCTGAAAAATTAATCTAAGATTTTAAAATCTGAGCTGTTTGAAGTAAGCGTGACTGTAGCCTCTAGTCAGGCAGGACAGCGACTAAACTTCTTTGTTTGAAAGAATTATTATGAATGCTACTGTATTTTATTACTGAGGCTGTGAAATACCATATGTGTCAAGGAGGACTTGTTAACTCTCTGTAAGTACATAACTCATTTTACTAAATGTATTCTCAAATGATGCATAATTCTAATTATAAGTTTTGTGCCCTTGCACTTCCTTTTCTTATCATCAGACCATGAAATTTTTACACAGAAGTGTTTATTGTAAGGATATGATAAAATTATCATAATTTTTCAGTACAAGTTTTTTAAAGTTTTAAAATGTGCTTTGACTAGTGGGTATCTCTGGGTTCTTTGCTCAACCTAGTGGGGATCTCTGGGTTCTTTGCTGATCAGCATCAGCCCATTGACCGGTCACATATTCTGTTGGGCTGAATGGAATTCCTCTTCTGCTTCCCTAACACAAGCAACACTGCTATGTACTGCCTGGGAATATATCAACCTATGTTCAGACTGTATTTTCAGTATTTTAACCTTGAATTGAATCCTGCCTTAATCTCTGTTTTCCTTCAAAGTATTCCCAGTCAGCAACTGTGACATGTCTTACAGCTAATGCAGATAACAACTAAAATCTGGAGGATTTTTACAGGGGAAATATAAAGGGCAATTAAATGAACAAAATTATTTTCAGTAAATTTGTAGGAACTTAATAACTTCTTCCTCCCATACTTTATCAAATTTGGCTATCAGATTTAGCTGATACATCTGAATATTCCAGTAGACAAACAGAGAAGTATTATTCATATGTGATTAATTTTCTTAGGAAATCGACTTAAATATATTGTTCTAATTTCTTTCTTTTTCTAATCTATTAGCCTGACTTTTCATTTCACCCTGGCAAGTATGTATTCATATATGCTAGATCATTATGTCATTATTTTTCCTAAAATGTTCACAGATTTGTAACCACTTATTTTCAGTAAATCTCATTGAGAGCACCTGATTTTGGGAGACAAATATATCTGTTTACCTTGCTGAAAATGTTTACGTTACAGTTTTGGCTTGTCAAATTTCCCAAATAGTGAACAGCACAATATTCAGTGGAAAAAGAAAAGGAGCAAAAATGATGGTATAAAGTCAGCAGAGAAGATGTGAACTAGTGTCCTTTTTAGGATTTACTTATTCATGTCTCATGTCTACTGTTGGCTATTGACAAGCCCAGGAAGTCAAAGTAAATAATTTCTTTAAAATCTTTTTGCAAGCCAGGTATAGCTCTACCTGTAGGGAAGTATGTGATGATACTGAAATAAACCATAGGTAATGGCATTGTAAATTTTTATTAGATAGGATAGAATAAACAGGTAGCACTTTTGCTTGTCTATTGTTTTACTTGGGTGTTATTCATCAAAAGCTCAGGTTTCTGTTTCCTTATTGTTAAATAAAAGCAGTTTTTCCCAGCACATGCATATGGACATAGAGCAGCAGAAAAAAAGCCTGTTTAACCTGTTTTTTTCTAGACAGGAAGCTCCTGTAAAACTGTTTATCAGACTTTAAAAATACTGTTTTCTTTATACAGCCGCTTTCCAAGCATTTCCCCCTTCTTTGATGCTACAGAACTAGGATTTTACAAAATTTTAATGCAAAACTGACTATGCAAATCACTTCTGTATATTTTATTTCAATTCTACATCAGTAAGATATAAATGTTTCCATTATTATTACTCTATCTTAATCGCATGAGTGACTTCTCAAAACTCTTGATACAAAATCAGTGCTTGTCCATATATTCCTGCTAAGCAAGTTATCATGTGCTGTGTTCAACTATCCAATCAATTGTAATTTCTTCTGGGTAAAAGGTGTATGTATATATGTAACTCGGCTATGCCAGATAGCAAAGCTCCTAATTAGCTAGCCCTCTCATGCAAATAATTTTCCTAACTTGTATACCTGCAAATTTAAATAATCAGTGGAGTCACCAGTATAATTTCATCTGCTGTTTAATGACTGTTTTCAAAAGCATAGTGTAACAGGTTTTTTTCAGTGCATCCATAAACAGTGAGTAAAGTCAGATCAGAACAATTTAATCATTGTGTTTGAACAATTTATGTACCAGTTATTTGACACCTCATTTTAACTTCCTTTTAAAATGTTAAGTCTAATTAGAAGTTTGTCAGGGCTCTGACAACGCCTCTGTCCAGCTTCACCTGGGACCTCCTCCCAGCACAGCCTATGGGTCCAGGAGCCCCATTTCACCTCAGCCTGGAGCCAAGTTCCAGGTTCCTGTGGTTTAGGTGTGCTGATCTCCAGCCCTTTCTCTGCCTGGTCTCTTGGGCAACAACAGTTTGTTGGAAATTTCTCCTGGAAAAACCTCTTGGACGGAAGTTGCAGTTTGTTTCCTGCCTCTGTTGCTGACTCACTGATGGACTTTGCATACATGCTGTAGCTTCATGGCCATCCTTGTCTTTGATACCATCTGTTTTGCTCCTGGCCAGAGTGCCTGGGCCTGGTCCATTGCTTGCTGTGTCTGGGGCAGTCAAGGGAGCCAGTGGACCAGCCCTGGACTCTGCTGACAGTGTTGAGTCCCTGAAGGATTGCTTCCCATCAGTGAGCTCTGATGTTTCTGGAGTCACACATTTCTCCCAGATGGTCAATAGGCCAAACAGGCTGGCCGAGTAGCTCTTGTGTATGCTGTAAAATGTCTGGCCTTTATTGTATATTTTAGCTATTTAAAATGGTGAGGGGGAAGGTCTCAGCACCTTCCAGTGTATACCTTCAGATCCAGGAATCCAGGAGCCATGTGCTCTAGTGCAGCATGTGTCCTCCACGCCATAAAAGACTCTGCATTATGTGCTAATAATGTAGTTACACCTTTGTGCATAGTGTCTTTCAAAAACACTATTAACATTGGTAATTTGCACCAGAGACTAGCGCTGACTGATTTGACTGGCCACATAAATACCCAAAATTTTCATAAGTACTGAATATCTAGAATTTTCCCTTCACTGCAGTGGAATCTTCAGAGTTTCTTCTTCTAAGAGAACTATATACATGGCCAGAAAAAGAAAGTGAGGAAGTGAACCCATTTGAGAGTGCTGGGGGTTAGCACCCACTCTCAGCTCACTGGCTGAAGACAGTCCCCTTCTGCAACACGGCTTAGGACCAGGTTTTCAGGGGACACAAATTTGTGTACAAACTGGACATACCAGATCTCTAGGCCAACAGCAGCCAATGAGAGTGCCTTGTCAATTAATACAAATATATCTGTGACTTTGGCTTTAATATGTCTCTTGGAAAGTATCCCATACACATCAGAAACTTAATTTAGAAGTGGTTGGATTGTTCCAAAATTCATATTTCCAGCAGGAAATGCAAGAATGCAAGATGCTGCCTATGCGGTCTGCCACATGTCAGAGCACATGTAAGATTTCCTGTATAATATCTGTTATCACTTGATCTCCTTCTATACATATGTCCATACAAAATCTGCTTCCAGGAATTACTGTAAAACTAGTGAATCAGTATAGATGTGCCAGGTAGATTGTGTTTTCTCTAAGCAGTTGCTTGACTGTGCAAAGGAATATTTAGTCGTTATTCAAAAGCAAAGTGGGTTATTTCCCTCACTGTGGAATTCAGTATTGGTATAAGCTGGATGTTCTTGTTATATGGAGCATACATAATTTATTGAAATTTAATTAATTGAAAGAACTTTTGTAGTGAGCTGTGTATTGAGATACTTTTCTTGATATTGACTGACTTTGATTCCAGTCGCTCAAGTCTGCTTTCCCAATGGTTGTGTGATTTTAGAGAGTTCCAGCATGCTCCAGACATGCTCCTCTCTGTTAAATAACCAGGACAATTAATAGACAACCAAGAGATAATGAAGCATGGAAACTAGATCAGAATTATATTCTTTTATAAATATCAGGAATAAGAAAAAACATGTTTCATTTTGGACAAATTAAAGATTTTTGAAGATGATATAAAATGTATGGTTTTTAAGGCAGTGGTCTTATCACTGACATATTTTTGACTGCCTTTTTTTGCTTTAGAAATAATCTGTTATGAAGTACATCCTCTGCATCAAATATATTAAATTAAATATATTGTCTTTCACACCACCATTCAAAAACTGCATAAGCCACAGTAACCAAAGCAATCAATAAGACTAATTTTAATCTGCATATTTTCACTTAAACCAAGAATTACTTTAATTCAAGTTTCCGTTAAGGCTAGTTAGAAAGAAACCTACTATAGCCAAAATCTGTATAACAGTAGCATATATTTCTTAGCTGACGACATTTGAATAAATCTAACAAAATCTAGGTTACATAAAAGTTTTGAAATCTATTTAAAATCAAGATTTCATCAAGGTGGGGTTTCACGCTTTATCTAGTTCTGCTATGACAATAAAACAGCTTCAGTGTAGGCACAGTGTAGTTTGTGATAATTGGGAGTGGGGCTGTGGCTGAGCCTCATCCCCAGTGGGCAGAGCTGTGAGAAGCAGGTGAGCAGCACTGACAGCAATGAGCCAGGGAGTGCTGAGGGGTACAGACCAACCACCAAAGGGAACAGAGGGCACACAGGTGCAATGCGTGAACAGTCAGGGGTATAAAAGGTTGGGCTAAAGGCCAAGAGGAGCAGATGCCTGAAGCCTTCTGATGAGGTTTGGTGTTTCTCTGTAGGGGTGAATGCTTAGGGTGCTTTGTGTATTGTGGCAGTCTTGACTGCAGCATGTGCTGTGGCACTTCAGTGTGTATGTAGTAGGAACACTAGACCTTGCTGAAAGATGTGAAATGATCTCTCTTATTATGCTTCTGAGCTCTTTAATTCATGGAAACATGGTCAGAAAATAATGGGCAGTATTTAGAAGCTCAAAGTGTTTTATTTATCATTACTTTGCATCTCTAATTTTTACTGAGTCTGGAGTTGTAGTGTCTTAGGGATGATATGATGATAGCTATTTTAGTTTGATTGGTGTTTTTTTTAACTCTACAATGTGCTTAATGTATCTTTGTTGTTTGTGAATTTTTTTGCTGTATGTACAGATCTTGGTGACAAAATGTAAAAACTTATATCTTTACACTAACTAGCTACAATCAACTCTCATCAGAGGAGAGACCCAGTTGTGACACCTGAATGCTATCAACTCTCCTAGAAGATATCTTCCAGTGACTGAGATAGTAATGACTTCATATAAATTCCCTCTTTCTTCTTTAAATAGTAAATTAAATTTAACTACCTCTTACCTGAGGAGTCAGTTGCATTATTGCTGCAATGCGTCAAATATAGACCTTTTTAAAAAGCATGAGCCAGGCATTCATATTAACTTTTCAGATATTTCATTGGAACTTCTTACAATGCACAGAGCTTTGAGAAACTGCTGAGACGGCTTATCTATAAATCTGAAATTTATCCCAGAGTTTAAAATGTGTCTAAGAACGTAATGTTGTAATTCAAACTTAGTGAACCAAAGAAAATGCCATATTAACTTTCACATAGGCAAAAAATACAGGCTGAAGCAGATTTCTGACATTGGTTTACTTCATATGGTGTCATTTTTTTCTATCTGAATAAGACTTTAGAATATGAAGTTGTGTAGCAGACTTGGATTCATGATGTAGGACTGTAGTTTTAGTCTAAAATCCAGTAGCAAAGTTTCCAAAATGCCTATCCAACTACTGCCTAAACCCAACAAACAAAGTTTCCATCTTGTCTGACCTGAAAATTTGTCAGACAGCTATGGTTCAAATTAACCCACATAAGCTGGTGTAATCTTCTTATGCTATGAGATGCCATCTTCCTAAATTGAGAGCCTAATTCTATTTACAGCCAATGGAAGTGAGTAATTTTCTTGTGAAAGCATTCAGAGGGTGAGCATTTTTACCTGAGTTTAGACCCACAGGAATGCTTTTTAGGGTTTTCAGTTTCTTGCTTTTCCCTATGAAATATGTAGGTATCCATCTTCCCTCATTTTATATGTTGAAGCTTTATCATTACTCAGCAGGGAGTGAAGTGTTTATGGGTCTACAGCCCTCTGAAAATGAAACCATTTTTACTGAACTAAACAGTCCTTGGCAATAAACTCTGTGAACCAGAAATCTGGGGCTCTTACCCTTACTTCAGGAATTCTATGGATTTGTACCAAATTTTTTTTTGCATCTAATTTCTTTTCATTTAAAAATTTACAGGAGGAAATGTTCAAGCACTAATGTAAAGCACTCGCTGCCAGATGGGGTACTAGCCTAAGGGTTATTGCAGAAAAGACAGACATTAATTGTCTGGCTAATTCTGTGTACTACTTATAGGGAGTGGGGATTTCTGGGTTCCTGTGTTGAGGAATGTTGATGAATTCTAAATTAAATAGTACCTGTGTAGTGTTGGTATGATTTGTCAGGAGAAAAAGATGGGACCCATAGTTCCTTCATCTAGCTGGTTTGCTTCCGTTATTACTGGCATACAAAAACATATATCTTCACTTCCATTTTGAGCAGTGGCCCAGCTTATCTGGAAGCAATAAAACATATTTCTGACAAGCTCAGAAGTTTGTTGATGAGGTTCTCAGATAAGAAAAACCGGTTTTAAGAATCCGAAGTGAAAAGAAAGAGAACAAGTCTCACCAATATTAATGCATTGAGTTATTTAGTACATCACTAGGCTGTTAGAGAAAATATTCTCTATGGGAGATGTTGGCACCTAATTTAGCTACTGAAATAGAAAGGGAATTCTTCTGGAGTGACTGAAAAGTAGCCATTCTTAGCACAAGAAATTGCAGGGATACTAGGCTGTGAGGTGGTCTTGTAACGTGAATCCTTAGTAGAGCGCTGTGCCAGTCTGCAATAAGTTTATTATTCAACCAGGATGGATAATTTATCTCGTTGTTTACTGTCATCTCTAGGTTTGAGGCATTTAACTCTGCAGTGCATTAGAACCTTAGATGCTGAATGCAGATGTAATTGGCCTTAGGGATCAGACAACAAAACCAGGTCCTTCAAAGCTAGAAAATCAGTACCCGTGTCTCTAATGTGTATGTCCCAGCAGCTAAATGTTCTAAACCAGAACTTTTAAAGTCTATTTGCAAAGAAAAAATACTGCCTGTTAATATTTTAGGACTTACTTTGTACGAACTTATTATTAAATGCTTTATGTATATAATCATAGAATAGAATCACAGAATGTTTTGGGTGAGGAGGGACCTTAAAGATCATTGAGTTCCCACACCCCTAACATGGGCAGAAACACCTTTCACTAGACCAGGTTGCTCAAAGCCCCAGCCAACCTGACCTTGAACACTTCCTGAAATGGGGCATCCATGACTACTCTGAGCCACCTGTTCCGGAGTCTTGCCACCCTCATAGTAAAGGACTTCTTCCTAAAATCTAATCTAAACCTACTCTCAGTTTTAAGACATTCCCCTTATTGCCATTACTACATGTCCCTTTAAAAGTTCCTCTCCATCTTATAGGATTCCTTCAGGTACTTGAAAGCTTAAATTAGGTCATCCTAAAGTCTTTTCCAGGCTGAACAATCTCATTTCCCTGAGCCTTTCCTCATAGGAGAGATTCTCTATCCCTCTATTTATTTTAGTGGCTCTGGACTTGCTCCAGAAGGTGCTGTCCTTCCTGTGCTGGGGGGCCCAGGGGTGGATGCAGCACGGCAGGTGGGGTCTCACCTGAGCAGAATGAAGGGGCAGAATGCCTCCTTTGACCTCCTGTCCCCACTACACATTTATGTGTAAAGCATTTTTATATAGAGAAGCTAAAAGCTATTTCTAAAAGTAATTGGAATAATATATGCAGTCCAAGTTTACTTACCCTGTTTAGGTGAGTTCATGTTTAACCTAAATATTCTGTAGGAAACTCTGCATCTTTATGCATATAGAAATATTTGTAAGTTGTGAATGACTCAGTAAACTGAGGGTACTGTTCCTGCATTAGCAAGTCATTAGATGGTGTGTGGGCACAGCATTAGAGGTGGCTGATGCTGAGTCCTGCACCATTGCATAGGGTCAAGAGCTTTGCTGCTGTCTCTTGGGCAAAAAGCTTCCACTAAATACAGAGCACAGCTCACTGGAGACAAAAAGTTCTACGTGCACACTGGATGACTCGGAGATGGTTTAGCTAACGGACTGGTTTTTAACCTAATGCCCCCTTGAAGCACTGGGAATATCTCGTGCATGTGCATCAAAACTGCTCAGAGACCTAAACTTGCACATGGTAAGTGAAGACAATGACGGGCTCACAGAAAAATCATGCTATTTATTTGACCCAATTTTCAGCTACAGCCAGTAGCACAAAACAGAGCCAGGCACCATCACTTTGCTCAAGAAATGATGTTGCATTTTCTTTTAAATCTTCATCATGGGGATGCTGGTACATAACGAAGGTGAAATCTACAGTGCCACCAAATACGTAGAGAGCTAATGGGAAAATCTATTCACACTCTGAGAAACTAAACAGACAAGTGTTGTCTCTCCTCATGGATTGTATGTCATCAACACAGATTAATGTTGTATTTTGCATTTATTACTTATATAAGAGCTATGTAGTATTAAAAGTTGCAGATATGGGAAAATCTGTAATGTTTCACTCCAGGGCATCTCATTTTATTTGAAAAACAGGTCATTTTGATTAGAAAAATATGGATTAGATTAAATTTACTCACATCTTATTTTCAGTGGATATAAGATACCAGGTTTCAGTTGCAGAAGTGCTACTCTCTAATTGTTCTTAATATACTTCTAACTGAAATCAGCTCTAGTTATCAAATCATAGCAGATGTTTTAAGTCTGTGTAAGTAATAAAATAGAAATATTCTAAAATTCAGCTCAGAAAAAATCACAAGGTGGGGAAAAGAAATACCATAATAATCACTTGCCTGAAAATTGATTATAAATTAAGATTCAGTGTCCCAGCCACCTACACAAAATAGTGTGAAGGCCTTAACAATCAGAAGGTTAGAAAGGAAAAAAAAAACCTGAAGATGGAGCACTCATTTTTTTAAAAGCTGCAAGACAAGCTAAATTAGGAGATCATTATCAGTTGTGAAAATTAGAACATTCCTGCAAATTATGCATAAATGTACAGAGGACTGATTGATGACAGAAACTTGGGAATGTTAGATAAACCTTGGTGTATTGCTTAATTGGCAGACAAAAACTATTCAGTTTTGGAGGTAAGAATGTTCTAATTGAAGCAGACAAAAAATGTCAGAAAATTCCAGTAGGGCCAGCAGTATCAACAGTGTTTTTTACAGTAAACAACTTGGAACCTTTTCAAACCACTGTCTATAATAAGACTTCACCATAGCAATTACAGTGGAATTTGTGAATGAAATACCATAGTCAAATATTTTACTTTCAGAGTTAGAAGAGTGTTGAGTTTTTCACATACTACTAAAGTGTGCTGAGTCTAGGTTGGAGTTCTCAATTCACATTACAATTTAAAAGAAATTTCTTCTATACCATTATTTTGCAAAACCATTCATTTTTGTCTTTACGCTGCCTGAAGTGCATTCATGGGAGTTATTCAGAACAGATTAAAGTGTTAATGGCATAAACAAATTTATCTGTATTGTAAAATAGAGCTGGATTTTAGCAGCACACTAAAGAAATATCAGTCATTCTGTATTTCTTAAGAGAGACTATTACAACATTATGTAAAAGGGGTGTATCAGAATGAGGACCATCTAGACTGAAAAATTAAAACCTCACAAGATATTTTAACTTCTTGAAGAGTGAACAATTGAGGAATTTTTTTGATGTGGCTTTTCAGTACACATATTAAAACCAAATCAGTACACAATAAGAAATAAATTAAGCAGTGAAAGTGCTCTTCTGGTTTTATTGTCTTGTTCAGTTTTTCAGGATATTCTGGGATTCCAAAACCTGTGAAGACCTGAATTTTGTGCTTTATTGAATACTCCCAAACTAACAATATCTAGATGACTAATTCAGGAGTAAGGGTGGCATTCTAGAAAAACATAGAGTGCTTAGGTTTATGGTTTTAGTTCATATCAGCAACTGTCAAATTGTTGCACAGGATAAAAGAAGACAAAACTAAGAAGACAAAACTCCATGCTGGGATGTATGAACAGGAAAATAGGCTTCTGTAAGCAATGTAAAAGAAACCTTGATTTCCTTTTAGCTCTGGAAAGACCTTAGCTGATTCATGGTATCCAGTTTTGGAGAACTAACCTCAAATTCAGTGTGTAGTAAGTAGAGAGATGTTCATTAAAAAGAGTTGATTTTAGGCTCAAGGCCTATAGGGAAAAAAAAGAACAAAGGAATGTAGTAAAAATAAAACCAGGAAAGTTTTGCTGGGTGTGATTTAATTTCTGTGTATCATATTTACTCACACTAACTCTTGTCTATAGAAGAATGTGGCAGCAAAGTAAGAAACTGTGCAAAATATATGACTGGAAAATTTTTTTCTTTTCTCCTCTCCATCATTGGCTGTGATGATGGCAGTGTGAGTAATATCTAGTTTGCATTTTCTGCTTAATGGTGAGAGGCACTCCTGAACCAGTGATTGTAACTGTTCTTTTTTATAATTTCGATTTCATGCTTTGTCTTGTTTTGCTTTTGGCAAGCTAGACTTGAATTCTAGTGCTTCAGATTTATTTTGCACTTTACTTTTGTTCAAGGTAATCTTTTTCTAGGATGGTGTTACCTGCAGGATACTATTTAAAGATCTTTCTAACAAGTGAGAGGTCAATTAATTGTGGTTTTGCTACATATTCGTAGTATATATGTTATCCTTAGAAATATAGCAGATTTTCAGCATGATATCTATAACTAATACCTATAAGATTTTAATGGAAATAACTCTTACTACTTTATTAACAGTATTTTTAAAATCTAAGTAGCCAATTATTCCTCTGAGTAGGAATATATGAATTTTCCTGAATTTCTCTCTTCTCAAGGCAGCTGCCAAACATATTTCTTCTTCAGACTGTTGTAGTGGCTTAGGTTAATAGTCTGACCAAACTTGTCAGACCGATCTGATATTCACCATGGCATTTTCAACTGCTCTTTCTTCTGCTAAATTTCCAGTGTTACAAGAGTAATGTTTACTCAAAAAGCATGTACTTATTATGTAAATACTCAACAATACCAATATCATTAGCCTAAAATAGAGGGGTTAGCACCTCTCAGAAAAAAAAAATAGGATGATCAGAGATTTTCAAAAAGGATGCCTTGAAGCAATGGCTTGAAAATATCACTGTAATTCAAGCAGAAGATGTTGTTTCTGGCAGCTTGTGGCAGTACCAGCAAACTGTACAATCCTTGGTTTAAAATTTGAAATGGGTAGCACTGTGTAGTATTATGTAGCAAGTTATTTTATTTCCTTAAAAGGGAATTATGTTTGAATAGTAACACTAATGAAAAGTCCAATATCTTTTTCATAATTAACATCTTGTATTAAACAAGATGTTTTCCTTGTAGCTCTAGACTATTGTCTCATCCTTTCAGTGGGTGCCTCAGAAATGGATTTGTGTCCATCTCCCAAATTAACCATGGTTGATAATGTGATGTCATAAACCAGGCTTTAGCTTGTATTTTTACTGCCTTCTCTGATTTCCTGATTCTCTTCATCAGGCAGATCATGGCCTTCTACCTCACGCATCTTAATGGCCTTTTGCTGAAATCACTTAAATGTGTCAGTATTAGTGGGGGCTTTCTGATTTTCTTTGAATTTTTTATTGTTTATTTTTGTTTAAGTTTCATTTGTTTGGGGTCTGTTTATTTTTGGTTTTTTTCTATATTTCATTTAATTTCTCTTTGGAACTACTATTCCTCTCAACTAATTTTATCTGTGTAGAATTATGCAGGCAGCTAGGTCATATTCCTTCAGAATCAATGAAGTCCTAGGCAGTGATTTATCTGATGAGATGTCTGTCTTACTTTACCATACTTCTGCCATTTTTTTCAGTTACTAATAAAAACGTTTCATAAGACTAGTCCAAGATTTGGAACACAATGCTGGTAGTTTCCCTTGTCTGACATTTCCCTTTTCTGTAGTCAAATGATTAGGCAATTTATATCCACTGACTTATGAATTTCATTGGTACATTGTCCATTGTGTAATTTTAATTTCTTTGCTTCTCAAACATCAGAAAGTTAATGTAAATTTAAGGGCCTGTGACTGCAAAATTGTATGCATTGTCCTGTTTGGTCGTAAGTGAATTTGTTTCCTATATGAAGGACAGGGTTAGAATTACTCTGAAGTCTTCCATTGAGAGATTTTTTTCAATAGAAATGATACTATTTTGTCAACATTTTACAAGCTTGTGCTTAATTCAGTAAAATGTAGAAAAAGAAATTGCTTACAAGTATAAAATTATTTTTTTTAAATGCAAAATGTACTATTATTGCATCAGCTACCACATATCAGAAGAGACAAATTTTCTGCCTGAGAAGTAGGAGACTTAAAACTGCACAATTTTTACTCATTATTCCTCAAAGTATTAAAAACCCCAGTCATGGGAAAATAATGACATCCCACAAATTCTTGTTATCATTAAGACATAAGAAGAGTATTCTTTATTATAAAAATTTTCATGGAACAGAAAAGAATACATCCCAAATACACATATCCTGAGAGGAATCATATTCTGTCACCAAAGAGACAAAAACCAGCAGCTAAAAATTAAATGTAGCCATAAAGAACACATTAAAAGTGCTTTACATATCCTGAAAAAATATTTCATTTTGTTTTACATATCCTGCATAATATTTTGCATAAATAGCAAAAAATGTTCAATGAGAACCACAGTTATCACAGCAGTTCTTCTTTTTCATATGGTAACAAAACCAAAGCCCCCTACAGAATAGATGCTGACATGGAAGGAAAAGTTACTTAATTTGGTAGGCGGAGTTTCATCATGGAATGACAGATCCCAGATCAAAGGACACAAATAGCATAAAAACTTTTAATACTACCAAACATGGAAATTAAAAGATCAAAGTGCTCTCATCTGCAATACTGAATAACACAGTTCCATCAAGAAATCAATAAAAGATAGGTTTTTTTATTAGCAAACAGTACCAATAAAGCTGCAGCTACAGATCTGTAGCAGATAAAGCTGAAACTTCATTAGGTCACTTAGTCCACATACCTCTTTCATTCTGTGATCAAATACATGTTTCTAAGGAAAGGAGGTTGAATAATGACAGACTAATAAAACCAATCACTAGAGTCTGCTAGTAAGGAAATTTAATAACACACCACTCTCCCATCCTCACAGCCCTTTTCCCAGCATTAAAAAAAATGACAGCTCACTAAAGAAAAAAAAGAACAGCCCAAGAAGGGAAATCAAATCTTTTCATCAGAGTACAGTTTTATGGGAAGTAAAAAATGGTAGGAGAAACCAAAAACTGCACCAAAAAAAGTTTGGTGGGTCTATTTTCTTTCTTTTTTTTTTTTAACATATTAAGTAGCCCCTTTAACTTCATTAAATATCCTTGCCTTTCCTATTTTTCCTTTTCTTTCTTTATGAATTTATATTTAGAACTTCAGTTCTCATTTTTGTTTGGCTGTTTGAAACAAGGACCCTGGATTTACATTGACACTTGACCTCTGAGCAAAACTTTCCTCTGTACACCATGATGGTTTAAGAGCAATGGCAAGAAAGGCAGCCTTTTCAGTTGGTTTGTGTTCCATCTTGGCTGGAATTTGCCTTTTTATTCTGTCAGTAGTAGAAGGAATTGCCAATAATCTTACACAGTTTCCTCACTTGCCTTTCACACCCCCATCTCATCTCAGTCCAGGCAGCCTTTTTCTTGAGAGGTATTTAAAATTTACAAACTTTTGTCATGCTGGTAAATCTGGCTAGTTTTTTTTCATAGCCATTAAGCAAAGAGGTTGGTTTAGATGTTCATTCTATCCAGGAGTTGAATTCTGGGGACAGGATTACTCCTTCTTTTGCTGCATGCAACTTAATTAAATTTGGAATATAAAAAAGTAAGTTAAAAATATTCCAGCAAAAATGGATTCCTTTCATGTTGTTCTATATTTAGTAGTCTCTACTAACATTCCCTGTAATGACTTCTCTGAGAATCTTTGTCAAATAAGCCAAATTCTTTGGTTTTACCTTCTTTTCCCTTAAAACATGACATTCCTTCCCTCAGCTTTTTTCTTCCTCATCTCTTTTGAATAAACAGAATTCAGTCACATCTTATGTTTTTCCTAGTTGCATAGATGGCTTCCCTGAAACTTATTACTATGTTGGTCTTGTTGGTTCTCCTGCTTTTGTTCTGTCATCCATCCAAATAGTAGTTACTGCTTCTTAGCTGTTTTGCACTTCCTCGTTTCTCTACCACTCACTACTTGGAGAGGCCAGAAACCTCCATATTAACACCTTGTTGGGGAATACCTAAGTACTGCTGTAGCCCATGCCAAGACTGTTTCATAGGCATGGGAAATCTTCTGCAGTGGTTTGGTATTAAAACTCTTCTCTAGCCACAAAGGGCATCAGTGGCTTGAGAAGCTGTCTCACCACAGACATCTTTTTCCACATTAAATAACAAGGATTTACAGAACTCAGCACTTTAATGAAAAAAAGCTAAGTATTACAAACTATTCTATATAAATATGAGCCAGTAACAATGTAATACACCCAAATAAAAATACAATTCTAAGCAGCATGTTTAGCTAAAACTCTCATTCAAATTAATAAGAAAAATTGAAAATCAAGGTGGAAAGCATAAAACTAAAACTCCTTCCTCTAATAGTATTTCTTTTATCATTGGCTTCCTCCCTATCAAATAATGTTATATCTGCCCACTCCATCACTTCTTGTAGGTATTTCTGCAGAGCTTCTGGGCTGCCTGTAGAAACAGATATCAGGGCCTTGCAGAGCACTTCAGTGTCCTGATGGTATCTAAGTTAAAAGTAAACCCCTAAGATTATTACCTGTGTCCAGATTTAAGATCCTGCACTGTCTGTACACATATGAGTAGCTAACAGCAGCTTTGGGCAGCTGTCACTAGACCAGATGCAGGAGTGAGATGCAATAGGCTAACAGATAATGCAGAGCATTGCCACTTTCCTACAGAAGTTTAATGACAGAATTTGCCTAATAAGTACCTTTCTTCTGGTAACTAAGCAATACTCATTGCTTGGGGCTAATGCACAAATATTATAATAAAATATTAAGGGAAATTTTGATGAAATTGAAAGTATGAGAAAAAAAAAATAAAGGCTTTGCTTATACCAATACACCATTTCTCTGGAAGTGTGCTTAGAATGAGAACATTTTAAACTAGCAAAATATGACTCACCTGAACACAGGGTAAGTCATCCATGAGAAACAATTTGTTCCAAACTAAAAATATTACTATAGATTATCTCAATGATGATCATAAGGCCTGAAATGATATATATGTAAGGATTAAAGAACAGGAGAACAAGATAAAATGTTCTGATAGGAGGAGCTCAAGCATCAAATTATGCATCCTAGGGCAGACCTCTACTGAGGTGACTTAATATATAACCACAAAAAATGCTTAGAGAGAAAGATGAAATATCTCTCAATTAAGGTGTATTTCTAACTTGCTCTTGGAATGCGATATTTCAGGCTGAAGCTACCAAAATTTTTTCACTATTAAATTTAACAAGAGATTGTTCTGCTTCATTACTTCTGAATTTGTTGAAGATCTTATTAGAGGGCACACTGATAAGGTGATACCATAGAGAGGGCACTTTGAGGGTAATCATTAAAATACGTATGTATATTAGCAACTTGAGGTAGATCACAATAGGAATTCAGTACGCTGAATGACACCCCATACTGCAGTAGAATGTGTACAAGGGAGGAATATTCTCAAAATAAGTTGATATTTCAACATAAAGGTTTTTGCTTTAAAAGTTAAGGAAAGAATCCTGGTAATAAAAGTCACCGTAGTCTGAGATTTGTTAACTGCCATACCAAAGAAATACAGTGGCAAATTCTAGTGTGGAAAAACAAAGATATCAAAAATGTGATAGTTAAATATTTTTAGCATGGGTGAAAAAGTCAGCAAAGATACAAAATTACAGGCTTCAGTGTATACTAACAAATAATTTCAGCTTTCACAGGTGCATAATGAATTTTGAGGGATTATGGATCTTTGCCATAGTATGTAATCCTTGTTACAGGGTAAGAAACAAGCTGTGCTACTGCTTTTCCATTCAGTCCCACCTGTGTACACTCTAAATGGATTCACTGATGAAAGTCCATGTCTCCATGTCTTGATTGCCTATGTCAGATATTCTTGTATTATCAGTGCCTCCCTCTTTTCTTTGACAGTCCACTCATGCTCTACATAGGAATTATGTTCAAATTTAAGCACTGAACTACACAGATTACTTGTTTTCCTGAAGGTTTTGGATACTGCAAAAATATGTCCAAAGGAGATGTCAAGTGACATAATGAAGAAAAATGAGTATATGATGCTTAATACAATAAGTACAGAGTTGGCCCAAAGTACTCACATAATTCTCAAAGATTTCCAGAATTGATCATTATTTCATATTAGTAGCAGCAACAGCTTCAAGTGCTGCTTGAAACTATCAAAACTAGTTAGCTTGAGAAGAGTTTTTTTTAAAGTAAAATTTAGATAAAATGAACTTTATGACTCACTGAAATACCCACTAGATTTCTTTCTCATAAAGGACAAACAAACCAAGAAGCAGTTTTGACAGGAGGTATTCAAGTAAAAAAATGATACATACTGTACCAAACTTTGAATATGATGGGTAGAAATAATAGACAGACTTCAAAGGTTTGTATAGAAAAGAAGACTGTCATAACTCTTGGGAGTAAAAACATAGGAGCAGAAAGTTAATATAGTGAGCTTTGTGCAGATAGTCTAAAACTGTCAAAGCCTGACCCCTTTAAAATAGACTTGTCAGAACAATTAACTTCAGGGAAAAAAACCAAAGTCATAATGAGGTGACAGTGAAGGAAAATACTTTCCTCAGTTCTGAAACAGGATACGTTATTTTATCAAGTGAAAAGTCTCATAGAGACATTTTTAATATGTGTAACATAAAAAAAACACTCTGAGAAGATTCTTTAAGCTGAACAGGTATGTAGTTTGGAAAGACACAGAAGGTGAAGGGAAGGTGTCACTTGACTGATCCAATAACTTTTGCATTTGGAACTTCATCAGTTGTTCCCCCTTAAGTACAGCTTTTTGTCTTAAAGAAACATTTCCAGTAGAATTCCAAGTGATCTGGACATTATCTAAGTTTATTTTGCCGAAATGTATTGCTCAAAGTAAGAAAATTGCACATTATTTTAAGTTTCTTTTGATTTGACATGTTTAAATAAATCTATCCTATTCCCCTAACTGGATGTGTCTACAAGTTGCAATGTACTTGAATTTTTAAAGTCACAGAATTACAGAATACTTTGGGTTGGAAGGGGCCTTTAAAGGTCGTCCTGTCCAATGCCCCCTGCATGAGCTGTGACATCTTCAACTCTATCCCATTTCTCAGAGGACTATCCAACCTGAACTTGAATGTTTCCATGTTTTCAGGGATGAGGCATCACCTCTCTGGGAAACTGTTCCAGTCTTTCACCACCCTCAAAATAAAAGACTTCTTCCTTTTATCTAGTTTAAATCTACACTCAAGTTTAAAATCGTAGCCCCTTGTCCTATTGCAATGTGCCTTACTAGGAAATCTGTCCCCACCTTTCTTACAAACCCTTTTCAAGCACTGGATTGAAATCAAGTACTGGATTGAATTGTGATGTGAATGTTCTTCATAATTTTTCTTAAGATTTCAATCATTAGCAAGTATTTTGTATTAAGCAATTAAAAAAAAAAGGATCATCCAGCCTAGGTGAAAGAGATAATGAAAATCTACAAAGCCATGTCAGTATTCCAATTTTTCTTGTGTATCATAAGCCATATTTGTAGCTTCACACATTTCTAAAGTTCTAGGCACAAATATTCAGTCTTCCCTACAGAAGGAACACAGACACTGTATAAACAGTTTGTTAAATACACTTATATTTGGACAGTAAAGTGGTTTTTTTTTGTTTTTTTTTGTTTTTTTTTTAAGATATCTCCCTATTGCTGCTAAAGGACAAATCTGCTGTTTGTAGCTATTAAAATATTTCCTAGCATATTTTCTTATGCCTTAAGGCCTTTGCCTAAGGTGGAACAACCAAAAAAGGCTGGAGTAGGGGATTTTTAAGCTGGCAATTCTACTGTAATCCAATTTGTAAAAACGTTAAAAGAAGCTCTAGAAATTGATATATTTCCCCCCTTCTGGCAATTTTTGCATGTTGCAAGGTTTCTAAGCCGCTTGTTGTTATTCCATTTACACTGGCTTTGTGCCACTGGTTTTCATAGAGGTGCCATAATATGCTAATATAAAGTGAGCCTATAAAAGCTAGAAAAGTGGAAATATGGGTCATCTTACAGTTATTAGTACCTGGCCTGTAAAAAGAATCTTCTTCACAGACTTTCCCCCTGTCTAAATTTCATTTAATCAAGGCATGAAATACAATTTGTTTTCCTTTGATAGTGTTTTAAAGGTTTGTGAGTTCCGGTTTGTTTTTTTGGTTTTTTTGGGTATTTTTAGTGGCTTTTTTTGAGGTTCTGTTTGATTTTGGGATTTTTTTTTTCCAACTCAAGAATTCTGTACATTTTTCATTTCCAAACAACTCACAAGTGGGAGCAAGAATATAATTTACAGTGTTATGGATGTTTTATAATGGATTTGTAGAACACAGTTTCAAATAAACTTCATCCTCATGTATTCTGAAGTTGAAACAATGGCTTGTTGATACAAAGTTGTTCCCAGCCTGATATGGCACTCTTTCTAAAGCCTTTTGATGTAGGAAAGGCAAGCTGGCTTCACAAATAAAGTTATGTAAAATAACAGATAGATACATACACTCATGTGGATTTATAGGTCACATCTTTCCAAAAAGATGACTGATGCGATATCTGAGTAAACAGATATAACTCACATAATGAAGCTTAAAATGACTAGAGCAAATGTTTTCTAAGAACATTTCTTAAAGTGTTTGACAAAGCATGGGTGACAAAATCCCTGAAAGACCATTGTTTTCCTGAGTCAATTTTTGGTTATGTAGTTAAGTAACCTGGAATATATGACTTTGACGTTTCAGCTGGTTTTTTTTTTCTCAAGTACAAAAAGTCATTAGCTTTATAGTAAGTAAAATAACTTACTTGTTTTAAAAGTAAAGCATTAGTTTTAGTACTCTGACAGTAATGGTTATGGCATCACTTTGATATTTGTCACTCTACAGTGTTGATTTGTTTTTATCCAGTTTTACAAAATATTAGCTGATGTTTTCTTTCCATGTAATTTAGCACAGTGACATATGAAACCATATATGTGGCTGCATTTTGTATACAGATGCAGAAATAGTAAGAAAATAGAAGGCACCTCTGCATGGCCATAGCACAGTGCTGTGGCCCTGCTTCATTTATTCAGCAGTCATCAGTCCTGGTGACTGCCAGGCACCTGAAACATGAACCAGCTGTTTTTCTCTGCTGGTGCCTGTGACTGTGGGGAAGTGCTGTGATTTCCCATTGGGCAAATCCTTCTTTGCATGAGTAACAACCTCACCAGCAGTCAGTGCTCTGGGAATTGCTCTCTCCCCACATGGTCCCACTGGGCTAGAGCCACTGGAACCTGGCTGGCAACCTCGCCTTTGCCAGCAGCTGCACCCCTGGAAGCCCCTGGCCCACCTCCCTGGGAGCTGCCATCTCTTCAGTTGCCCTCCTGACTGTGTGCTGGTTTGGCATTGGAGAGGTCATGCCGTGTGTTCGTGCTCCCTTAGGGACTCACAGACCTGTGGTCACAGGCTGCTCTGCACCATCACAGCTTCCCACAGCAGATGTGCACCTTTGCCGCCTTTGGTGGCACCAGAAAACCAACTGCTTTTCCTCGAGGCCAAATACATCAAAAGCATTCAGCTTGTAGCTTCTTTCTGCTTATTGAATGAACTTGGTGAGTTTGGATAAAAAGGAACCTTCCCCTATGTCCTAGGGTGACTAGATGATGCCGATTTGTATCCCCACTCATCTGTTTAGCCCAGAAATAAGTTTTGCGCCTGTAAGACAGGTTCTAAGAGCAAAGGGTGGGGAGAGAAGAAGCATGAAGTTTGTTTTCAGAAACTGCACTCCTCCACATTCCTTTTCCTGGGCTGTATTGTCTGCAGCATGGATGGTCAGTTGGAGAGAACTCTCCTTTGCTTTTTGGTTAGTTTTTAGCTAGCTGAGGCAGAGAAGTTCCTTGGACTGTGGGTTTTTTTGAAACTGTTCTAACCTGCTCTGGACTGACAACCCAAAAAACCACCTGGAGCTCGTGCCTGTGGCCCACAGGGTCCCAGGATGTGGCATTTTCCAGCACCGGAGGGACTGATAAAAGACTGAGTGAGCCAAGTTACACCCCACGACAAGAACTTTCTCAATTGGCCATCTCTTCAGAACAGTGAGAAGTTTTATTTTTTTAATATTATTCATTTTTTTATGCTTGTGAATACTTTGCTTGTTACATTTTTTTTTTCCACTTTTCTCCAAAGAAATCTTTTCCCCTGCCAGTTGTGGGAGGAGCCACTTGAATCTGCTTTCTAGTGGGTCCCTTTTTGGCGTTTCCTCCCAAATTTGCCCTAAATCAGGACATTCTACTAGCAAAATTATAATGTTAGAATTCCTGCAATTTATTTTTAGTTCTCCTTGAGCAGCTTGCTGTCGTTGTCTTCCATTTTTCTGTGACTTAAAGAAAAAAATTGAATCTGGGAGCAGTGGGACTAAAAAGAAATTAAATATATATTTATCTTCTGTGAGAGAAAATAAATTATAAATTATGGATCCTGTACTAATCTTATAGTAGCTTCGTCTTCTACCTTTATGTATGAGATGCTGTCTCAGGTTTTAAATCTCAACTTCCTTTAGGCAACAGAATGGATATAAATTATTAAGATAAGGCTTCTGTGATTTCACATGTGGCAGGTAAAAGCCTGGTATTTTGGAATGGCTGTGCTGATCTTTTGGCTTTAAGTACCATTTGGTGTCTTACCCTGTGGGTAACTCTTCTTATTGCTGACAGCCAATGGCTTTGTAAAAGGTCATGTTATGGATATATGTCCTGTAAATGTGTTCTCATAGTGCTGCTGCTGTTTTCTGTGGAATAATTAGAGTTACCACCTTCTTGTAAATAACTACTGTAGCTTCTCTTTTGTCCAGATATTCAGGTAGTTTAAACTGATTCTGATTATTAATTAGTAAGGTAACATATTAATTATTTGACTTTTTAATTCATAGATTGAGGTGCACTGAAGTGTTCTCTGCTCGTATCATAGAGCCTGTACAGGTTGCGGGTGCCCAGACTCCCAGCGACGGCTGCGGCGCTCTGTGAGGGGAGGCTGGGGCTGCAGCTCGAGCTGGACACAGCTGGCTCCAGCTGTATCCAATTGCCCTCTGCAGGGCGTGGCTGAGCCATGGCCAGGGCTGGGGCACCTCGGGAAACACATGTAAGAAAGGAGAGAAAACACTGCAGAGAAAAAGAGGGGAAAAACAAGTGAGAGAAACAGCTGTGAGACCTCCAAGGTGTGAGAAGTTGGGAGAGGAGGTGCCATAGGCACCAGAGCAGAGATTCCCCTGGTGGCCTGTGGAAGAGGCCATGGTGGAGCAACAGGAGGATGTTTCCCGAAGAAACCACAGCCTGTGGAAAGCTCATGCTGGAGCAAGGTAAAATTGTGAGGTGGCAAAAGCTGCAGAGCAGCTGTGGATGAGCCCCAGCCCCATTCCCAACACTAGCCAAAGGAAGAGGTGTAGGAGTTGGGAAGGGAGATGTAAAGTTGAGCTTGGGGAGGAAGGGTTTTGATTAAGCTACCCTTGTTTCTCAGAGTCCAAACATATTTTAACTGGTAATAAAATAAACTGATTTTCCCCAGGTCAGATCTATGTGGCTCATGACAATAATTAGTATTTGATCTCCTTGTCTGTGATCTCCTGACCCAGGAACATTTCTGACTTATTTTCTCATCCCCTTCTGTTGATGAGGGTTAGTAGGTGCTGTGGTGTGACACTGGCCATATGCCAGGCATCCATGGAAGTGCTTTGCTTACTCTCTCCTGCTACAGTTGGACAGAGGAGAGGGAAAAAAATGAAGGGCTCATGAGTTAAGTATTGTGAGAAAAAAAACACTAAGAGCAATACAGCTTCAAATTTAAAGGTATAAAGTAAATTTATTTACTTAAATATAGTCAGAAGAGAATAATGAGAAATAAAATAAGCCTTTAAAACACATTTTTCCCCCCTCAGCCCCTCCCTCCTTTCCACTGACAGCACAGGGAGACAGGGTGTGGGGGTTTTGGTCAGTTCGTCAGTCAAGTTCGGCTTGCCAGGGAGAGAAGTCTTTTTTCTGTTATGCCGTGGTTTTCCCTTGTGTTGTGGGGCCCCTCCCATGGGCAAGCAGTCATCCCAGAACTGTTCTGGCATAGATCACTCATCCACAGGTGCAGTCTTTTAAGGGTACGCTGCTCTAGTTTGGAAGCAAGGGCTCTCTCTCTATCTCTGGAAGCAGGGGCCCTCTCTACCTATTCCGGTCTCCTACCAGACCACAGCTTTCTCTGTCATACACCCCTCTGGCATGAGCAGTTTTCCTATGGGCTGCGAGTGGATTTCTGCATTCCCTGTGGAATTCATGCATTACACGTGAACAGTTTGTTTCACCATAGTCATCACTATGGCGTGCAGAAGAATCGCAGCTCCAATGCTTGAAACAGCTTCTCCTCTTCCCCCTTTTTTTCCACTGACCTTGGTGTTGCCATGTTGTTTTCCCTCACACGTCTTCACTTCCTTCTCTGACCAGAAGAACAACTGCTGCTTGTAGGTACCATTGTTAATAAGTTCCACTAATTTAAAGATTTTTCCAAAATTTCACAGAGCCGATAAGTCCATGTTGTCTAGCAAAACTGAATGACTGGTGTTTATATGTGTAGGGTTTATTTTAGAACAATTGCGTTGCAAAGGAAAGCAGGTGTGTAGCCCTTTTGGCTGTTATTATCTTTAGTAACATAGCAATGTAAAAGCATAAAATAAACACTTTGGAAAATGTATATGGAAAAGAAAGAGAGAAGGAGAGGATAAGAGTCGAAAGATACCACTGCCCATGGATCCAGCTATGAGACTTGATTGTCGGTGTCTTGGTCAGAGTCATGGTTGCCGTCTTGGTCTGTTGCAGGTGGGGAAAGCCTATGAAGCACGAACTCAGTGGGTTAAATCAACTTCAGCTTTAGGTAGAAAGCCCACGTACCACCCCTAGGGATGGGCATTTTACACTGTAGCAGCACCGCGGGTCTCTCAGAGTCCTCTGGTGGAAACCCCGAGAACCGAGTCTGGACATGCTTCTGGAGTGGTGGCTTTATGACACCCTCCAAGATATTGCCTCTCATGTCAGCATGGTTGGGCCAGTTATGGCTGGGCCAGATTATGCCAAATCTGAAGGGATGGATACCTTCAGACCTATGTATGAACATCCCCTGTGAATGTAAATTTCCCATGCCTTCCTCAGCAAAGGTAATTGGGAGGCAGTTTTACAACTGAGCCAGCTGTGAAAGAGGAGGACAATTAACAGTAATGAGTACTGCCCTGCCTCTGCAGGGTCTGCTTCTTACCTGCCTTCTCCCTTACCTGGCCCAAAACCCAGCACACATATAACTCCTTGTCCCCCTTGGATAGGCAGGTGTGCAAACCTGGCCTGGCAAAACACCCTGCTGCCTCCACAAATGGCAAGAATATTTTAAGTCATTAACCATTAACATTCTAGTCTCTCACACTTGTAAGTCTGCAAAACCTTTAAGTGCACTAACTTAGGGTATAAAAGAATGTGTTTGTCTTCCTTTAATGTGAATTGCAATGTCAGCCTAAAGAATGATCTTCTGGTGTTTAGCTCCTAAGAATCAATATTGTAGGAGTGACACTTATTGTAGCAGAATCAAAGCAGATTGGTGTAGAAATCATACCAAGAATTCAGGATGTCCACTCACAGCTCAGATAAGTTAATTTATATGAATCAAATCCAGACTAAGCGGAGAAAACAGGAATGAGGGAGCAAAAGCTTTGTAGTTCTGCACTGATATAACTTTTTTTTTTTGTCTTTTTATTGTGGGTTCTTTTTTTAGTTCTTCCATGCAGTGTGAAATGTTGAGGCTAGCTGCTTCTGACTCAAGCTGATTTTCCTTTCTTCCCCTCCTGTAATTTAGCAAGAAATGTTAGATGCAGGAAATACTTGTAGTGCTATCCAGAAAAACTCCAAAGCCCATCCCTTAAAACAATAACTCTTTGAATCATTTCTCAAAGAGCGAGACATATAAGATCAGAAAATACATACCCAAGTTAAAAATTAACTGTCAGAGAGTATACTCCAGATGTAGGACAGAAGAGATAAACACTGTAATTTATTAAATAGAACAAGAGGCACATTTCCCTAAAAACTGCAATGTCTAGAGAAGGTGAGAGACGGTACAAAAGCATGAACATAAGATGTGGCAAGCCTTATGGTAGTTCTGCAGTTTGAAGACTAAGGGGAAAATCAACCTGGTTATTTCTGGAATTGGAGTAAATTAGGTGGAAAAGAATAGGAATATTATGTTGACAAGTACATAAAAGGTAAAAAGATTAGAGTAAACAGCTAATTACCATATGGGAGAAAATGTTTTTTAAAATGAAAGGGAAAAAATGCAGAAAGCTTTTTGATGACTTGTGTTGCCTTGACTGTATGCTTTTATCTGTATTTAAAGCTCTTGCTTTGATCTCTTCTATTTGTTTTCCAAAGCTCAAAATTGGCAAGAGATGGGGAACAACCTGACTGGTGCAAATGAAGCATGGAGTTCCTCCTGTGTGTTTTTATATATGAAAGTGGTCTTTAACAAACCTGATTTTGCAAAGAACATCTAGTTCAGTGACACTGGTTTATTATTATATTGCTTAGTTATTTCTCTTCTGTAGTTCTGGATGCCAATTAATGACCTATAACTTAATTGTACTGTAAATTGAAGGGACAAGATTTTTTTTTTTTAAGACATGGATTGTTTTAATCACCTAGATCTTAAAAAAAGGCTTTTTTTTTTGGTGCGCTTTTTGTGTTTGTTTATTTGGGTTTTTTTAATGATCTGTTTCGATGTCTAAGAAGCTCTTTCAGGGTGAAACCAGAACAAAAGCTGGTTTTCTGTATCATACTGCATGATACAGTAATTAACTAGTGATCAGCTAAGCTACCAGTATAGGATTTTTTTGTGGGACAGTAATAGTGTCATATTTTACTTACAAGAAATTAATCATTAAAAAAACATCTCATTAGTATCAGCCAGGTCTAACAAATTATGTTTAGTGATGTTTCAATAAAGGATCTAAACATTTTTCTTCAATCAATTTTACCCTCAAAAATATCCAGATTTTTGGGAAATTGTCTTATAATCAATATTGCAATGTAATTATAGCTTATCCAAAATTCCATTTTTTTTTTGTAAAGGTAAGACTACTAGTTAGAGGGGAAATATAAGGTAATTTTTTTCTGAAGCTCTTAAATGGAAGTGTGGTGGTTTGTTTCTTTTCTAGTCAGTTAATGTTTTTCACACTGAGCATATGACATCCATGGTTTTTCTGAAGCATCACCTGGAGGATATGCAGGATAGTCTAAGCTATGTCAAATTGTAGGAAATATCTCTGAGTGAGTCAAGACTTGAGTTTCTACTTCTAGGTGTCCCAAATTTACCTGTCTTCATCTTAAAAGGAATCCTTACACCAAAAAAAAAAAAAATAGGTCCTCAGTAGGTACAAACAGGTCTTTCATTGTTTTCTGGAGAGCACATAGGTGTGTTAATATAGGAGAGTTTTAAAGGTCAAGGACACGTTTGAAATTTTGTAGTGAATGTTTAGAGATTCATCAGGATAAAGTCCATAAAGTGTTTGCAGTTCAGATGTAAAAACATTATGTTTATTATAATGCTCATCACATCTACTGATGGGCTTTAATATAAAATGTTAGTAATTTGTGCCTTTTTATTACACAGGTTATCTGGTTTTCAGCTTCCATCATCTATTGTGAGCACAGGATCTATCCTCACTCTTTCTTTCACCACAGATTTTGCTGTCAGTGCCCAAGGCTTCAAAGCTATCTATGAAGGTAAGAACTCTTCTTACTGGGTGTTCATTATACTTAATACATGCTTTTCATGTTGAAATCTGATCCTTCAATTCTATTTGGGAGTAATCAGCTGGTATTGCATTAACTGTGGGATATATTTTGTAGCATATTTAAAATGGTACTTTATTATGGACATAGTTTTGAATTTTAAATTAAATTTAAACTGAATCTTTAAGTAAACTAAACTGCAGTTTCTGATGGGATTTTTAAATGAAATTTGTTAAGTCTCCAAAGCTGGATTCAGAGATGGATTCATTTAAATTGTTTTCTTATTTTTTCCTAAATTTTTTTTGAAGCATCTTTAGGGAATATCTAACTTAAGGGGTGTAATGATAAAAATGAGAGGAGATATGGGTCCTAAATGGTCATGAAAATGAATCATTAATCTTCTCCTTGTGAAAAATTAAAAAGATGACAATAAAAAAATATATGTATAAAATTAAAAAGCAAGTAAAACTACAGTTGAAACTTACTCTGTGGAAGGTGTAAGACTGCAGTGAAGACTGAAGTTCTTGTTAGAAATAAAGCCAAGCATTTCTTGTGTCTACCAAGAATTATACTCATTAAACTGGAATGATACCTTTTGTACAGCTCAAAGTATTAAGGAAATTATTTTATGAGAACTGCAGCTTTTGTTTGGGAAAGTTAACAGGTGCAGTGATATTAAGTCACTTGCTTGTTGGATTAAAAGGGTGTTTTGGGTGTAATTCAGGATTGTTTTCAAACTGAGTGTGTGGTGTTGCTTTGGTTGTTTTTGGGTTCTGTGTGTGTTTGAATTTTTTTTTCTGCTTTTTAAAAATTTATTCATGGTAAATGCAGGGCTTCTAAAACTTAAAGTTGTAGAAGGCTCATTTTTAGTTTACTTCTCAAACTCCAAGTTTTGTTTTTTTTTTCTGTGGTTTCATAGATCTAATCCTTGATTGATAGCGTTTATTCTGAAAAAAATGCTTACAATCAGTTAAGTGCCTGAAATGTTTCTATGATGCAGTTGATGTGGAACTGAATATAGAAAGTAGTACGGTTTGATGGTAGCTCTTTACGAGGAACAGAACTTGCAAGTGTGTAAACCCATTACACTGGTCACCACTTTAGAGAAAGTCACAGTACCTTAGAGACCACAGGTACCTTCAGATGCTTGGTGAGCTTTGATCATCTTTTTCTAGGACTGTTTGAAACTTTACCTTCCTTTCTTGACAGTGATAAAATCTACTCCCTATTGAGATATATCCTTCTTTCATATCTCATTAATGTTTTGAAATGATAGTGTTTTTTAAAGTCTCTTGAATTCAGTATTCATATTGAGGGGATTACAGAGGTGTGAAAGACAGAGGCAAAGGAGGTGTCATGAGTAGCACAAAGTTCTTTGTTTTGAGCTTTTTCTCTTTGGGTGAGTAGCTCACAGTATGTCTCTCCTTGGTAGCTATTCCCCCCCTTCCTTTGTCCCTTAAAGCCTTAACACCTGGTAAGTCAGATAATCAGTCTCTTATTTTTTAACTAATATGGGAGCTGTGAGAAGACTAAGTTTCATTGCCATATAGTTTATAAACTTTACTAGGTAAATTGAAAAGGAACATCAGAAATCATGAACACACCAGGAAATGTTTTTGTTGCCTCAATAGAAAGCTTTCTACGCACCGCTATTATGCTCTCCTATGAGATGCATGCAATAGCATATTTCATCCTTTTATGCAATCTGAGCAGTTTGTTTTTCGTATTGAAGAGCACAGTGAAAAAGGCTAAAGGACATCTCTTGACTGTCAAGTTAGGAACACATGCATGGAGCTACAGGCTGTAATATAATGACACTTCCTGCTGGCCTACTTTCTAGTAAAACCCCAGCAGGAAGAGCTGTAATTAACAGTGACAGACAGCACCACTTTCTGGTTAAATAACACTGCCCCCTTTCAGATTTAGGGCTGTAAACCTGGCATTGTCAATGAACTTTAAATTGATGTCAAAATGTGACATCCAGCTCTGGAAAAAGTGGTGAATGTCACTCAAGTGACAGCATTTCAATCTAGAGACAGGCAGTGGGTACTGATGGTTCTAGAAGGAATTGTGGCAGTGAAGGGTTAGGTGTTTTTTTGTGAAGGCTTGGAGTGATTTCTGCAGCAACAGCCAGCTGATTTGCTCCATGGCTTAAGAACTTCCACAACTGTTCCCTGGACTACCTGTTTTTAATAGTGACAGCTGCTGGCTTCTGTGTCATATGTGATTTTAGGACAGGTGTTAAGTTCCTCTAGGACAGGGGAATAAAGACCAGATATTACCAGTAAGTAGAAGTCATTATAATCACTCTGCCAGCTACCCATCCCTGGCTAGTTTGCCTTCTTAAACTATATGATTATCCCTGGTTTTGGCCAGCTCTTTCATTCCTCTCTTGAGTAAGTGAACTACTGTTCAGTTGGAATCCAGGGGAGCATTGAAGTGCTGCTGAAAGCTGCTGCCAGCTGAGAGTTTGGGATATTATGGGTTCAGGATGCAGAGTTTGAAAAACTCAGTAGGGCACTAAACCAGTAAACAAGGCAAGTGAACTCCTTCAATGGTGATCAAATGACCTCTGAAGTTATACCCATACCCCTAGCAGAGAGAGAGCATTACATCCTCATCCCTGGACTACAATTCTGACCTGTGCCCTTTACTTAGTATATTCTTCATTTATAACCTCAGTTCCTGTGCAGCAATGACATAACTGGATCCTTTGTGTTTTTAAAATGCAGAAATAAGAATGAGGCTAGTGAAACCACATTATGGCACTGTAAGCCTTTAAATATTGCTGGTATTTACATGACTTAGCCTGGTGTCAACCATATACCATGTGGATACTAACATTAACTAAATCAGATCTTTGTGGCAGTAGACCTGAGAGTTTAACAACACTGATGTAGTTGGACAGTTACTGAATTCTTAGGCTGAAATTTAGGTTTCTTTACTGGATCATTCTTTCACCACATTTATATGTGTGTTTCTCAGATTTTTAAATAATAATACTTTAATTTTTCTCAGTGATCACATCAGCTCTCTAAGTTCTGGTACTGGTGAAAACTTGAACTGTGGAGATTTCAAACATCTAATTATATCAGTAAAAAGAACTATGAACTTCAGAAGTAGTAAGTTCAGTTTATAGCATCAGTCATCCTAAACAGTAAATGATTTATTGACCATTACAATCACTGTTTCATATATAATAATTTTTAGCAATGGAATTGGAGAATTGAGGGATAGCTCCTCTTTCTGTAATATGTATTTGTTTTTTATAATTGCAATGAAATTGTAGGAAACAGGTTTAAGCTTTGCAGGGATTGCAGAAGGAGAAAAAGTACCTGGACTTGTGCAATTTTGCTTAATTTCGTGGTAAAATCAGCTTAATTCCTACTTTTCTAGAATGAAGTTAGCAATCCATTTTTTAAAGGTGCTTTGAAGACTACACAGAGAATTTAAAAATCAGAATTGCTGTATCATTGTAGTGGTTTTCTTTGCAAAGTCAGAAGTATTCCTCCCATGCAGAAAACTTGCTTATGTTTGGCAATAGAGACAACTGGCCTTTAAATTACAGCAGTATCTGAACTGTTATAGATATACATATTTATAATTTGATGGTCTTTCTTCTATTCAAGTACCATGGCCTGCCTTTCAGAGACTCCAACTGTCAAGTGGAAAAAAATTAGAGAAAGTACAAAACTAATTTCACAGTGTGTTCCTAGTCATTAACACAAAATGAAACATCATGGGGTTTAGCTTATATTTGGATACACTAGTGTCTGTTACTAAACATCAAGATGCCATCTAAGGCTAACAATGCTTGGTTCATTTTAAGGGTGTTTTTTGGTTGGTAGGTTGGTTTTGTTTTTTGAGGTTTTTTGGGTGTTTTTTTTTTTATTTAGTGGAGTTTTCTGATATACCGGACTTAATGTTTGTCCATACCTTTCCTTGACCTCTGTTCTACAGCAGCAGCTGTTCCTTGCCAGACAAGAAAGCTGTTCTTGTTCATGAAGAAAGTCCTGTTCTACTTGCCCGCAGGCCATATTTCCTTTTTTCTTTTGTTCTTTGGTTTCTCAAAGCTTTCTGCTCACACCCAGCATTAACATTTATACTGTCAGTCACCTCATCCTCCCTTATGCACCTTCCCAAAGCTTCTTTTTAAATCCCTTTTGACATCAACAGCAGAAAGCAGTGATGCACTTCCATAGTGTACAGCCTTTGAAGAAATTTTCTGGCTTTTTTACCTCTTGCAGGTCTTGTTCTTCTTGAGTATCTGTTATGTGGTATGGGATTGTCTTGTTTTGGTTGGTTTTTGTTTTTTGTTTGATTTTTTTTGTTTAGTTTTATTTTTGTTGGGTTTTTTTTTTTAATGATTCAGTACTTTTGGCTATATAAAATACACAAAAAAAATTGAAAAAAATTCCTTTACCAACTTAGTACGATTCTGTGAGTTTGCCAAGGTAATTTTCTCAACACTGTCACTTTTTCCAGTTAACATGGACCCCAGTGAAGATAATGGACTTCTGGATGCAAGCTAATGTTTTTTGGGTTTTGCTTGTTTCCCTCCCTCAAGTACCAGAGTACCTTTTCTGCACTCAAGAGTAAAATTTTGCTTGGTACTTGGTCATTGCTTGACCAGCTTCCCGCTTGTTGTCCATGAGTCTGTTTAATGGCTTGCAGTTCTCTCAACAAACTGATACAATGATAAGTCTGGGAATGGATGAATAATCCAATGAATAATCTGAGGCAAATATTTCAAGTTCTCAGTAGGAAGCTAAATTAGCAAGAAAATACCAACTTTATGCAGCCCGTATGCATAATGATTCCCTGCTATTCAGTGTGAGTAGTCTCCTGAATCTTCAACAATTGCCAGTTAATCTCTGTGGTTTAGTCATGGGTGCTATTTTATCTATTAGACAATATTTAATTTTCATAAAATAATAGAAGATTCAAAGAAACTGTAAAAATCATCTACCTCAAAACCCCACCACCACCATGGGCAGGTAACCCTTCTGTTAGCAGATTCAATCATTGGAACAATTTTGATTGTTCCAGTGATGTGAAACTGAATGACTTGTGAACATCAGTAGATTAGTATATCCAGCTCAGAAAAGCTCCAAAATATTCTAATGAGTATCTAATGATGAAATTGAGAGTGGGGCAGTTTGTTCTATATTCTCTTGTGTGGGTTTTGGGAAGGATTCAGTTTTTCATGCCCAAACCTGTAAATATTTTCTATTCTGCTGTGGTTTTTGGAGAAAAAAGCAGTATAAATTCTATGAATTTAGTCATTTTAATGTTAAAGGCACAAGCTGCCTTTTTCTTAGCTTTTCTTTGGTAAGAAAACTTAATTAACATCAATGCTTTAGTAAAATGCTGCTGCTGTTGTAATATTGACATTTTTTCTGTTAGTGTAATTTGCCATAAGACCTTTTAATAGGCTGATACGTTTCTATTTTTAGTTACATATCTCTTGCTGTTTTAGTAGTCTGTTCTTTTCAAACTGAGATGTTTGTTGAACCTTTTATCAATATGTGTTGGTGTATGCACATGATGAAGTAAATGAAAAACTTTAAGCAGTGAAAGCAGAGACTGGAAAAGTACTTTTTTTTAAGGCTGAAATTTGTACTTGTACCTCTCTAGAGTGGAAGTGATTGTTTTCTGAGAATGTATTTGGGTATAGATTTCCTTTGTCAACTGCAGTCCTTACAAAGGAAAATGTTCTTTTTTTTTTTTTCCTTTAGCAAATTTTTTTTTAAATAACATCTTTTTGTTATGATATCATATGAATGACTGTTAATGATGACATACAGGAAAGAAATCATAATGCAGTTTAAAAAATCCCCTCATATTTCATGTATCACACCATGCCATAATTAGTAGCAGCAAAATCTCAGGGCAGAAGGGGTGTAGCAGGGCTGTGAACCTATTCTGTGAGATCTCTGCTACATAATCTAGAATGTAAATTCTATAGGTATCAAAAGATTTTTTAACAATATCAAATAAAGAAAATTATTTTTAATTCTACATGTATTCAGAAACCTGGTGAAAAATGAAATGCTGTATTTGTGAGAAGAGATAGGTAAAATATTCTGCTTGTGTTCTGAAGTGCATGAATGGGTTAAAGGAGTGAAATTCCTTTACACTAAATATTGAATTTCAGCAATACTCAAAGGACCAGGAGTAAGTAATCTGGAATGCTATTTCCTTAAAATGTCCAAGGGCAAAATTTCCCAAGAAAAAGTTCTAGGAAATTCTTTTCTAGAAAAAAAAAGACACTGTACTGAAAATTGATGGAATGCACCCTACCTGAATTGTCCAAAAAATTAAATTAAATGTTGCAGATTTCATTATCAACCCCTGAATTTTGCATCTAAAGAATGACTTTTATGTTATGCTATGACCATTATGTTAGTCAATTTGTAATGTATGTCAGCTGTGTTCTGCTTTCTGGCTTTCACACAGGCTCAATCTTCCCAGCTTGATCCTTAATGAGGGAAAGACATCCTTCCTCTGGCTGGTAGCCCTTGCAAAAGCAATTACATGTTTCAAGATAAGTTCTTGGAACTTTCTTTTTGGATGCCTCTGATTCCAGGATTATTTTGTGCCTTCTGGTGACTTATTGATCCATGTAAGAGCTACTGTGATTTTTGTTCTTGGTATGTAAATTAGTTACAAACACACAGTTGGTGGTTCATACCTTGTAATGATTTTGTGGATTTGTAGTCTCCCTCCACAAAATTCTTACTTCTGCTTCTATCTGAGATCATAAACCCAAAGGGAAAATGTTTTGGTAAAAGTGGGCTTATTAGAGCTTACTAGGCTTACTTACCTCTGCTACTATGAGGTGCCGGTCCTAAACCAGAATAGCACAGTCTAGCATGGAAAACAGAAGTGGAATGGCAGTGTTGTAATAGGATTGTTTCTCTTTCTGTGTAGCCTAAAGAACTTACTACAGTGGTTTCATGCTGCTGCTACATCCTGAGAAATCATCATTCTAACTGTGCTGATATTAATATCCCATTTCATGTTCTTTCTTGTCTGTCTCCATTGATGTGTGTTCATATGACTAATATTAACTTGTGAAAAACACTTCAAGAGTTTTTCTAAATGTCACAATTATCTGAGTGAAGTCATTGCCTCATCTGAATGAGTATTAAGGTTATTGTTGTGATTTAGCCCCAGGGGGCAGCTGAGCACCATGCAGCCACTCGCTTACCAGCCCGACAGGACAGTGGAATGCGGGAGAGAATTGGAAAGACAAAAATGAAAAAATGTGTGGGTTGAGATAAAGACAGTTTAATAGCTATAGCAAAATCTGCATGTGCAAGCAAAGGAAAGTAAAGATTTCATTCACTGTTTCCTATTAGCCAGCAGGTGTTCCGACATCTCCACAAAAGCAGAGCTCCATCATGCAAATGGTTATTGAGGGAAACAAATGCCGTCACTCCAAACATCCCTGAGCAATGGCAGCTCTAGCCAGACTCCAACCCTGCCCGTTTGATTGCTGAGCATGACACCATATGGTATAGAATAATCCTTTGGTCAGCTGGGGTCAGCTCTGCACTTCCAGCCTAGTCGTTGACAGGACAGAAAGCCTTGACATTGTGTAAGCTCTTCTCAGCAATTTCTGAAACATCCCTCTGTTATAAAAAATGTTTTCCTCACAATTTCAAAACCTCATTCTGTCTTTGATGAAGAAATTTAATTCTGTCATAGCTGGAACCAGGACAAATGTGCAGCGTGATCTAAAAATCCTACAGATAAGTGTTGTAGGTAGCTTACCAAAAGAACCCCAAACAAACAAAGAAAACCCCCAAAATAAGCAAAAGTTAATAGAAAGAGACTAGCTTTGCCTCTCCTGTTCCAAACACTCTAGTCTTTCTATCTGGACTTTAAAATTTTAAGTTAAAATATGTTCTCTTTAAGCTGAAATAACTTGATAACCATACAAGATCAAAACTTCTATAATTCTAAAATTGTGTTGGATTTTTTAATTCTTTTTTAAAAGAAAATTATTTATATGAGGAATTTAAGGAAATTGTCTCTTCTCCAAGTGCTTTTCTGGAACAAGCCATGCAATGTGACTTAACAGAGTTGGCATTTTTGTTTGTTCAATTTTACAGCCAAATGGGATTTGGTGGAATAACTTTTCATTCATAGCCTTGCAGATCTGCTGTAGATAGAATTTAACCAAGCAGCCTGTGTACTTCCCTACTCACTCTGTATTTATTGTAAGAAGCAACTGATGTGCCAAATATCAGCATGCCAGTAGTTAAAGAAAAAACCTATTTTCTGTTCAAATTCCATTTTGCTTGAACTTTCAGCTCTGGGCTTAGCCTTTTCCTTTTTACCAATGTGGAACTCAAAATACTGCCAGCATATTGTACATATTGCCAAACTACTCACAGGAGATTTTTGATGCATTTATCTATTTGGTTGAAAAGTTAAATCCTAAATTCTTTGTTACTGGATCTATTCGGTAGTGCTAACTTACCTTCAGATTGTCCCAGATTAAATACAACTGTCACTTACCTAGATTTTAGTGAATCTGACTATGACTTCATTCATTTGTGGCCTTATTTGTAAAGCAAGTTATTTTTTCCTTTGGCTGGCACAAATTGGGGGAAATTGTAATGGGCTTTTCAACTCTCAGATAATAAAAATGCAGTTACAGCCATACCAGTTCTGGTTTGTTGTAGTCCTTATATTGCTTATAATTTTTTGTTATCTATTTTCCTTAAAGTAAGATCACTTTTTATTATGAAAACTATATTTCTGCCTTTGTAGAAAATTCTCTGCAGCTTACTAAGAGCTACTGTTGATAACTACTTTTTATTTATTATGAATCTTCCTCCAGTGGCAAAGATGACTTAGGGTTTTTATGTCTTTTTTGAAAAAATAAAAGAAAATTGAAAAATCTCTATCTCATCTGGAATCCTTGTTTCCAGATTTTTATTCTTTTAAACTGGTAGAAGGTGTAGTGTGATGCTGGGTTCAATCAGTATTTCTGGGTTATTATGATAGAAAATAGGAAGTTGGATTTGCTATGTTACTGTGATTAATTAAAGGTTGTATAATTTGCTGTGTTAGATGGATAGTTATAATATAAATAAAGTCACATACCTTGCTTTTCATCTCCTCTTGTATAACTAAACCATTAATAATTGCACTTTGAATTACTTTGTTTTTCATATCCTTCCCATATATTGAAGGTTTCATTTGCATAATTTTTTCAGATTTTCCTTTTGCAGTTTGGATAATAAGTCAGATAGATGGAAGTGCAACAAAATATACTCATCAAAACAGACATGTCTAAAGTTTTACTAAGGTGCTGATCTTGCTATCACATGAGCCTCACCTCCATGTTTTGTACTGTATGTTGGACTACTTTGCGTATTGAATATCTAAATACTGTTTATTCACCCAAGTAATTTCATTAAGTTCATTATATATATTTGCTGCTATAAATGAGTCTCCAAAACCATTTAAGAGTACTTGTTAACTCTCTATTTTGTATTTGTACCCTTTAACACTTTGAAATCTTTTAGCTTATATATAGTGGAAGACTTCCTGAAACATTTCTAGAATTGTTTATGCATGGAATACTTTAGAGAAATCTCGCCTTAAGGTTCTTTGAAGCTGGCTGATAGGATTGACTTGAAAAGGGCTATGGAGGCCTGGAAGGTCACACAATCTCCTTGACTGTATTAGATCTGTGCCTTTCTTACACTTGCTTAACAACAAAAGGCACATCTGTGTTGTGTCGGTGGATTGTAAACCTGAAGTCGCAAGAAGGCTAAAGCAACAGTTTTGGATATGCAAAAATCTTATTTATGAGGAAAGAGTCGGCATTCTTTCCCTGTGTATCTATGGAAATCCAAAATTGTTAGAGTAATCAGTCTTGAGTATCTACTCATTCTTAGATGAGATGAAATTTTTACAGAAAAGGAAAAAAGAACAAGAGGGTAGTTATAGTTGCACAAACAATTATTGGTTTCTGCTGTTTTTTCTAGTATAATACTTTTCCTTCCTATGCTCATCTCGATCCCCTAGTTGATGTTTGGATTCATCAGTTCAGGATGCATTTGAGGTTCCTCTTACTTAAAATGATTTTATATGTTTTTTCTTTCTTCCATGGTCTGCAGTTCCATGTCTCATCCGTACTTGCTTAATATGGTGTCCCATGCATGTTAGCTACTACTCTTTTGGTTTTTTGTTACTCCTAAACCCAGTTTTGTCTGGATCTGCATTTCTGTAGTTGACTATGAGTGAGTTGTTCACAGCTGTTGGCTCTCTAATGCCAAATCTTTGTCTCATCTCTTATTGGTCCTGTACATGTATTTCCCTTTATCCTTTATCCTGGACTGTATCCTTTATCTCTGCTTCTCAAAGACTCAAAGCAGGCTTGTATTTCTCTGAACCATGTCATTGTGCCAGTTGCAAAATCCTTCAATCTGCATAGACTGTTTGCTAGGGCTATTAATTTAAAACTCTGGTTGTACTATCAGAAAAAAAAAGAAGGCAAAAATAAAAGAAACCAAATTAGCCTTAGACAGCCAGTCAATTAGAGAAATTGCTATTGCAGCTAAATGAAGTAAAGCAAAGCTGCAGGCAAGTTTGAGAATTTCATGCAGGGTGAACCTGACTGTAGCAAGAATCAGTCCTGAGGCCTTGCAAGCCCTTTCCAAAGCTTATGGTCTGTTACTGAGGATGGCAGTACTGGATTAGAGGGCTTCACAGTCATAAATCATGGCATGCATAAAACAGTTACTTCTCCTACTACAGCTTTAGTTTTCAAAATTGCCTGTTTTTATCAAAGTTTTCATTAGAAGTCTCCAGAGAACTGTTGACTGTGAAATCCTTGCCTGGTCCATGTACTACCCAGGAGGTAGGATGACCCTTGCCTGACTAGCTCCCTAAATTTGTGATAGCTGGACACACAGCTATAATCATTAAATATTTCAAAAGCCAATTAACATTAGAGGCCCGTGTTAACAATAGAGAAATGATCTTAAAGCAGAAGTGTCTGTTTGCCTTGACTTTGCAATTTGAAGGACTACCTTAGCTGTCTATAAGTTGAGCATTTTAATAATAAAATAGTTTGGTTTGGAAGGAACTTTAAAGACCATCTAGTTCCAACTGCCTCCAGTGAGCAGGGACATCATTTTCTAGATCAGATTTCTCAAAGCCCACTCAAACCTGACCTTGAATGCCTCCAACGATGGGACATCCACAACTTTCCTGAGCAACCTGTTCTAGTGTTTCACCATAATCTTGTAAAAGATGTTCTTATGTCTAATCTAAATCCACAAAATGCTTTAAAATCTTGTCACTCTCCCTAAAATTTCAGATCTTGTTAAAGAGGTTCTCTCTGTCATTCTTATAATTTTAGGTATTGAAAGGCCCCAGTGGGATCTTCTGGAACCTCCTCTATGATAAACAACTCAAACTCTCTTAGCCTTTCTCAACAGGAAAGGTGTTTCATGGCCTGCCCCTGGACCTGCTCTAAGACATTTGTGATGTTCTTGAGCTGGGGCCTTCAGACCTGGATGCTTCATTCTTGTTGGGGTCTTACAAGACCAGAGTAAGAGGGGATAATCGCCTGCCTCACCCTGCTGGTCACACTGCTTTTGATGTAGCTCAGGATATGGGTGGCCTTCTGGCCTGTGAGTACATATTGCCTGCTCACATCTAGGAATGTGTACTTACAGGCATCCAGGCATCTTATTCACTGTTATTCCTGGATCCCTCATCACAGGGCTGTTCTCAATCCATTCATTCTTTAGCATTTGCACAGGAAAAGTGCCCTGTGACCTAGCTGCAGGACCTTGTACTTGGCCTGATTGAATTTCATGAGGTTTCTATGGGCCTGTTTGTCAACTGTGACAACATCATTCTGAATGATACCCCTTCTGTCAAGCATATCAACTACAAAACTTACCTGCTAAGGCTGCACTTGATCACATGTGTCGTTATTAAAAGTACTGAGCAATATTAGTCCCGATATGACCCATGAGGGGCACCTCTTGTGATTCATCTTTATTTGGACAGTAAGCTGTTGACCACCATCTTTGGATGCAGCTATCTGCCAAGTTGTTCTCCACTGACTGGTCCATCCATCAAACCCACATCTTCCCAAATTATAAACAAGGAAATTTGGGGGGGATGGTATCAAACATCTTGCAGAGGTCAAAGTATTGCTATGAGGTTAAGGGACTTGAAAGATGAGGGAAGAGCACTGGCCAGTGAAAACAGAGACAAAAAAGTCATCAAGTAGCTCAGCCTCCTCCATGTCCTCAGGACGAATTTTTTCAGGGAAAGGGTGGTTAAACATTAGAATGGACTACCCATGGAGATGGTGGAGTCACCCCAGAGGTGTTCAGGAAATGACTGGGTATGGTACTTAGTGCTATGGTCTAGTTGACAGCAAGTGGATCAGTTAAGGGTTGGATTCCATTATCTCAGAGGACTGTACCAACCTAAATGATTGTGTGATTCTTGATTTATTGAGGGAGTACAGTTTCTTTTGTCTTCTTTTTCTGATTAACACACCTGCAGAAGCTGTTCATATTGTTCTCACCCCTTGCCAGATTCAGCTCCAGCTGTGCCTTCCTTTGCTTTCCTGATCTCGTCCTTCCATTCCCAGGTTCCCTGCCTATATTCTTAGGATTCCTGTCTGCTTCTTAATCTAAGATTTAGACCATGTACCCATTTGACCTTTAGTAGAAATATGTGTTTCATCCCAATGGAAATCCCTCTTACTTGGAACATAGTTTGAGAATGCTATCTTATTAGATAATTTTTAATTATTCTAGATATTTGATTTCTTTGGTTCTTTGAAAATCTTTCATTTTTGAGGCTGGAGAGAAGTCAGGAAACTTTCAAAAACTGAGTGAGTGGGTCAGGCTCTCCCATTTCTGTTTTGAGATGAAAAACTGGTTTTCGAAGCCAAAACTCATAAGAAAAATGTAATCTCTGCTGCAAAATGTGTGAAATTTTGCTGATCTCTGAGAAGATGCAGCCAATTTAATGTACACTGCATATGCATCTTCCTGGTGGCAGCAGAGGAAAACTTGCACAATCATCCTCTTTGAATTTCTTGGGTGACTGTGGGTACCTTGTAAGTGAAGATGTCTTCTAAACTGACTGGAAATTAGATTTGTGCCTGCCTGGGTTTTAACCTTCCAATACAACAAGGCTGTAACAAAGAAGCTGTGGCACTTTTTGATTTTGGATTTTTAGGGAGGTTTTTTTGTTGTTTTAGTTTGGTTTTTGTTTACTGTTCTGTTTTTTGTTTTTTTTTTTTTTCCCTAATAGCTTCCATGGCTTCAAAATCTTATTCTGCATATTTTTATTTTAAAATGTCAATTATAATAAAGTTCTGAGAATGTGCATCTTGGGGAAAAATGAGTTTAGCAGTGAGTGACTGGATGGCTGTAGGATACTGCAGTTATCTTCCATGCTGTCAAGTCAGCTCTTCTGTGAAGCAAACGGCAACAGTGATTCAGTAAAAGAAAGTGGAATATATTCCAGTGCTGCTTGTTTGATCAATCTTCACCTGGACAAAGAAAAAGCTTTTCCAGCATTGGGTTGTTGTGGTGTGTGTTATTATTTGGTTGGTTGTTTTATACTGACTTTAATAATGATGAAATCTGCGTGCAAAATAGCTTTTTTAGCAAAAAAGAAGTCTTTAAATGAAAGAAGAACACCCCGTCACACACACACCCTGAATGTGGTGGAGTATGCATGGTGGAGTATGCAGTGGGGTATGAGTGGACCTCAGTCTGTTTGCAGATAATTATTTTTCTGGGAGCCTCACCAGAATTCTATGACAACTGCAAATTCTAAAGATTACTTCTCTTAACTTACTGCATGCTTGTTAGTAGTAGGTTTTATTCATGTTTAAAATGTAGCTTTTAAAATAAAATTGAGAATAAAACAAAAGTTAAAATATTATTCTCTGTTACATGATTTGCAAAATTAAATGTCATAATTGCCTTTTAAAAAGCTAAAGCAGAGGGTTTTTTTCAGTGCTTAGGTCATACTCAGCACTTCAAAGCCATTTTAGGGATTTAGCTGCCCCTCAAATCTTCTTTTGGTTATTTTTTAGACTTAAATAATAATCAGCAAAAAAACTAAGTCTTTTTCTTTAAAGATAAATTCTACATTATAAGAATTTGTCTTTCCGTTTGGGCTGTGTGTGCTATGGTCTGTGTGAGAGATAAGGGAGCATAAGTGGGAAGAGAAAATATACTCCTTGTAGACTTAGTTATTTCATGCTGTTGTTTATGAAACTCACGATCAATTCAGAATTTAGTTATTCTAAAACACAGTTTTTTGTGGTTTTAATTTTTTTCTCCTGGAGTACTGGTGTGAATGGCAAATACAAGAAAAATGTATTGGTTGGAGTTTTTTGTTTGCTTTTCTATTTTATTTGTTTCTGTTTTCTAATAATTAGTTTGGTTTGGTTTTTTAGGTAGCAAAATCTGACTTTACTTCTTGCACACTGAACCTGTTAAATCCTGGTTATTGCAAACTTTTCACTCAGAAAAACAAAAATGGTAATGTCATTTAAAAAAATCCAGACCAAACAGAAACCAAAAGTAGCACAAAACAAACTCACAAAATCCACAAAACAATAAAACCTACACAGTAATTTACTAAACTCCAGAGAGTAAATACAGAATACAACATGAATACAACCTTTGCTAACAACTAGTAAAATGTGAGAAGAGGTATTGGTAGAAGTATTGCTGTAAACTTGGTGAGTTTATTGATTGATTGATTTATTTATTGTTTATTTTATTCTGCTACCCATTTGCTATTGGACAGGCTAAACAAGGCACATACATGTTTGTTTTTCCCTCTACTCCTACTATTATCGAGTGCAGATTGATTACAGTTTGCACTTAATAAAATTGTTGTATCTACAGACCCATGTCAAAATAGTACTGCATTAACAGATTTAGGAACTCACTAGTTGTTTTGTAGGCATTTTTTAAGGAAGTTTACGATTACAGTATTTTTAAAGTAATTAATAGTCATGACTTCTACATATCAGATGTCATATAGAATTCAAGATCTCACAGCCATTAGTGGTTAGTAGCTAAAAAAGTTTTCTAAGACTAAGACAGTCCACTGTTATAACTGGTGTGATTGTGCTCAGGCAGTTTAAAGTGTTCTCAGATGTTTTGTGGAACTCCCTCTTCCTACAGTTTAATGTGGTGCAAATCAAAAATTGTGAAATTAGTGGAGTAACATCACGGAAAAAAAATTAGTTCAGAGAGCTCTCATATTACTGTCATTTTCAAGACAGATTTTTTTTTTCTTAGTATATTTTAAACGGCTGAGCTCTCTTACATCTGAGAATGACTGTTCTCAGACACTACTTATATCAGTAACTTGCCTAGTTGTCTGAATATTTTCGTCAGATCAAAGTTGACATGACGTGAATATTTAATAACAGTAGTAGTAACTTCTTTCAGTCAGTGGACCAGCCTATATTGGTACAATGGAAAAAAACAATTCTTTATTTGTAAATCCATGTAGCATATTCTAATGGTAACTATGAGAACGATGGGCCGAAATTAGTGTCTTATTTTGTGTTTTGGTGCTTTTGTGTTTTTGTGCTTTGATAAGTAAATTTTAGTTCAGTGGAAGTACAACGATAAAAATGTAAACTTAAAGGTAAAATTGATGCCCCAAATGAGTTAATTAAGCTCTATATAATTGTGTTTTGAAGTGTCAAGACTCAACAAAACTGGTAACAAGGATAAATTACTTGTGATACAAAATTGAAAGCAAAAAGTAGAAAATGAGTTGATGAGACTGTAGGTGGCAATAAGAAGAGGTGAATCCTATGAGGTCCAGGTGTTTGAGTTGAGATTATAGGAATGAATGGTCTTGGACCTTAACAGAGCATTAAAATTAGTGGGTCTGTACAAGCTAAAAGAAACCACAAATAGGCCAATGTTAAGTTTACCTGGTATATACTTATGTGAAGTATTTGCATTAATATTGAATGTATTTTTAAAACTCCTCAGGGATTTAAAATATATTACAAATTGTAAAAAAACCCTATGATATTAAGAGAACAGGTAGTAAATGCAAAACTATTAAACCACCTTTAATACTGCGTGAAGTAACAAAAGATAGGCTAAAAAGCTATGGTACCCTAAATTGCAGCTAATTAATATTAAATTAATCATCTTCTGATGGACTGATAGAACTGAAGAATTTTTCAAGGGAGGAGAAGAAAAACATTAGAATGTAATAAATGTGAAACCTTAATTTAGATTTTTTTTTCTGGTTTGGCTTAGAATTTTCTTTGAAATTCTAAGTTGTTTAGGGACACATATCAGAGGCGTGAAATTGGAAATATTTAAAGCTAATTAAACATTGCAAGAGCAATTTTCTTTATCAAAACTTAGGGAACTTATTAAAGTCTAGACAATTTATAAACTGTTTAACTGAGATTTATGTTACATTGACACACGTGGTAATGGGAATCTGTATGGACTTCTCGGGATAAGTGTGCTGCATAAAAAAAAAATGTTGGAGCCCATTCCCCCACATTACCTTTTGATTAATGTCATGTATATTTGGTTTTTTTGTCAGAGAAGTAGCTCTAATACTTAAGTCCTCATCCCTCTGGTATCACAGCTATATCCAAACTAAGCATAATTCACTTCAATTCTCATGTGACAGATGCCATGACGTACTCGTTTCAGTTAAGTCTTAGCTGCTTATACTACAGAACTTTAGGTTAAAGAGGGAAAAAATTTCTGCAGCAGATCTCCCACTCTGCACTGAAAAAAACAAAATATGTGTGAGCAAAAAGTACAAATAATTGGAGAGAATAAGATCTCCACTTGTGGTTTCAGACTATGTATCATCTCTGTGGCTCAGGTTCTTCCTGTGCAGCCTTTTCCCCCTGGAGAGCACGAAGCAGGCACTATGCACACTGACACAACACGGCTTCCCTTGTGCTGGTGGTTCCCAATAGGCTTTTCTCGACTTGCATTGCATATTGCCAGGAGTGGTTATGTGGCTATAGAAGCAAAAATACTGTATTCTACTAAGTAAGTGAAAGAGGGAGGTTCCCTCACAGGTTAATGCAAAACAAGTCTGTCTTGTACTGGACAGGAGGCCAGGAGAGGACAACTTATATTGTCAGAACTCTTAATTGCATTGATCAAATGGTGTTTTGATATTGGTAGGAATTATGAGATTACTTACTATGGTTGAGTTAGACTGACACGTGACTTATCTGGAACAATTTCTGTTAGATTAACAGGCAGACACTCTTTGCTATTTCCATATCCTTACACAGACTTCAAAATATGTGTGTATATGCAGAGCATTTCTACTAGAAATGAACATGTGAAGCTATAGCATCAGGTCAAGGTAGTCCCAATGTAGTCCGTTCTTACTACTTTCTGTTTAAGAACTTCACCTCAACTTAGACTTAGTTTCTGAAAAGGTTCTACTGTAAAATTTTAATTATGGTGTTTGGTTTCTTCAGAGAGTAGCTGTGAATCAATAGGTGACGAAATTCTGGATTGGTCACTTCACTCTTCCATCAGCTTCTTTTGAGCTATAAAACTGCAATTAGTTTGACTCTTACAGGGAATTTGAAATACTTTATTAAAAAGTATCACAGCAGACTAAGAACCTTACTTGTATATGGGGATATCCAATGGAACCTTAGATCTGTAAGGAATTGAGACACATGGAAGTTTTTTGTTTTTTGTTTTTTTTTTTTTTTGCTACTGAATTCTAAACAGCACACCATAGCCTTCTGAATGTTAACTGGAAAAATCTAGTGGACATTGCTCCTAAATTATTACAAGCTTCTCCCAGCCCGTGCAATCACTTCCTTCAGCCCTTCTGTATTGTTTTTGCTAGTGGTCATACATAAAGCCTCCATTTCCCGGAACAATTTTAGTTTTGACTTATTTGTTTCTGATGACCTCAGCTGACTTCATCTTGATGTCTTAATAGCCAAGAAAAAATTAGTGTTTATAATCAGAGCTCATTTGAACATTTTCTTTTCAAGGCATCTAATAAGTAATAGTTGCCTGCAGGGACACATTTCTATATACCTAGAAATCTTACATAAACTGAATTCAAATGAATTTTTATTTCAATTTTGTACAAAATTCTATAAAGCTTTATTGTTTTTATAAGCTTTCTATACTTAGTTTTATATATCTTTAGGGTTGAACCACATCTAATATATAGTGTCTATCTATAGTGAAGAAATTACTTTAATCTTAACGTTCACATTCCTTCTCCTGGTTACTTCTGTTGTAAGAGATATTGAAAAGACAAACAGGGAGGTAAAGATGCATGCTGTAAGCAATTGCATGGGTCATTAGTTAAAATGAGTGTTTAAATGGATAAATGATGCCCCTTCAGATTATAAACACAGATCTAAATTATTAAAAATGCATAACTCAGCACAGTTTTATGATCACTAGTTGGGTGTTCAACCCATAGCTGAAACATAAAACTGAAAATCTTTTAAAGTACTGTATCATATAATTAAATTGGGTTGTTGTAACATCTGATACATTATACTATGAAATCTGTCTGATACTTGCATTTATACTAAAACATGTTAGAGTGAATAATATATTACTCTTTATATTTAGAGACCTTGGGAATTAACACCAAAAATGCATGGAAATTTATGCCTGCCTTCTGTTACTTCTCTTGCACACAAAAAGTAGAAAGCCAGGATTGAGTTATAAAAACACATATGCATTGTGACATTAATAAAGAAATTAATTCTGATATTTTGAACTATGTTCTTGTTGCAAAAAGACTTTGAGTTTTGATTAAACTCTGTTTCTTCACTTCTTGTTCTTCAGACCTTCATGTATTCATATAATCATAAAGTGTGCCTGCAAATTACTTAATTACTCATCCAAATTTTATTTTTTTAAGTGTGTTTTAAATGGCAGGAGTTAAAAATTTTAACTTGTAATTAGGTAGGTTGGCTGCTATACCTCTTTATGAATGTTAAACTTAATATGGCATTGATGGCAACTCCTCTTTTATTGAGAGGCTACTCAGACTGAAGTTAGAGTAATCTAATCTTCTGTAGGGACCCAATCAAAATACTCCACATAGACGTACAATTTCTTGTTAAGTTGTTAAAATTAAGTTTAATTTTATCCCTGATTTAACCCTGAAGTTAAAAATTCAGAATAAACTATGGAAAGCCTTAGAGGCCTTTCTGATTTGAAAGAGACAAAGGGGCTCTTGTGTAACTGTTAATGTACAGTTCTCATTCTGACATGTAAGTGGACTTCTCCTGGATTCCCTTTTACAATTGAATAAGCCAGAAACCAATTAAACAGATGGTGATCCTCCCTTCTTTCTGCAGGAGCTTGCATTGCAGCATCAAACCACCAGGGAATAGCAGAATGCATCTTCTGGTGGAAAATTGCTCTTGAAACGCAAAGATCATGCCTAATTTTCAGGCAGTGTTCCGTTTTGAGATTTGTTGTATCTCTGTTCTACTTTTTCAGAACAAGTAGATTGCAGTCTGTTGGATGAGTTGTTGTAGATCCTGAGCACAAGGAGCTATATAAAAAATACTTTTAGGTGAGTGGCAGACAGTTTTTAAATCAGCAAAGTGATTTGCCACCAAATGAAGTGATGGGCTGAGTGAGATCCAAAAATATCTCTGCTCTGGACTGAGAACTATTCAATGCTTTTGGAAGCAGCCTGAGGAAGAAACAGGTACTATTTCATTGCAAATTGCATTAAAGTAGCTGTAAGACCAGGATATAACAGTATAAGCATATACAAGGGAAATTATCTGAAGGAAAATAAACTCTCCGAACAAATAGGATGGCAGTCAGAAAAGGAGTGACAAACTTTTTTACTTTTATATAGTTGGAATCTTTGTATATATACTACACATTTCAGGACAGACCAGCTAGGAGATCCTTGGAGACAGTTTGAAAGCTTGTAATGGATCCTGAGTGAGCATCATTCTACTGGGGGGAAGAATCCGTGCTACAGTTAGAGGGAGAATAAGTTTAAGAATTCTGAAATACTCCTCTGTATCTTCCTGCTAGAGGCTTGCATCTTACTCTAGGCAGCACAATTCCAGAAACATGTAGACAAAGAACTTCCACAGAACAGCAGCAGAAATAATGAGAGAGCAAGATAACTTAACTGAAACTTTGAAAGGAAATAATTCTCAAATCTCAACAAGAGTTAGAGTTGATAGTCTTTATATATGTAAAAAAATAATAGTATGAAAAGGAATTCAAATTACTTTTCACATATCTGCTCCAGGCAGAAAGAATAAGCATCATTCACTTTTATCTTATATATAGCAATGAAGTTCCTTATTTAGTAGTGTGACAGTTAAAATTTGTTTACCTTCATTCTTGAATTGTCATTAAAGAGCTGCTGCTGTTCTAAAAACTGTATGTGTATGGAGCTGCACTAGGAAACATAAGCTGAAATAGACTATTTTAAACTGATGAGTTGTGTCTACTTAAATAACCAGATTTTTCTTACATAATTCATTGTTTAATTTGTGCCATTATGATGAATTCTAATTATTTATAATGATGCATAATTTCATGAAATTTCATGTTCAAGAAGAACAGAAATAGGAAAAATCTTCAAATTACCTTATTTTTGTCACAGTCTAAATATCCTAAAACTTCAGTTTCTTGTGAAATGTAATACATTTTCTATAGCTTCAAGGTCTTGATAGTACTTTGTTCATTTTGACAGTGCCTGATGAAAGCCTTTCTTTTTTTTTTTCCAGTTTATCTGTATTGGGTTTGTATGGCCAGGTCTTAGGGGGAAGATGCAGCCAGGGTCAACCCACCAGATTATCTTTCTTATTCAGAGCTTTAATTACCACACAAATATCCTATTTTAGCAGTATTACATTTGTACTACATGTATGCTAAACTTAAGCAGCCAGTTGTGTACAGTGTGACAAAGATAACGTTTAGGTATTTACACAATTAGGAGCAAATTCATGCCTAAAGATTGTCATTCCTTAAACTATGTTAGTTATTTTTGAGAACTATAATAAACATGTCCATAATAGCATCTAAAGTGTAGCATGACATGGAGTAAAAGTGTCACTAATGACTTCTTCCAGTTACATGAAGTTAGTATATAAGAAAAAGAAAACAATCTGATATTGCAAACACCTGTTTGGTAATTACATTATTAATTATTTAAAAAATTAATTATTTTCTGAAACTCTTCCAATTCACTAGAATAATGTAGAAAGCTTCTGCTTGTTTCCTTTATGAAGGATTTGGAAAGGGAGAATAAAATCTGGTAATTTGTATTTAAGTTGGTCCAAAAAAACCCCATTATTCTAGCCATGCATATTGCAATAAAAAGTTAGTTCAGAGAATACCAGATAGGTAACATTTAACTGCAATATAGTTTTTTTTATTATAAATGTAACTAATAAAATTTTCAATTCTGAGTGTCTATGCCTAATTATGAGGTGAATTCACCCTTTAAATTTCAGACAGGTTTTTTTCAAGAATTTAGTGCTTCATCAAATTGTCAAAAGCTAGGCACAAGTACAGCAGACTTCTGTAACTGACCTGACATGGTATCTTGGAGTACCATTATCAAAATAATATGCTTTTATCTTCCCTGTATCACAAATAGTTTCTGGAATGTGTAGGGATAGAGAGAAAGTAACAGCTTTTCTGAGAGGGACTCTGGGAAAATAGGTAACTTGAAATCCTCTTGCTTCAGTTGTTCAGACAGAACATGAAATCAAAATTTGCAAATGAACAAAAAACATTACTCTAAGAAAAAAGAAGTTTAATCCTCTTTCAACTCCATGGGGGGATGGGCAGACAATGGGAAGGTGGAAAGTGAGAAAACTGGGTTGGTTGAGAGTTCATTTTCATCATAGTATCTTAGTACCTATTAAACTATCTCAGCCAAAACCAGCATAACCTTTTCCTGAGTCATTAATCTTTCTTTATTCACTATACTTCAGATGTGGCAACAACTTAAGAAAAATTGCATTTTTTCTGAGTTGATCAATTAAGTATTAAGTTTTTAATACCAGTATTAGCTAGATATTAACACACACTGATGCTAGTAGAAATTCTTCTGGGGAATAGTGGTTAGTACTGTATTTAGCTGTTTTGAAATTTACACTCTCAATTGGCAAGTTTTTTTCTTAAGGAGCTATTCATATGGATGCATTTAAGTATATGTAGATTGTGTGGGTAGAAATTGTGCCTGCTAATGCAAAATTTTTTTCTCCTTAAGACTAATTTTTCACTCCTGTCTGGCTAATCCTCATATTTAAAATACCACAAAAGGTATATTGTTAATTGCAGCATAAAGGGAGATATTATACTAAAAATGCTTCCCCAACTGTTCAAGAAAACAAAAGAGATAAAAGAAAAATCTTGTTAGAAGACTTGTGTAGGTTTTTGAATTTTTTTCTCACAAGGATTTAAAAGTTACCATATATTAGTTATCTTGTTGTAGGAATGACTTGACAGTATTTTCTCTGATTGCTTGTGCAATGCTAATAAATGAGAATATTAATATAAAAAGATATTGATTTGATGACTTAGTAGATGTGATTTCTGTAGTCTTACTGTGCAACTGCTTTCCTATGATTCTTTAATTAAACAACTCAGATCATCTGGATGAAGTCCATAAACATTTATATCATTTGGAGAATATTTGCCACAGGAGGATGCTTCTCCTTGTGTAAACTGGTGTGAAAATTTACATAAAATAACACAGACGGACAGAATCAATTAGGTTGGAAAAGACCTCTGAGATAACAGAGTCCAATCTTTGACTGAATGCCACCTTGTCAACTAGATCATGGCACTAAGTGCTACATCAGTTCTTTCCTTAAACAGTCTCAGGGGCAGTGGTTCTGTCACCTCCCTCAGTGCCTCTTCCAGTGTCTGATTAGCTTTTTTGCAAAGAAATTTTTTCTAGTGTCCAACCTCCCCTGGTGCAGCTTAAGACCATGTCCTCTTTCTCTGTCACTAGTTCCCTGCAAGGAGAGACTCACCCGCTACCTGGCTACAACCTCCTTTCAAAAATTTGGAGAGAGCAATAATGTCACCTGAGCTTTCTTTTTTCTCCAGCCTGAACAACCCCAGCTCCCTCAACTGCTCTTCACAGGACATCAGCTCCACACTCTTCACCCAGCTCCATTGCCCTTTTCAGGAGTCACTCCAGCACCTCAATGTCCTTCTTGAAGTAAGGGACCCAGAACTGGACACAGCACTCGAGGTGTGGCCTTACCTATGCTGACTACAGGGAAGTAGCACTCCTTTAGTCCTGCTGGCCCACTATTGCTGATACAGACAAGAATACAATTTACCTGCTGGTTCATGGGTGCACTGCTGGTTCATGGTCAGGGGCCAGCAGTTTCACCATTTCACCCTTCCATTCAAAATGCAAAAAATTACAATGCCATGTTGTGTTAGAATATTGTATATAAGTATTTTACTTCTACAGGAATTTTCCATAGGAAGTAAAATAGGTTGGATATGGTTATTTCAGCAGTGAGTGTAACACTCCCAGCTGGGAATGATGATACAGCAGTGTGGCCATGAACTCATCACCAGGCAGGGGTATGAGGCTTCAGGGGAAATGACAGCCAGTATTTCACCACTCCTGTTTTAACATATAGAGAAGGAGTAATGACACCAACCGGGGGGCATTCTTTTTGCTTAAGTTGCTATTTAGGTGGCTTTGATACTGGACAAATAGCCAAAAATGTCAACAAGGACAAATATTAAATTTCTCACCTGTGATAAACTAAGTCCCTTTCCCAGTTTAGTGCAGGGACTGGCTGGTCAGGCTGCAGCTTTGCTGAAAGAGGGTTGGTGTCCTGGCAGGCAGGCAGCAGAACATGAGCCTGCAGTGTGCAAGGTGATGATGAGGGCTAATGGCCTAGTGGGCCTGTCAAAAGGAGCATAGTCAGTCAGTTAAGGAAGTAATTTCCCTCTCCTGCTCCCTTTACTTAGTGTTTATTCACTTTCCTATAGGAATACTGCATCAAATTTTTGCTCCCTTAACACGAGGAAGACATTAACAGACTGGAATGAGTTTGGTGTAGAGCTGCCAATCTGCTCCACTTACCCTGTAAGGAGAAGTTGAGGCAACTGGGCTTCCTCAGCCTTTCAGAAGAGATGGCTTCAACGGGACCTGGCTGCAGCCCCTTAATCCCATACAGGGACATTTCCAGTAAGATAGAGCTGGGATCTTTATTGAGGGAAGCAATAGGAGGGAAAGCAAATGGTTGTAATGGGAAACAAAGGAAGTTCCAGATGAATAAAATAAGAGTTATGATGAAAATAGTCCTGAAAAAAAAAGGAGTTTTAGAATCTTTGTCTCTTGGAGTTTTCAAGTCTTAAGGGGAAAATGTCCTCAGCAACTGGGATTGAACTCATTGTTGACTCTGGTTTTTATGAAAGTAATTGCTTGCATTTAAGTAACTTGAACTGTGTCTTTAGTGTTGATTTTATGGTAAGCTCATTCATTCTGCTGAATGTGGATTAGATGTTGACTATAAAAAACATTTAGACAGTCTGTATCTGTAGGTATCTTCATCTAAATTTCTTAATCTTAAACTGAGTCTTGAAAAGTAATACAAATCTAATCTAGGGAATTAGGACTCCCTCTTTTAAAGGAAAGAAACAGACGCCGCTGAAGAGCTTTCATGTCAGTTCTCTTTGCAAACTATTTTCAGAGGAGGTGAATCAGTTCTTGTGATATTGCTTTTCTGTCCCAAAAGCCTATATATCAAAAAGGAAAATCACTTTGAGATTTCAGCTTTTCACTTATCAACATGAAGATCTGCACTACTGATTTTCAAAAACCGTAAGCAGTGCACAGTTGCTTAAAATATGTATATTTAAAAATCATGTCCTTGTGTTCAACTGTAATTTGTACATTTTTATTTTGGAAAATTTATGAGAGAGTCTGAAGTCTTCCTACACCATTAAGTGTTTAAGTGGAAAGACTGCACTGATTAAGTTTGAAATGTTCACTCAGGCTGACCCCTTTTGGAGCAAAGTATTCTGCTCCTTTGTACTTATAAACAATTTCATGTTTCAAAAATTTTGTAAAGAAAATAAGTTTTTTTGGATAATATGGAGACATAAAACAATTTGTCATTTTCCCGTTTCATGTAGAAGACTTGAGTTACTTAGTGAGGGTGAAAAAAAAAAGATTTAGCACAGCAGTTTGTGACACTTAATTATTTGCTTCACTAGGCTTCTTTGGTTTACTGAGCAATTATCTCAATTAGGGGTAGCTGCAGTTAGGGCCAAATACCAAGTGTGCTGGTGCTTGCATCAGATAGCATGCTATAAAATACAGGTATTCTGGTAATTCCTAATTGCTTTGTTGTAGAAGACAAGGTATTCAGCAGTAGAAATTGTCCCCATTAACTGATGGATCAAGGACAGATTTGTCATGGCAAGTAAAATAGTGGGCTTGGTGTCGTATCTTGAAATCCTGTCAAACTCTACCACTTACAGTACACAGCAATGTCATCTGGGAGTTATTGTGTGAGACTGCACATCCTGAGTAATTTGGGAGTTGCTCTTCGAAATCATTAGGTGCCCTCAATGTCAGATGACTTCACCAGAAGATAATTTTCTTCAAAACAGATAAAATTAAGATTGTGTCCTCTTTAACTTTAGTACTTATTCTTTTAGTACTCATTCTAAAAAAGCCAATTAAACAGGAAAATTCGTTACTACTTTTTAAAATAGTGAAAAACTATGCTAAGATATGTATGTTCAAGGCATATATTTTTAGCATATTATAGTTGTGTTTGTACTCTACAGAGTGGCTAATAGAAAGTGGCTTTGGAATATAAATACTAAAATAGTTAAATGAATTTTTGTTCTTCCAAAACATAAATATAAATTTTTCTTACTTTTATTAGTTGGGTGTTCAGAAATAGTGCTTTATTTCTAGATAAATATGAAGTATTATTTAAGACAGCCTTTCTATTATGCAGAACTTACATGGACTTCATTTACTACTACATAAAACTTTGCTCTGGTACATTGCACCACTTCTACAGAAACTTTAGTTTAAAAGTGTTTTTTAACAGTAACTACTTGTGGCATGATCGAACTTATATTTAAAAAGAATTTCAGTGCTCTTCGTACTTAATATTATTTTGTCTTGTTTTTCTTAGTAAATTATCAATTAGTTTATCATAATTAACAAATCTAGTAGTCAAACATTAAAACTGTTTGAATACTAGAGTTTCATGCATAAAATGACTTTTTGTGGACTGTTGTGAGAAAATAATTGCAGGTGCTGAGAACCTACTCTTAATTCACAGGCCTTTTTTTTTGTCAGCTAGTTTGGGAGGTTTGCTTTGATTAAGATTCTCAAGAGAATCAGTTTCTGTCACTCACTGAATTTTCTATGTGTAGTCTTTTCTGGTTTACCTCCCTGAAGGAACATTTTTTGAAAGTCAGTCATCAAGCTTATTCCTACTATGTAACCCCTCAAAAATAATAATATTCTCGTCTTCAGTTCCCTGCTAATGAAAGAGATTCAGTCTGAGAGGCAGCAGATAGCTGCTCTGTGAGATTTTGTTTGTACTGGACAGCTGACAAACTCTTACTCCCTAGCCAGGCTCAGCAAATGTTACCTGCTTTTCTTATAAGTAGACAAGCAGCTGGGGAGCGCAGCAGCTGATGCTACTGGAAGACAAAGCATCCAAGGACTATCAGAAGGAGCTTGGCAGTACTTTTGGCAGGGGCAAGAGTGACTGAGATAGTAGAGTATGAAAGGACACTTAGCCAAATGCTTCAGGAAACCAAAATTTTTTTCAAACCCTTTGTTTCTCAGTACTCTGGCAAAATCGTTAACCTCTATTCTGTAAATTAAAAAAAAAAAAAGGCAAGACTTTCCAAACTTCTTGTGCTATATTGTTTTATGCTGAGTATATAAGAAAGCAAAATTTCACATAAAGTAGATTGTAAAGTAAATTTAGAAGTATAAAATGTTTAATTTTTAGCAGGAATTGTATAGCTACTTTACTTCTGCAACCTACTGCAATATTTTTCTTTATTCATGTGATCCTTCCCCTTTACAGTGTTGTGAGACCATGAAGTTTACATCTTGACTAATTCATAAGCCATGCCAGGGACAATTTTCTGTCTCAGAGCTTGACTGCTGTTGTGCATGTGACTTGCATGCTGCTGACTAAATTCTTCCTTATCTCCTAAAGCTCAAGCAGTTATTTACATCACATCTGTTATGAATACTGCCCAGCATATTCCAAAGTTATTTTAGGAATCAGGTCTCAATTTAACAATATACTAAAGCTGGTGTTCAGCTCTGCCCAGCCTTGTTTAGTTTACTAGGATATATGTGGCACAAAGTTCTGAGTGTAAGAACTGGTGTAGTTAGGAGTAGATAATAGTCCATCTTTATATTCAGTCTATTGTTAATTCTATACATTTCCAATTCTTCTTCCATCCTAAAAATACACATCCTAATAGAAATTTCCTACCCAGTGCTGGTAAAAGTTTTGATGAACTAAGTCAGTGGGGAGGTAAGGATGTCATCTGTGTAGCATCTCTCCTATTGCCTATAAATAAGAGTATGGGCCAAATTTCACAACAGGAATGAAACATGCTAGAGGTTGTACTCATGAGTATCTTAGTTTGAGATCAGAAGATGTATCAAGTCTAAGTTTCTTCTGATGCTTTCAAACCCTGACAAGAGCTGTAAGAGGGCACTGTATTCTAAAGCTTGAAATGCTGTTCACATTAGTTTTTAAAACTGATATTGGCAAAATGGTAAAGAAAACATATCAATCCAAAAAAAGCCCTCAAAATCCCCCAGCAGATCCAGATGTGTCTATGTTCTTTCTGTATCTAGATTAACCTGCATTTTATTATCATGATATTCAGATTGAGTATAATATCAATAGATAAGTTTCTCAAGAGTCTGTTATTTATACCTTTCACATTCTACGTAAATTCAGCAGCGTGACATAAGCCTAATGTTGCCTATAATATCGTAAAATCTTAATCAACAAACTTTGAAGGGGATGAGGAATGCCAGGAAAATTCAGAAATAACAGGGGAAGGGAAAAGAAAATTCTGTTAGGTAATACCCACAATATCCCACATATGTGGGATAGCGCATCTACAGTGACTGACAGAGCAAATAGAACTACTAACCAATGCCTAACAAAAATAGTCCTTCAAGAAGCTCATTAACTTCGCAAAATATCTGCAACATAAATTCATAATTTTAATGAAGGTGTGTCTGGATACATATACAGGGACAAATAAATTCTCTGAAACTTTATCTCAGCTGTTCCTTTCATAGGCAGCAGTAATGTGTACATGTCAGTGTTGTGACAATTCACCAGCAATGTGTGTAAGGCTGTTTCAGGCTGGGGAAGCCATAATCCATTAACACAGAGAATATTTTGCCACTGGTGGAGGAGCATTTAACACTGTTGGTGGGAGGGATTAGAGTGCTGTTGTTGCATCTAGAAGGCAAGATGGCAAAGCATCTTTGCTGTGTGTCAGTAACCATGAGATTTAAGCAGTTTCAGAGGTGGGACAGAACTGGAACATAGGTTGTCTTTTCTATACATTCTAGGAGGCTGAGAGATTACTTCAGAAGTTTTGTAATCTAGTGTTATGATGTGACTGCAGTATGAATTCATATTTCTTATGGAGGGTTAGAGGTTCTACTGGCACTATTATGGATTGCTAGTCTGTGCTGAAACCATCTGAGAATCTGAGCTGTTCCTGCTCACAAGGTGCTCTGTAAATTATTATGCACCAGCTGGCGATGTGCCACAGCCTAACAGGATGTGGATCAGCAAAAGGCTATTTCTAGAGTTTTATTCTGGGAACTGCTTCATCACTGAGTAGTGCAAGGATGCTTCTTTAAAAAATTAATAATATGCAATCATTTCTACATTATTTTATACAGCCTATGTTGCTCTCAGTTAACATGCTTAGGTGATTTTGGACCTCTCCCTTCATACACAATAATAATCTTACTCACAGAGACTTTTCCTATGGAAAGCACTGTCAATACAAGAGAAGGGATTAACCCCTCAAAAAAGGGTTGACCATGGAGTCTCATGCCTTCTAACCATGCTACAGGGAATATAATAGAGTGGAACTTTGCTTTTTGTTGCTGGGGTATTGTTGAACAGAATTTGATTGGCACATTCCCAACAAAATAGTCTGTGGGCAAGGAACTTTGCAATTCATGAGAGAGAAAATTTTATACAAACAAATGTCTCATCTCACTTCATATTTCATTTAAAGTCTAACACTGCTAACAAACCTAACTCAAAAAATAATGTCAAGAGATCTATTTTCTCACTTTATATTCATTGCTACCTTATTTCAGTATCAAACCCACTTTTTATTGCATTTCAGTTGAGACTAGGATAAATAGTACTTAGGGAGCTCAGCTCTGTTTCTTTATGTGCAGTGTCAGCAGAATGTTAACCAATTTCAAATTGTAGCTCCAGCCAGCAAATATAGTGAAGGTTGATTGTATTCTTTACAGGCTCAGAAGGGATTATTTCTTTCATGGAAATTCATTGCTGATGCTGATGTAAAATAGGACTCTGATTATTTTAGAAATCACAAGCAGAGATGTGAGACAACCAAATTTTTATTGTAACATGTAACCTGACTTTCCCTTCTGCCCATCTCACATGCAGTGTGGTTTGAAAGTAATACAAACCAGAGTGTAGAAATTGTGAGCCCCTCCTAAGATTGAAAAATATGAAGGGCAAAGGAGGGGATGGCAAGCATAAAGTAGAAATGAGCAAAACTCCCTTAATCAAAGAAATACTGCAAAATGCTCAGGTATGTAATGTTTTATTTGCTGCTAAACTAGCTTCAGCACTGTCTTGTTAAATTCTTTGCTACCATGTGATGTTACTTTTTGAAAAGACTGGCAAATCTGCAGTGTCCCTTTTTTTAGCTATTGGGTAATTGTGATCCTCCTACACTGAGCTGGAATTGTCCTGAAGCAGTTTCTCCTCCTTAGCTTCACTTAATTTCACATTGTGTTTGAGAGTGACAGTAAGTGGTAGCCCTGTTATGGGGAGGGAAGAAAGAAGGAGGAGTTGTTTTTCCAGGAGTATTTGTACTTCATATTTAGAACTTCAAATGAAATTAGGAAGTGAATATTTATTAGTGACTGCATAAAAATGGGAACAAACTCTTGATTAAATTCTCTACAATATAGGTAGTTCTTAACCAAATAGATTAATGATTTATGCTGACCTCTTAGTGTCATTTCTCACTTTGAGTGTTTTATTTCCAATTGTTAGATACATTATCTAGAAGAATAGAGTGACTTATAAGCAGCACTGTAGAAAACATCAGAACACATAATGAAAGATTAGTCTTAACTGAAAAAGTAGAAGAAGCTGAAAATGAAGATGAAATGGTAACTGGATGTTGACCTCACTACAGTAATGACTTTGCTGAAGCCACATTATTTTCTGCTGTCTCATTTTTCTGTGTGTGATATGAGGCAATGACTTGTATCTTCTGCATAGTATGGTGGTAAATTGAAAATACAAACAAAGCTCTAGATATATTGGAGTAAATATTTTAGAGTAAAACCCTAAGGACACACACAAAAAATGGTTTCTAAAAGCTGAATGGATTTTCAACTGTAAGGTTTTTTTTTCTGTGTTTAAATTTAAAAGAAAAAAATTGTGGGTAACATTTTCCTAAGAAATATCTCATAACTTTGTCACCAGCACAAACAGAAATGGTAATAAGTAGGTAGCTGTGAGAGATGAAGTACTCAGAGTGGCAGAACTCTAGCCTTTCTTGGACACAGAGTGACTATATGTTTTGTCAGTAAGTTGCATGCAGAGATCCCATATTACAGACTGACGTATATGCTAAAAAAGCAGGAGAGCTGGCTGGAGTATTTCTTGATTTACTTTCCCAACCAAGTATCTACGGTTCTATTAAATGCATTTATTTATTTTGACAAAGAAAGTAATTTAATAGTTAGAGTCAAGTAGTTTATCACGTATACGGAATAGTGGTTGAGTGTTTTGTGTGTTGGCTTAAAGGGTGTTTTATCCTAAGTATTGGCATATAGTTGGTTTTGTATAGATAAATAATATGACTAAATAAACTGTGGAAGATTCCAGCTATTGACTCTCCTAAATAGTTTGTATTTTCTGAAAAGGTACAGTTTATTTATAATATAAATATTTTTTTCCTTTCATTTCTTATCCAGTAGTGATTTCTTTATTTGCTTTGCCTTTCATTCCTTGAGAAAAAGAGGTAACAGACTTTAGAGTCTTGATACAATTGAATGAGGTTGTTACCACCTTAAGAAAAAACTCTTAAACTTAATGCCTTGTGCATCCATGAATTACCCATTTGTTATAATTTAACTTTATGTTATTTCATTTTCTTATACATAGTAGTGATTAACGAACATAGCATAATCTCACTTAAAAAACTATTATGTGATATATTCTACTTTAGTGAAAGTTTTAATTTTTAATTAGAGGAAAATACTCCCATCCTTTTTTTTTTTTCCTTAGGGGAGAAAATATTGTGCCATGTCATTAACAAGTTTCACAGGGGTACTTTTTTGCTTTGATGAATTTGTCATAGTCAAGGAATGCTGGTAGCTTGCCAGAAGATATGTGGTTTAGGTTTGTATTACAACCTCTGTATGTTAAAATTTAGGTGTATTGATAAGCCATTGAGAAAGACATGTTTCTTTTTGATTTAGCTGGATGTTTCTGTTTCAGATACTTGTTGCATAAACATAATTAATTTGACCTTACAGTATATAAGGAAATGTATGGAGGGAACAAAGGGAGGACAGGGTCATGAATGTAGTCTTCAAATGAAAAAGCCAGTAATATACTCAAACTGCATCAAGAAAGCTTGAGGTTAGTCTTCAGGAAAAAAAAAAAAAAACCAAACCTTTCAAACAATAAGGGTAAAGCAGTTGTGGAATGGATTGCATGAAAAAAACTGATTAATCATCTTGGTGGAGCACAGATAAAAAAAGTTATCCACCAGAAATTGCATTGTTGTGTCTCATTCTTTCTTGCAAAAAACATGCTGCAGCATGTTTTTTTCTGTGTCATGAAGAAATCTTTCAATAAAAAAGTCTTGTAATAAAACTCTTGTTGTCATAGTTTGACAACCCTCAAAGCTGAATTCTTGTCCAGTGATTTGTAGTCCCATATATGTAGAGAACTGAGATTCAAAACAAGCATATATTTCTTAATATTAACTCTGACTCTTAGTATTGTTATAAGTAACCTAGTAATTGCTTTAGATATGAGGGTTTTTTATTTTGTTTGAAGAAGAGTATTGCAGCTGTACACATTGAATAAAGACAGGCAAAATTTTACTTAGTATGATTTCTCAGCTGATGAAACTATTAACCTATTATTTTGCACAAGCATGTAAATATTAAAAAAAAAAATACTTTCCTCCCCCATAATTTTGCTGAATTAGATTCTGAAGTGCTACCACTTCTAAAAAAATATTTTATTTCAGGAATTTTTTTCTTATATGTAACTTAAATAATTCCATTCTTCTCAAGCAATAATAGAACCACAGAAAGGCTTGGTATTGGAAGGGACCTTAAAGTTCATTTAGTTCCAACTGCCCTGCCATGGGCAGGGATGTCACCAACTCCTGATATTGCTCAGGGTCCCATCCTACCTGACCTTGAGCACTTCCAAGGATGGGGCATCCACAGCATTTCTAGGCAACCTGTTCTAGGGCCTCATTACCCTCTGGGTAATGTTTTTTTTTCCTAAGATCTATTTAAAATCTTCCCTTGAGTTTAAAACCATGCACTTTTTTCCTATGACTGTCTCCCTGTGTAAAAGCTGCTTTTCCTCCTTTTTATAGGCCTCTTTTAGATACTAAAAGGCTACAATAGGTACTCCCTGGAGTCTTCTATCCTGCAGTCTGAGCATGCCGTGCTCTCTCAGTCTGTAGGAGAGGAGCTCTGCTGTCTGATCATCTTTGTGGCCTTCTAGATATCTTTGTGGTCACCCACATATTTCTTGTTCTGAGGACCCTGGAGCTGGACACAGCACTCTAGGTGCAGTCTCAGACGAGGGGCAATCATCTCCCTGGACCTGGTTGCCACTCCTCTTTTTGTGCAGCCCAACATGAGGTTCATTTTCTGGATGGCAAATACACACTATCAGTTCATGTCCAACCTTTCCTCCATGAGAATCCCTAAGACCTATATCGGGCTACTCTCTCTGATGACTTCTCCCGGGCTGTACTCATGTCTCAGATTGCACAGGCACAGGACCTTCAACTTGGACTTATTGAACCTCATTAGGTTCCCACAGGCCCACTTCTCGAGATTGTCCAAATTGCCCTGGATGGAACCCTTTTCTTATGTCAAGTGCACAACTCAGCTTCCTGTCATCTGCAGACATGGTGAGGGTGCACTAGATCTCACTAGATAAAGAAATAGAAGAGCAACAGTCTCAAGACAGACTTGAGGACCACCACTCATTATTGGCCTACACCTGGACACAGAGCCATTGACCACAACTCTGTCTGTGTCCATCCAGCCAATTCCTTGTCCACTGAATAATCTACCTTTCAAACTCACGTGTCTCCACTTTCAAGCTAAGGATGCCATGAGGAACTGTGCCAAAGGTCTTAAAGAAACCTAGATAGATGGCATTGCTTGGTCCTTCCCCTGTTGACTGCTGCAGCCATTCTATCATTGAAGGCTACTGTATTGGTCAGGCACAATTTTTGCTTAGTAAAGCCATTTTGACTGTTTTGCATCACCTTCTCATCTTGTATGTGTATTCAAGGAGCCTTACTTCCATGAAGGTCTGCTCTGTGATCTTCCCAGACACAAAGGTTAGACTCACTCGTCTGCAGTTCCCTAGGTCTAGTTTCCCAAGTTTTCCTCTCTACCCTTTTTAAAAATAGTAATGATGTTTCCCTTTTTTTCTGCCCACTGGGGGCTTCACCTGATCACCACAACATTTCAAATACTATGGAAAGTATAATATCTTGTTTTTCAAGAAACACATGGAGGTCCTATTGCCCACATATGCAAGTTAACACAAAACAACATTAAGTATAAGGTTTTGTATAAACTGTTAGGAGGTTATTAAACTGCTTGGGTTAGAGAACAGTGGCGTATGAATCTGGAGTTTCTCTTCATCTGTTTTCTTCAATTCACAATTTGACCCACTTCAGGAAATGAATTCCATATGAAAAATGTAGCTTTGCCTGCACAGCATCATTTCTGATAACTCTACATGATTGAAATTTGTGACTGAAAAAAATCAGTTAGCCCCTTTCCTGCTAGAGTGGTCAGAAATGGACATAACAATTCCTGTCAAGGCATTGGTGAGATAACACTGTGCAATTGTTGCAGTTCACATCACGACCTGTGATGAGGGATATCATTATGGTGACTGGAGTTTGAGGAAGTGCAGTGGGGAATCCTAACAGCTAGGGAAAACTCTCTGAGGCAAATGAAAGCTCTCACAGACTTACTGGGACACACTTGTCACTGAGCCAATAAACTTGAAGGGAAAAGTTGTGTACAATTGGTTTCCTTTTCAAATCATCCACTCAGAATTTATTACAAGCCAAAAATCAAAGCCAGTGTTAAGATGCATGAAAAATACACAGAAAAATAATGTTAATAATTTTGTAGATTTAGATTGTATAAGAACTTGATTGCATTTTCCTTCTGAAGTATTTTTGCAGATTGTCTGCTCCTTTCAAAAAAATATATTACAAAAAGGTAAAAGGAGCAACAAAAACTGAAAGCACAAAAGATTTCTGTGCAAAGAGACAACATGATTATGGTAATTTAATTTCAGAAAAGATTGAAACAGGAGGAAGCAAGATTCTTACCCTTCTTCATACTGTAATGTAGGACAGACAATGTAATGGAAAAAAATATAATGAAGCCAAGAGCTTTAAATAATTTTTTGCAAAATACATTTCAGCCTGTGCCATTTGGAGAAGATATAATCACCTAGGGCTTGTTATCTGTATACAAACTAAGAATATTTAAGATTTTTATGAGAGAAATAAAAGCTTTTGAAATGTATAATATTAATGTCTTTTTTTTAAGTTAAATGGTTTTTATTGTGAGGCATCTGACATTTGAATTTGTCAGAAAACTAAACAACACACATGATTAATCCTGGTGATGTTTTGGAATTAGAGACAAAGGCTGTCTTTACTCTTCTGATGCTGGCATTCAGAACCAAGCAGGCAAACTGGTTTCTCCAAATTGCTGGAGCTTCTCTGGCAGTCTTGACCCAACCCTGAGTACTTCTTGTGCGTAATGAAGGAATTCTCTCATTCCCAACACTTTTGCCTCAGATGATCTCAGAGGCTGACTCCTGGAGAATGGAGAGGAATACACTGGACATGGTCAGATCATGTTGATTGAACCCAAACTCAGAAACAGCCATAGAACTGCTGAGCTGTCTAATTGATGCTGTAATCACAATGTTTCCTTGTTTAAAATCTAGAATAGGAATGGGTCTGTAAGGGCTGAATTGGGTTTATGTCATGTATAGAGAAACAACAAGGAAATATTTCTCAATTTCTATTGTTTATTCTAGAAAAAGAAGAGGTCTAAATGACTGTAATTTAGAGTAAAGGTTTTGAAAAAGAATAGGTGCTTTGTTTATGCAATACCTTCAAAATGCTGTATATGTGAAGATTATTTTCTGTTTTGTTAAATAATTTTTTTAAAAAAACTCATGATTCTCAAACATGAATCTCTTGTTTAAAATTAAATTTTTAATGTTATTAATATAACTTACTAGCTTTCTAGTCACAGACATTGGGATGTTTTTATGCTTTAGTGTCTTAGTAAAAAGGGAGGAGTTGATGCCTCCGGGGAAGAAAAAAAGTATTAGAATATTGAATTTTTTCTTTGTATCTCTACTGAATATCTCAGTTCAAAACTTACACTTGAAACTGGATTATTCTGGCAAAAATCATTTGCCACATGTGACGTATTGAACTGATGTGAGTTTTTAAATTTCTGTTACAATGCATAACAAAAGTATGTTTCAAAGACCAAAATCTTTGCAAGAAAAGACAAAACTTAGTTGTTTTCACTCTGGAACACAGTAACTATAAAGAATGATTGCCATTATGGAAAACACATAGATCCTAAATTGTGTTTCCTTACCCCTATTTCTATGAGTGAAAACTTGCTTAAGGAGAAAATTCAATATTGAATAAAGAGCAAAATAAATCTGTTGTTATTTATTTTAAATTTATAAGCATAGAACATGGCACAAAAGGAAAGCTCCATTTGTATATTTTCAAAAATATGATTATTACAAAGAATATTAACAGCAAGTGATTACACAGAATTCTACAGTTCTGATAGTAGCTCAGGTCCTGGCATGAAGATTTAACCAATGTGGACCAAGTTTTGCCTTGAATACAAAACTTTATAAAAGTCCATTAGCAAAAAAATCCAGTGAGCAAAGAATTACAGTATTTTATTCTAGGGTTATCACAATCATTTATCTGATACACTTAACAAGTGTTAGGCAGCAGATTTTTAGTGTAATTATGTGTGTAACTAAAGGAAATTGCAGTGTTAACAAGCATCAAGTTACTTTGATTCTAGGCTGGTATTCAGCTGACCAATAATAACATAGCAGTTGTACAGAAGAACTTGCTGTTCTTGTACTTTCATCACAACCTAGGAGGCAATACAGAGGAGAGAAGGCAAAAAAAAAAAAGATTTTTTAAATTTCTGTTCTATGGGTTGTTTCTGATTTCCTTTGTATAGGAAAAAAAATCAATTTAATTTTGTGGTTAATTCTTGGTAAGCTTGACTGAAGGAAATGGACACGGACTGCTGTGGACAAAGCTAGTATTGATAAGGATGCATAGAAATGAGATGTGTAAAAATGTATGTCAGTGAACATTATTATTTCCACAAACATCTCAGTGTTGGCCATGGATGTATAAATTATTTCCCTTAATATAATGTTATCCTTGTCTGTGAATAATACAAGAATCCATTTAACATTAAAAAAAAATATTAGTATCCTATGAGTCCTGTTTGCCTACCACTGCTGCAGTTAACCTCTAGCTTTTCAAAGATGTAGAAGATAATGTAGAAATGTCTGCACAGTGCTTTAGCATAGTGTAGAAATCTCCAATCCAATGGAGGACTAAACCAGGAAACCCTGTGTGTGCCCAGAGGTTCTGTGCAGCTCTGAGCCTGACCTGACAAACTCTGTGCCAAAAATACTGCCAAAGTGCTGGGGACAGGAGGGGATCAAAGAAGCACATCAAACTAAACTGTAATATTGCCTTCAAACCTAAGCTGATTTATTTAGAGCTAGCTTTGATGTCTTTGCACTCATAAGTATAGCTCCAGAAAGTTTTCATACATTAGCAGCTAGAAAGCTCACCGTATATCGTACCTATTTTTTAATGTTCAGAGGAGTCATAAATTGAAGATGTTTCTTGACACTACACAGCATGTTTATTAAGCTGGTAAAAGAAAACAAGTCTAAAGGAAATCTCAATACACTTTATTAAAATAGTATTAATTCTTACTAGGAACAAAAAATAACATTTTGAAGCTTTTGTTTTGGGGTTTTTTTTAACAGGAAACTGAGCATTTGGAATTCTCTTCTGGGAATAAAGTAAATGAAAGGCTCAAAGTTAATTTAGTTTTCTTTAAATAATGTGCAGCAGCTTCTATACATTACATGGGTTCTCAGTTCATACTATTCCATAGAGTGAATGTTGATTTATAGCTAATAAAGAAGTGTTGCAGAGTGAGAAATATTAAAAGAGGGAGAAAAAGCCCATGAAAACCTAGCAGTCAGTGACAGATCCTCAAAACGAAGAGAGGCTGAGTTCCTGAGGGGTGCTGTCTACTTAATGCTTTGTACTGGAGTGGTGCCAAATGCTGCAATCTGATTAATTTAAATGGCAAGCATGAATGCACTAAAGTTAGTAGCTTAAGAAGAAATATGTAGTACCTCCTTAACAGTTTAGTTATTTATTTCATGGTTTAGGATTGTAATTTCCAAAACTAATAATGTTTAGATTTCATGACTTTTAAGTATTTAATGATTTTTTTTAAATGTAGTTTGAGCAGGCAAGTCGACAATAATGGAAGGAAATGTCTTGCAAAGAGGTTACTTAATTAAACCTACAAATACCATAGAGAAGATACGAATGAGCATTAACCTAGGTACTAGTGAGAAATAAAGGAAGACAATATACCATTGTATCAAACTGATGAATTTCCTCAGTATGTTGCACATGAGCATTTCCTAGAAAGAGTTTGCTGAACATGTCCTTTTTCCTGGCCATGTTGCTGAAAACTAGATGAGCCATAATTAAGGCTGGGTCACAAAGGAAAGAAAAGCTTTTTTTAATCATTATGCTATTTATATTTGCACAAATTAGTAAATCAAATGCTGTTGTGTGAATGTGTGAATGGTAAAAGTAAAACCTTTTAAGTGCAGCTTAAATCTGATAAACATTTCCCTTTGTTTTGTGTGAACTACTGGCATATAATCAAGTGCTCTGCTGAAAGCAAACAAAAAAAACTAGTAACTGTTTCTGTATATCTTTACTGCCACAGCATTCACTTTAGAAGAACAGCAAAGTTCTCATTTTATAGTATTTATTGCTTTTTTAGCAATTAGCTCCAAACTACAGAGGTTATGAAGACCACTTGTTGAAAGTGATACATAATACCAGAAGTTGGCCACTACCAGCATCTTTGTGCTGGTAACATGCATCCTACCACCATCTTTCTTTTTTTCTGCTGGCAGCACAAAGTGCTTTTGGTTTAGATTACAAGACAAAATACAGTAACCTTAGTTTACTAACACAGTGTTTCAGCCTGTGGAGTACTGTATAGTCAGAGTATTGGTCACTAATCTTCCAAACTGACTGACCTTTAGAAGGCTTGTTAATAGAAACCAGGAATTAGGCAATGAAAGCACACATTCAGGACTTGAGGACATGTATTTAGGCACGAGCTGTGAAAAACCTTCAAATGCTTAGAACATTCTTGAAAGTAGAGATTGATAAACCAACTGTTCAAGATATGTATCTGAGCAGATGTGATCCATTTGATATTAGGGTTCTTGTTCAATCAACTGTTTCAATTCTCTTGAATAAAATTCTCCAGAGTTAATGTGTTGGTTTTATTTGTAGGAAAAACAAACCCCAAATGTAGTGATTTTGGCAGTTGGACAAATAGATCAACATTTCTTGGCTTTTAATCAACATTTTCTACCTAATGCTTGAGAACAGACAGGTGCCTAGAGGACAGGCCTCAGATACAGTATTTTCTTTATTACTAGCAACTGCTTTCACTCGGAGATTCTTGGTGCTAATCAGGAAGGGAATACGTTGCTCAGTCTTGTCAGTCAGTGCTCTGAACTTTGCTATTGTGGTAGTATTGCTCTGAGCAGTCTGCTTTGACCAGTTGTAGCTGATGAAATATCGCTCAGTAATCACTTTGAATCCCTTGTTCTTCCACCATGTCTCATTTGTATTTCAGAGTCATGTGTCTGTGTTTGAAATGTGTGCACTGAACAGGTCACTATGCAGTCCTTGCCCCGAGTACTGAGAGATGTAGAAATGTGCCATCTCTCTTCAGCACCCTGGAGAGCTACCGAGGCACAAAAGCTTGCAGAATGCACCGCACTTATCTTTGCAGCTGGAAAATAAGGGGTCAAGACCTGCATAACACGAACATGCCTGCACATATGGTTTAGCAGAGTCATGCATTATTCTTGGAAGAATGAAGTCGTGGGATGAAAGGCAGACTGGTCTGGCATAGCTGTTGAAAGAAAAGGAATAAACATGTGTTCTACTAACTATAAACAGTTTAGGCAGAGGCATATGATGAAGAGTATTGTAATCTGTGAGACAGTAATACCATATATAAGCTTTCACTTCCTAACCAAAGAAATTAATTATTTCCTTGTATTCGTCTTACAAGGTACAGCACTACACTTTGTCTTAAAAGGTACTTGTGTTACAGCACTTTTATTCTGTGTGTACTTTGATCCAAATAAAGATTTCACTTCAGAGTTCTGGAATTAGAGGATATGGGGGGGAAAAAGGAAAAGAAACTGTATAGATTGCAGGAGTAGATTGGAACCTGCTGATGTTAAAAAAATTCAGCAAATTTAAAACTGGAAAACCAGTTTTTCCTATCATTTAGGAGTTCTAGTGCATAACCTTATTTATATATGATACTTCCTTTTTGATGTTTACTTATACTTTGAGTGATCTGTTACCTCTAGTCAAGCAAAAGTTGCTTTTAACAAGAAGTCTCTTTAGAAAATGTGAAATTAACCAGTCCTTTTGAGTAGTTGTCCCGAAAGGTTGTTGATAGGTTTTTTTTGTTTGTCTGGGTCGTTTGTAGGTTTTTGTTTTGCTTTGTATGTTTGGGTTTGTTTTGTTTTGTCTTGTTTAATTTTCTTTAAATTCATAAATGATACTGTTTCTTGTTATTTGCTAGTTTAGAAGCTGCAACATTTATCCTTGTCTTTGGCAATGGATATTTAAACAGGATTTAACTTTCCTACAGCCCATTCTGTTTGGTAGGTGTATTGATTATTGTTTCCTTTATGTAAAATTCATTTAAACATTAAAAGCTAATATTGGGTTTGTGCCGATAAACTCTGTGAACCTTATAGCAATGTGTCCCTTGCAGAAAACACAGGCAGGTGATGAAATCAGATGCAGAGAAGTTATATCTTGTCTGTGATTCCATACACAAAATAATGAACTCTATAACTCATATCAACAAGGTGTGTAACAGGTGTGTATACCAAGGTGTGTATACTGATCTGCTAAAATGTGAGAATTGTTTTCTACTTAGATTTTGCTGCTATATATTACACCACAGCCCATTACTGAAAACAGACACTGACATATTCTGGAGAAAATTATAATCAGAAGTGCTCTTTCTTGGTATTTAATCAGCATGCATCTCTGTTCTCTGACAGTCTAATCTGCCATTCAGTTCCCCCTATTTTCTAGTGACTAATTTAAATATGAAACATATACACTTATATACATTTACATATTCTGTAAATGTTATAAAATCATCAATCTAGCACACTGCCATATTATAATTATTTTCTCCTGTTCCTTTCAAACTAATGGGCTCCTCCACATGTTATAAAGCCAGTGCACAGAGAAACACCGCTGAACTACTAGGAAGTTGAAATGTTTCAAAAACTGTTTTCATTCCACTGAACAAGTGTATTAAGTTAGTGTACAGAATTAAAAAAAAAAAGAGTAAAGCTCATTAAAGTACAGTTTTCTAAACAGCTGTTTTGTACTGAAGCAGTAGTGCAGTCAGTAAGGGCTCTACAGAGAGATTATGGATATGTCTCTGCAAAGAGAAGACAGCTCATTATGCTTGTGCTCAGAGCTCATCAGCTGTGACCTCTGTATTTAAGGAGCTAGTAGCTTGACCAAAAAAAGTACTATATAAACCCTGTTTGGCCATCTTTATACACATATAATTAGCTGTTGATTCTTCAAGGAAGCATACCTGCAGTCTGGGTACTCTAAACTCTTGATTTATTTCTGTTCCAAAATACAGGTGTCCAAATTATCTGATCTGTGCTTCATGAAGTTCTGAATGTTGGCAAGTGCTGGGAACCACCACTGTAATGATAACACAGAGCTTCCTGTCACATGAGCTTTAGAATTTAGAATGAATGTTTTTCTTTTGGAACTTTCTTGCATAAGCTACTTGGTTTTGTCATATTTGTGTCTACTGGAACCTCCACAAAGCATTTTGATTAATGAGATGCTTTTTAGGTCTGCTTTAGACCCATTGATTAAAGCATTTGCTTGGATAATAGAAGATGATCTCACACCTCTTCTTTAGAGAATATTTTATAAGGGGTTGGAATAGAGGTAATATGCATCTCATGTGATATTTAAATGACTCTTAGCTAGTCTTGGTGTTAAAGTTTTCTGGTTTTCACACATGAATATTTACTGACCCATAAAGAAGAGAGAATACAGCTGCCTCTATGGTAAAGTGGATTAGGACACCCATGTTAAGATGTAGTTTTGAGGTCCTCAGACTAACTAGATCCTTGTTAAATGCAGAACAGACAGACTTATAAATTATTTTTAAATACAAGTTGTTGGGATGCTTTCTTGGAAGTTCAACTGTTCCATGTAATAATGCAAAAGAGGCACCTTGGGTTCCTCTTTGGTTTGGTTTTGGTTTTTTTTTTTTCCCTCCCATTATGTAGCTAAATGGCTTAGCCATTGAGTTACTGGGCTTGAATACAGGCTGTATTTTCACTTTTTGAACAAGTTCTCTGAGAAAGTATCAGCTGGTGTAGCCACTTAATCCTAGATGTGATTTATGACTGTGAGGGCATAGGGGAGGGAGAAAGTTCATTCCAGTCTTCTTTTCTACAGGAATTCTTCTCAAAATTTCTGTCCACCAAACTCTGGTATCTTCCTGCTCAGTATTGCTAGGCTCTTACCGTACTTAGCATACTAATCTTCCTCATGTGCTGCATAAGATATTGAAGTGCTTTAACATATGTTCCCACATATAGGATACCAGTAGCCTTGCAGTAATAAAAGCAAACCATTTTTGAAGGTGGCTATAAAATGAGCTTGATCCATTTCTTATTGAAGAGTGGTAACACATACGTTAAGTCTGGATTTCAGAGTTCAGTTTCCAAATAAAAATTATGCTGAGAAGCTGCTTTTTTGTTGGCCTCACTATAACTAAATTTTAAACCCTGATGTTGGAACTGGCTCCTAAGCAGATCCTAATCATTACTAGCTTTTAATAAGTTACATCTACTAGGATATTATGTAATATTGTAATGTGATACGCTTTGGAAATGTAATAAAGTCAATCTGGGACCTTGGTACAATATTGCTCTTTAATCTATTGACAAATGTGGAGTGTTCTGCAAGTTATAAATATGTGGATTAGCAAAGTGCCCATTTTATACACTGAGGAGATCCTGACAACAACATAATAAACAACAAAGCATCACTAGTACATAATGTATTATGGTTCTGGTCACAGTTTTGCAGGTTGTTTTTATTTTTTTTTTTAATGGATTAGGCCATATTGTGTGCATACTTCAGCCCACTCAGTTTTTCTTTAGATGGTTGCAATAGAAATTTATTAGAAATTATTTATAATAATTATTTACCAACTTATTTCTATCTTCTTTTTTTTTTTTAGAGTGCCTATGTAGTATTTTCTCTTGATTGTTTGTGCTTGTTATTTGGAGATGGGAAATTTTTTGATTGCTTGTTTCCTCCTGAAGTTTTTTTTTTTACTAAGTGTTAGACCTACCAGGTAAACATTCCAGTTATAATATTCATAGAAAAGGATGTGATTCATATTTTCTGTAATACTAGTAAGGCAAGTAAAATATTTGATTAAATATAAAATTGTCTTTCCCATATGCTTAAATAGTGAGTTTGAAGCATGGAGGAAAACAAGTCATGTTGTCACAGTCTTGTCATGCCATACCTAAAATATACTATCTTTACCTTAGTGCAAATACTGTTCTTATAAGAGATTCTTCCAAAAGTCCTACCACTGACATTTTTCTTTATCCCAAAATTTATTTATTAAGTTTTTATTTTTTAAAAAATCATCGTTTTAACAATATCATAATACCTTTATGAAAATAGCTGAATCAGTACTGAGTGCAAGTTATCCTAGCCTCCCACTTATGACTGACTTCATTCATGGAACAGTCTGCCTGCTAAAAGAAAATTAACTTTGTGATGCAAAATTCATCTGATGTCCAGTAACCAGTATTATGACTCAACAGTCAATAGTTAAACCAACACAGTTAAATTTATTTAATGAACTAAAGGAAGGAATGGAGTGTCCATTTAGCAAGTTTGTGGACATTATCTAATTGATGGTGGTGGAGTAGCAGCAGCTAATATTCCATCAGAGTGACCTGGACTAGCGAGAGGAATTGAAAAGCAAAGTCTTCTATCCAGGATGGAAAATCCCTTTTCAGCCATATAGGCTGGGGCCTGGGAAGGCTGCGGAGTCTCTTGGCTCTGTTTGCCTCTATTGGCTGCTCTCGGATGGTCTGAGACTCCCTGCCCGCACTCCCTGCTGTGCCACAGCCATGCTGATGTGCCGTGCCCCACTTTGCCTGCTCCCTGGAGCCCTTAAATCTCCCTTGGTTGCTCCTGGCACTGCCCTGTCCCCACCTGGTTGGCTGCAGAGGGCTTACGGGTTGTGATGAGGCTCAGAGCTGCTTCATGGTTCCTGAAATTGGGAACTAGGAACACTAACCCTACATATAATTTCTTCCATGGAACAGTTTCTTCTCCAATTTTAAACTGTAAGTATTATTTGTTCCTTAGTTAGTCTATAATGACACATCTTAGCAAAACTCCCAGTATTCCTGAAATGTTTAAGTCGAGCTTCCTTTGGGTGACACATGGTATAACTTGCAATGTCTAGCTAGATTTACAGAAGTAGCTTTATTGTTTCTGTTTATATCAGTTTTACTGAGATTTTAGTTCTCTAATTGCAGTCTTGCAATTTTCAAGAAGCAGTGTTGAGTTTAATCTATAGGGATTGCATCACTTGAGCAGTGCTGTTTCTACCTTTAAGCTCCAATTTTTGCTATTGCTGTTAGCCTGACTAGCAACAGTTGTGACTTCATAATGGGTTAGGTGTGGGTCCAGTAGTCCAGTGCAATACGCAATTGAACTTTTTGTAAAGTGCTATCCAAGAAATAATTTGATACACTTCCAAATTTCTTCTAAAGTATCAGCATGCTTTCTGTCCATTTGAACAGAGTTTATAGCAATATGATGTAATGTATGTGTTCAGCAAAGAAATATTAACTAAGGTTGGAGAACAGTGCTGTATTTCTCAGCACCCAGAAGCAATGTAAAACTCTATGATTTTTCTAAACAATATATATATATGATCAGAGAAAAGTTTTTTTTTCTTCAGAAGTCTCTTTCAAAATTACAGGCATGGATTTAGTTAGGGGCTGTGGAGGTATCCTTTTCAGCATTTTTCAGGTCTGTTTTTATCTCATGATTACACAACAGTTAGTATGAAGTCTAGCCAAAGCTAGTCTATCTGTCAGGATGGTGCACCAGACACCCAAGAGAGGTGAGCTCTTCCTGAAGGATTTCCTCTTTAATTCAGCATCGATTGCATTGTGTTCCTATGGAAATTAAACTAAAATATAAAAGAATAAATAGGTCTTCCACAGCCATTAAAGAAAACACAGAGATCATACATATTAGAAGATTCAGGTTCTTCTTTTTCTCATCTTTTTATTTTAACTAGTGTCAGCACAGAGTGGAGTAATGAAACTTCAAAGTCAAATTTAATGCATTTCATTATTTGTTTCATGAACACAAACTGCGTGTTATGCTTCAGGTAAAATAGGTATAAGGAATTCACAGTATGTCACTGGTAGTTAAAAAACTGCAATTTGTGGGAAATTGTTTTGTTTGGTTTTTTTTTGCAAGCCATGGTCTAAAATTCCATTTCATATCAGATTGTATTGCAACAGAGAACTCTACTATTTTATTTCAACCAACAATTTATTGTTTGCTTTTCTGAATTACAGCTTTTTAACTGCAGCATATGCATTGATGATAACAAAGCACTTTAGATAACACAGTTCTCTTGTCCAAATCCAGTAATCCAGTACCTGGTTTCTCTTTTCTGAGAAATTGCCTTTTCTCTCCCTGGTTCTGTCTTTCATGGAGAAGATGTTTCTTCTTGTCTTGATTTTACAGAAAACCAAAGGATGAATTTATAAAAATATTTTATTAAAAAGGGGGAAATCAATCTCTCAGGAATATGATAACATTGATTGATTATGTTGCTTTATTGGAAAAAGTCTAGAGGTTGCTGAGGTCTGCATTATTTGTTTTTGTTGGCAAGGTTCCCTGAAATAAATCTTAACAATGAGTCTAGAATGTCCTGTTCATGGATTGTGCCAGCATTCATTATTTTTTCTTAACAGATTGTAAATCAGTATTTATTTTCTTCTATCCTTTTTAATTTTTCCCTTTGATTATTCATCTGTGTCTTTTTTCAATCTGTAGACTGCAGGAATGTCTTTGCTGTAATTTAGTGACATGCTTTTTATCATTTACAAAATACAGCCTTTGTATACTTAGATTTTTGTGACACTATAACAGCTTCACAAGACTGTAAATGATAATATTGGATTTGTTTAAATAATAGTAACATAAAGAAAATTTTCTGGTTTACCAGAATTTTTGGGTTAGATGAGGACAGTAATGGTTGAAATTTACCATTTGACTTCTTTTTTAATATGAAAATGGTAATAATCTCAATTAAACTCTACAGTATAAAAAAAAATCAAAGTAGTTCAGAAACTGTAGCTGTTTCAAAACTAAAGATGAAGATTGTAACTATAACAAAATTAAAAGCCTCAAACTTTATACTTTTTAAATTTTGTCTTTATAAACAAAAAAAATCAGATTTTTCTTGCAATAATAATGAGCTGAAGGACCATGAAAAAGATTTAGTGTGCTGAAGATGCATATACATATATGCATTGGACGAGTTTAGTAACTTATGTAGAAAGAGGAAAGGAATTTTTAGCATTTTATCTGAAAAAAAGGAAGAGAAAAAAAAGTAGTCTGTTGTTGGTACAGACTCTCCAGATGGCCATCAGCAAAGAAGAATGAGTGAGGTAACTCACTCATTTTTGGAAATAGTGTCACTAAGTTAACAGAGATAGCTCTGACACCAGGGATGCTACTGTCAAAACACTGCTGCTGTTTGTCAGGCTGTTTTGAAAAAAAATTGGTCAGTTGCCTGCACATAGATCCTGTTGTGCTTTTGAGATGCATTTGGTGATGCTGAGCTCATGGGAAACATCTGATGAATTGGGAGCACAACATGCTGATATAGGTTAATAGAGTCCTGTGCATCCTCACTTTGGGTAAATTGTATGCATCTGAGAGTATAAATGGGGTTTCATAATTTGCATTTCTCTACATATGTAAAAAAACTAGATTTTTCTTTAGACCAAATTATTTTTTATTGACAGTCCTCAGTCCTTACTTTCACACTGTTTTTTGAAGATCAGGAAGATGCATGTGCTATGTCAAGCCTGCAAAATCTAAAAATATTGATGTTAGTTTATGTGTTAAGCATAGATATGACTCTGTTCATGCCAGAGGCACAAATCCTAAATGGCTAAGCCAGGAACAGAGTGTAGATTTTTTTCTGCAGTTCACAGAAAAGTATCAACAATCTATCTGTTTTAACACCCCAATCATGTTCTGAAGGTGTTTGTTTTTTCCCTCTCCTGATGAAAAAGTTGTATAGGATGACTTTGACATTAAGTGCCTGTAAACATTAAGGAAAAACATGGACCATTTTACCTTGGAAAGAAAATGGGGCTATTTCCACATAAGAATAGAAAATATCAGCCCAAGTCTCATTACCTCTTTATGCACTCTATATTCCCTGCTTCCATTACTTGACCCATTTTCATGTCATAATATCTTTAAAGTATCAAGTGACTCAAGACATTGATTTCTGGCCACACTTCACCCACACTGCAAATTTCTGCTGTATGTTGGCGAAATATATGAAGATAAAGTATAGCTTTATCCTGTGAACAATAAATTTTTACATCTACAGGATAGCAATCTGTGGAAAAATGGAAAAATTTCAGTTTTCCTGAAATTATATTTATTGTAATCAATCATCAGAGTTATTCTTCTCTTACTTTCAATTTTCTAATTAAAATTAGAAATGTAATTTTCTAATTAGAATTTTTCTAATATTCTTCTAATACAAACATTTAAAATGTAATTTTTATTTACAATAAGTTTTGTTTTGTTTTTTATTATTTAAAGATGACAATTACATGTAATGCATTAATAGAGATATTCATTCTAATTTTGAAAACATAAGCAGTCCAGGACTATGCAAAACTATATATTTGCACTATCTTAGATTCACAGTAGCTGTGAATTTTATTTATCAAACATACTTACATGTATAAACAGTTAAGGAAGTGTCATATTTTGTGGTCATAGTTCTATTTTCATGATGGTCTGTGATACATTGCTAATTTAGTTGTTGAGTTGATGGAAACCTCTAAAGTTTTAAGGCCTTAAGTTTCAAGATTTAAAAGTTGAGGAGTGGGTTTCTTTTTCACTGAAATGCACACCCATAATGCTTAATTAATATACTTTTATTCAATCTCTCAAAACGCAGTTATTCAAAGTATAAAATTTTATACTGTATGTAAAAGTGTGTTTTCATCACCAACTGAAAATACAATGAGAATGTATTTATGGAAAATTGTGATCTAGGGTTTTTTTCAATGGGAGTAGATATATTGAGTCTGGATCTATTCCCAAGTAGCACTTTGAAGTCTTGATGTCCATAGCAATCAAAATTTTACATCAAGTTTTCAACAGGTGGCTATTAAGTTAAATGATAGAATAAGAAAACATAGTCAGATGAAGTACATTAGTAGGAAAGAAAAGTTCAAAATATAGGGTAATAGGAAAATAAAATATGTTCCCTCCCTTTCACAAACAGGCTCATAGTTTTCTTCTAGCTCTTTCTAGTAGCTATTTTCAGGTATATTCTATCTCTTCCATTCTACCTCTTTAATACCATTTTTGTGATGGTTAAGGGGATAAATAGAGACTAAGGTCAGATCAGCAAACCAAAGAAGCTGAAGATATAGTTCTTATGCTATGTAAATGTCAGTGGTTTTAAGTTTTCATAAATCCTCATTTAATTGTTTAAATTTTATTAAAAATTCATCCATTTCTCTAGCAGAGATTCTCCTGCCTCATTTTACAGGTTATTTGATATCTGGTAATGTATATTATGTAAGTATTCTAAAAATATATTATATATATATAAGCATCTTTAAGTGGAATATATGTCTAAATTGCACTTTAAGACTGGAAGAGTAGACAGCAAAAAATACCTGCTCTGTGTCCCACAGGACCATGCTGTTGCCATCTGTTCTAAGCACAAAAGAGCAAATGGAACTCTGTGATTAGAACTGATCGAACCCTGAAAGGTTTGAATATACCAAAAACAAGAGATGAAAACAAAACAAGTTTAGGTGTTTATACGAAAAGCGGATACATTTTAATTAATATTAAAAAAAAAAAAGAGAAAAAAAGAAAAGGGGAAGTGAAGGAAAGGGAAAGGGAAGGAAAAGGAAAGGGAAAGGGAAGGAAAGGGAAGGAAAGGAAAGGAAAAGAAAGGAAAGGAAAGAAGGTGGGGGGGAGGAAGGGCAGGGAGCGTGACAGAAATTAAGTAGAAATGTATCACTTCTCCTTGGGTTCCAAAGATATCTCGTTTCTTCCCTCTGTCTGGTTTTCTTGGTGGTGAGGATCCCCCACAGAAAAACATTGAATCTTCCCAGACTTCACTTCTCCAGGCAGAACAACCTCAGATTTATCACCCTCCCTGTCTTTAGAGGAGAGGTTCCCCAGCCCACTGATCATCTTCACGGTGTCCTCTTGATTCACTCCAGCAGGTCTGCATCCTTTTTATATTAGGGCCCCCAGTTCTGGATGCAGCACTTCAGGTGGCGTTTCATGAATAGGGAGAAAAAAAGAAAAAAAAAAAGGAAAATATGTACAATACAGCAGAGAGAAGCAGACTTGAGAGTTTGATCTTCAGAGCTGGTGGAGAATGAGAGGGGGATCCAGAGGAGGCTGCACAAATCATTGCAACACACTAAGCCATGAAGTTGTAGTCCAGCTGTCTGAGACACAGGGTAGGTTCTGATGGTTACAAATATATTTCTGCATCAGTGGCAATTCTGAGCTCTCTTGTTGGAGAAGCCCTCTGTTCAAATGTCTATGGCAGTAAAATCTTCCTCAAGAAATCACTGTTTGCCAGTACAGGGGTACATGGTTTAAAGAAAAAGCACAGAAAATCCTGTATGGAATTACCTGAAAATCCTGTTTCAGTTACTGCTTTGTCACAATTTATTTAAGGAGGGGGGCATAAGTGTGTGAAAACAGAAATAATAGCATCTTGAGTGAATGAAATTTATGTATAATTGACAGCATATGCCATCAGTTACTGCAGCTGAATAACTTTTGTAACTTGGACATTTTCAAATGAGAGTTCTGTGGAGCTGATTTCTTATTTTAGAGCCTTTCATGTTATTAACTAGTGTGACAGAAGAAGCAATGAATCAATTATTTCTAGTTAAATATACTTTCATTTACATTTCAGTCTTTATATAAAGTATTTATAATGAACTAATTCTGGAAGATGTTATCATGCTGTTTTATTCATAATAAGAACACAAACATAGCAGTGAATATTATGGAAATGTTGTTTCAAGTTCTGTTCTCAAGGCTTGTGCATTTAAAATAACTCTGTAAAGCTTGCACACTGGGAATTGGTCAAAAATTTCATGTACTTTGGCTTTTTTTTTTTCAAAACAAACCAATCATTCTCAGTTTAATGTTGAGATTAAAGACAAGTGATGAATGATGCAATATGTGTTAAAAATGTACTTATTTTGGCTAAACCAGCACTGTATGACATTTACAAATCTTCAGTTTGAAGGTTTGGATTCTTGTAATGCTTTGCTTTGTGAATAAGTGGGACTCCAGTGTGCATCAAGCATTAAACAGGATGCTGAAAACTTACGGTATTTTTCTGTCACAGAAAAATCTTCCCTGTCTTTTACTTAAAAAAAAAATAATATTACTTAGATTTTACTCCTTACAAAATTGAAAATTACCTAGAATGCTTTTCAATTATTATGTCAGTTTTTATTTGTATAGAACATAATTCTGGAATGGAGGGTTAAAGCACATATTTTCTTTGGACTGGTATAACTGAAAATTCAAACTGTTACATATATGAAAATAGCACTAGTTTTATTCACAGCCTTATGATTATCACACATATGTACAGTGATTATGTCAACTGAATTCCTGATATCCTAGTCTAGGATTCCCCTATTCCAATAACTAGTGACCTGAAGCAGAAAAAAAGAAGGAAGTGTGACTTGTTTGCCCATAGATGCCCCATTTAGTTGAAGTGATAACATGCAATTTACACTTCCATTGTTCATGCTGGACACATACTTTTTCTCCATGTTTATGGAGAACAAGATCTTTTTAGTACTGTTGGTCATTTGTAATTGATGTTCAAATGCAGGGTATGGTTTTGAACATGTTACTGCTTTAATGGCATACCCCTGATGAAAACTTCCTGTCTGTCTTGTTTTGCTTTAGAGGTGTGCTTGTTGAATATTAACTTGCATTCTTTCCTTAGCACACGTGGGCTTTTTGGTCTTCTGTGAACCATTCCAGTAACTTGTTAATTCCACTGAATGTATGGCAAAGAGACAGTTATTTGCAAACAAAGAGGGTGTTTTGTCATACTAGAGGCATTTGCCACTTGCCTTACTATATCAGTCTAAGATTTGTCTTATTATACTGGAGACTCTATAGCTTCAACACAGATGCCAAAACAGTAATCAAAAGAGAAAAAAAAAATATTTCAGAAACTGTTGACTTCAAAAGCTTTGTTATAATATAGATTAATTACAGGAAAAATGCTTTAACTTCTAAAATGACAACGATATCGGTTTGGAACTTAATAATAAAGAAAATGTCTGTTGTAATTTTTATTTTATTTTCTGAAATAAAGAAGACCCTTAGAAAAGCAGTAAATATTTTTTTTTAAATGGTCAGCAAGTGCAGCGTCACATGTTATAAAAAAAATTTCTTATTCACATTGGTAGCTTTGAATTTTTGGTAAATCTTTGAACAGCTTCAAACCCACTCAGCAAGGTTTTAGTCCAGTCACAAATCCAAAACACAGCACTGTGTGGGCTACTCAGAAGATGATTACCTCCTGCTTAGGCACACCCAGCACAGCTTTACTGATACAAAAAGATACTGAGTTTCTGTGTCTGTTTTCTGTGTTGTGGAAAAAAAAACAAAACAAAAAAAAAAACCAAAAAAACCAAGAAACAACCCTAACCTATTTATTGGTCCTTATTAAATGTAAACCAAATTTTTACATTTTTTTGGCCAGTCAATGGGCCATGCTACAAAACTGGGCCCAGGAACTGTGCATACTGTAGGCCATAGGGGGTGCAGAGTGGTTGAGGAAGGAAAGTCTAGGACATCGTGTCTTAGAGCTGTAAATAAGAACGTGGAAACGTCAGGCAAATACAAAGACCTCATTCTGCTTGGCAACTTTCAGCACAAAAATTCTTTCATGGACCAACAGGATATGAGGTTTCAAAGTCCCAGAATTTTAGGAAGCATATTTTATATCCTGAGTTGAAATATAGTCTTCCCTTTTCCACATCATTCTTGTTATAACTGCTAAATTAATTTAACATAATGGGATTGTTAAATACACTATAATTTGCATTTATCAGGGCAGGCAAACAAAATAGGCCAAAATTATTTAACAGCTTATTCCATCTATGGCAGTAGTTCTGCTTACCCAACTATAAGTCATATATTCCTGTACCTCCCATGCATAAGTCATGCTTGCCCTTTCATTGAGCCATTCTGTGTGCCAATCCAATGGGATCCTAAGCTAGCAGAAGTCTCATTTGGGTTCAAAACAATGAACAACTGCATGGCCAGGAGCTGGCAAAGGTTGACTGACCCTTTTAATATCATCAGGCTGTTAGGTTGGTCTGTGTGTAGAAGTTTATTTAAGCCTTCTTTCTCTAGCATACAAACTAAATAGAAATGCCATGAAAACCAGTTGCAAGATTTCTAATGAGTAGAGTTGACAGTAGTAGCCATACAAGGAGATGGCTGGATAAAAGGGTGGAATGAGAGCCATTCTGAGGTGTCTGGAACAGCCAGGCTGCACAGTTGCTCTGTACAGTCAGGTGAGAGCGTGAGCGATCCCTCCAGAGAGGGATTTGAAGCATGTACATTAAAATCCTCACTTGTATGCACATTGTGATAAACATCACTCTAACAAAAAACTACCTCTCTTTTGCTGATCCAGGGAGCTTAAGAAGACTAACCTCTTAAATTAGGTGTTCTAAGAGTTGCTCTGTGTGATACACTTTTCCAGTTTTACTGAAATGTTTCAAACAAAAAAAAATTATATTTCATGGGCAAAGAATAGAAAACGAGAATCTGATTAATATATTCAGGAGAATAAAGAATTTGATTGGGCTGGAAAACTTATATCCAAAACCACAGAGAATGATTAAGAAACAGAACCATCTTAAAACACAAAGTCTCCTTGCACTAAGTAAATGTAGTAAGATAATTAATTTTTCCAAAGCAATGCAGCCACTGGCTTTTCCTTACCTGAAGGTATTGTTGGAGTCCTTTGATATCATTAACACTTTTCCTCCTTTTCCACTGGGGATTTAAACTGATAATAAACTTACATTGCTGTACAAGGAAAGGTAGGAAATGTTTGTCACTCTGCAGTTTTACTCCTAATCTTTTTGATGTGATTGACTGACAGGAGCCTTAACTGAGCACTCATAAGAAATGGTCTTTGATTCATGTGGTGTGTAAAATGGTTTAATTACCACTTAGCAGCAAAGCAGTGATGCTGAAATTGCCAACAGCTTTCCTGATTTTGAGAAATAACCCACCCTATAATTTGCCCAGTAAAATATGGCAGAATAATTTTAATAATTTCATTAAAACTTTCTGCATATTTTTATGCTTTCTGTGTTCTGTGCTTCAAAGACATTTAAATCAGATTTGTTGAAAAATGGTAGCAGTAATCAATAACTGAAAAATAGAGGAGCTCTATGAAGCAGACCAAACTGCTTTGCATGAAATGTGCCTGCAGTAAATTTTATTTCCCTTTGTTTCATAGATACTATGTTCCAATGAAGATTGCAATAAATTAGTTTATGTTAGCAGACATATAATAGCCTTGTTAAAATTACTACTTATAAGTGGTATAAGTGGGGTTTTATTTCAAATGAAGTTAAATTTAGTAAATTTTAGTAAAGTAAAAATAATCTAATAACAGGTACCAAAACAAAGAATTTTTGAGTCTTAATCCTATTGCTTTGGAAAACACAGGTTAAATTCTCCCTTTTTTTTTTTTTTAATATATAAAGCTAGGAAAAAGTATACATTTTCTTCATTGTCATAGATTTTCCAAATGTAATTAATGAGTATTTGATACACAGAACAACTCCAGCAGAAAAAAAACATTCAAAATACATCAGCTGCAAAGGTTTTGTGCATCTGTGTCCCTGCACAGAACATTTTATGAAATGTCCAGACATTTGCCTTTAATATTTTTTATTTCTTTTATCAAAGCTTATTCTCTCCTTCATTGTAACTAAGTCATAATGCAGAATTTAAGGTAGCATAGACTAAAACCTACTTTTAAGTGCTCAGAATAATCAGCCAGAAAAACTTCCAGATCCTATGAAAGCCAGCTGTTCTCTGGTGGGCATCAGTCTCAAGGCAGGATGAGGCAGGCAGGTTCCTAAATTAATAAGAGCACTAAGCAGTTTCTCTTGATTCTGTGCACAGTGAGCAAAGAAGAAAAGATGTCTAATTCGGGTCAATTAGATTAATAATGAGAGATCCACCGGAGTGTTTACAGGAATTAAGTTAAATAGTTAAACTATCATCCTACGCATTGTTTCTTGTAGCCTTTTAGGTGGAAACAATGGCTATTTCAGATATTTCTTTACATAGGTAACAGAACAGGCTTGTTTTGCAGATTTTTGCAGTTTTGCAGATTCTTTTACAACAATGGAAGAACATTTCTAATGACATCTTCAACCATAAAAATACTTTCATTTTTAATTTGAAATGGTTTCTGCAAAACCGTAACCACTGGTCTGCAACTTTTCTTTTTTTATTTTTTAACTTTATTTACTAAAATCCACCAATTTATGATTTATCAATGATTATTAAAAACATCATTGGGGCATGCTGGGGAATCATTTGAGAGAGGAATACTCTGGACATCTGTACAGCTCTAGAAGTGTACAGGTCAAAAAGCATCATCTTTTATTTGCAGGGATTTTAGTTCTACCTGGTACCTGGGCTGTCATTTTGTTATTCTTTTGGAGTTAACCAAGTGATTTAAAATTAAACACTTTTAATTCCATTATCTACTCATCTGCTCTCTGTCCTAGAATGCATATGAGTTTCCAGAATATATGAATTTGAAATACATCAAATAATTGAAAATTAATGAATATGGCTTTTCTGGAACATTCTTACTTAAAATCACAGAAAATGGCAAATAGGTCACCAAAATCTGTAAAATAAGACTGCAAGGGAATGGAAGAAGTTACCTAGGCCTTTCCAGGGTTCAAGAGAAAGTGCTAAATATCTTTTCTAGAAGTGCCCTAATTTTAAATTCACGGTTTACTCAATATTTTTGAGCATCCTCTGTATGGAAGGGTTTTCTATTATCCTATTTATCCTACCACAAATCAAACCTAATTCTTTCTGTTCTGTCTGTACTAACAAAAGAGAATGAATTATTATGATACAGATTTCTTGTGTTTCTGGAAATTGTTACTTCCATCAGAACTGCCATCTTTCAGATATGTAACTACAGTGAATTAATTTTATCTTTGCATTTGGTAGATCTAATAGACTTTTGCTGATTTGTCAATGAAAATACTATGTGAAGTCATGTCAGTGTCATATTAGAGTGAAGATAGACGGAATTTACTGTCTGTTTTCTCATTTTGCTCCTCTGAAGTAAATAAAACTGTACTGCAGTGTACATGCACAATTACTGGTCAATACTTAGAAGACCCCACTGAATTTTGGACTTCATTCTTTGATGCTATAGATGCTTAGATGCTGAATATATATTTCAGAAAAAAAAAACCAAAAACCCAACCTTTGTTCAAAGACTTCAAACAGATGACAAAGTCAGAAAGAGAAAACCAGGCATGGAACAGGGAAATGATATGCTCTGATTTGTGTGTTGGGTCAGCAGCAAGGTTAGGAAATTGCAAGTGAGCTGTTCTGTTAAGCTGTTACGCTCTCATAGGAGGCAAAAGCAGTGCTTCCAGTCTGCATCCCTTTTCAAACAGATGGAATTGTCTGCTCTGAAGAATAAATAGCAGCAAAGATACATAGGGCTGAGTTAATGTTACTGAGATAAACTTAACATGTGCCTTCACTTTTGGTTTTCTAATAATATTTGAAGTATACTGAAAAATTCAATATACTTTAGCTCTCTGTCTTGCTTTTTAAATTCCTTTTCTGAAGGTACCAATCAGAATATGATGAAAGGTGAACAGTATGGAAACAAAGGCACTAGACCACCTTTAATATGAAGAAAAATGTTCCACCAATCACTATCCAAAACAATTTTTAAGACACAAGAATATTCTTCCTAGGAAGTAGAGAAGGTCTTTTGTTGTGTGGATAAAGCATGGTCAGATTGCTGCACAGAGCAGTGCGAGGATGAGTGCTGAGAGGTGACTGAGGCAGATCTCAGGCCAGGGTGCTGAGCTGTGATATGGGACAGAGAGATTAGAACTGCAGTCAGGGAATGCAAAGAGCAGGAGCTGGAGGCAGCCCGTGCCTCCACGGGCTTGTGCTGGGTCCTGTCAGGAGTGAACTCCTTGAATCCTACAGAGAGGTATTGCTGTACCTCCTGACAATTGTGACATTCATCTCTCTCTTGATTCCTGCAATGTGCTAATAAAACATCTGTACTGAGGTTTGATCTTTTGCCATCTGCCCTGCTATTTTGTTTATTCTCTACTGGACTCTCCGAGAGATGCTGACAGGATTTCACAGAGTCAGAGAAAGTATTTCTCTGATCAGGGCTGTAAAGCAGAGGAGAAATTTTGAGCTGGTGTTGGAAAGGAGAGAACTGCCAGGTTAGCACAGAGTTACTGCAAGATACCCAAGTTAAATCTTTTAATTTCACGGAAGACTTTCTAAAACAAAAATCTCAAAACACAAATGGATGTCTAATAAAAGCAGAATATCTATGCTGTTGTTCTTTCTACACAGCATTTTTCTCTCTTCATTTCACAGGAAAGCTGGCAAACTGTTTCATGGCACATCACTTACTGTAGAAAATGCAGGATATTATTCTAGAAGGAAACATGTCCCTCACTAATCTGAACACATACTATTACAGGGTAAATTCAAGAGGTTATTCAGTCTTCTAGATGAGACTAGAGTGCCAAAATATTACATGTTTCTCAGAAGACAAACAGAAGGCTGTTTCACTTTTCTGAAGAGTAATTAACCTATTTTCCCCTAGAGACTACTCTTGTAGCAGTTTGCACAGTGGCAACCCTACCTACTTAATTTGTATGTGTTTATCTTACTTTCCTCTTGTCTTAAAATAAGCACAATATCAGTAAAAGCTTTAAGAGAATTGCTGTATTTGTCTTTATGCATAATGCTGTACTTGATAAAGATGAGTGATTTTTGCATTGGTATGAGTTTATACAACACTCAAAAGTTTCCAGAGTGAAAGTAGGTGCGTGAAAATGTTAGCTATTGAAAAAAAATATAAATTTTGTGTCTTCACTTTGTTTTAATTTTAAATTGAATAAACCAGCAAGCAATATCATGGGAGATTCAAAAGGCCCCTGAAATAGCAGTCTTTTATACAAAGGCTTCTCATCCTCATTGGAATCTCAAGTTTTGAGATTTGATTGTGAATTTATTGAGTTGATAAAAACACTGAAATCTGGCTTATTGCTGAGTGTTAACAGTAAATGTGGAGCAAACCTAGCATGTGCATCTCCCCTGTGGCATGATAAAGACTATGAAGTTGAGCTCTTTTCTGCCAGATCTGGGCCATGTCCTAGCAGAACAGTCTGTAGTGGAAATACTGCTAGACCATTATTCTGCAACTGCTTTTTAAAAAATCTATCTGAATTAATGAAGTTTTTTATGCTTTTCCTCCATAATTTATATGTGAGTTAATATACAAAGTTTTAGTTCTGTGACCATGCACAGGTAAGAGAAAAAATGCTAGAGAAAATCCTGAATTTGTGGATTACAAAAATTACAGAATTTTCAACATTGTAATTATTGACACTGTACTTGCATTTTGGGAAGATTTTCATAGCTCTTATTTCATATAAAAGAAAATCCTTTCTATCTAGAGCATACTAACCACTGATTTTCATGTGAAAATTGTCATTTTAGATATTTTCAGAACTCCTGATTATGTGCAGCCGCAAAATATGGATCTGTTAATTCTCTTTTTCTTTTTCCCTCATGAAGAGGAGACATCTCACAGCAAGTCTTTAAATATTTAGTAATGTTTCTTTCATTTTGCTAGAAACACTTCTGAAGTCTGAAGTATCTAAAATGTATGGAACGATGCTTGCTCATGATTATGTCTTAAATCTTTCATGATTTGCATCTACCATACATATGGCAGAAGAATTCAAGATAAAAAGAAGCCCATAGATATTAGGAGTGCAGCTGAAGGAAATCTATCTGGTGTAATGCGGTCATTTTAGATTGTTGATTATGTGTGCCCAGTAAGAAATTTTCTATAAAGAATGCTGTGAAGTAAATTAAAAAATTACAGAACTGTTTATTCAAAGCACATTTCTTTGAAGTCCTTATAGATCTTCTTTCTTTTGAAAAACAGTTGTAATAAGGAAGTCATCTATTCCAATAGTAGCAATTTTCCTAGATGTAGAAGTGTAGGCACCACAGAAAAATACAGAGGATGTGTTACTTTAATAGTATCAGCTTCTGTAAAATCCTGCAAAGGCAGAAAAGTTCAGGTCCATAAGCTATGGACATACAGCTCTTCACATATTTCCACATGCAGTGATTTATGTGCTATTTGTCACAATCCTTTCTCTAGATAAACAAATAACATAAATTACCCATTTTTTCCCAAATCAAAACCTGGTTGCTATGTCCAAATAATATTACTGATCCCAGAAGAGTAGGTAGAAGTGTTTCCAAGGGAAAGAAGGTTATTCTTTGCAAGTAACCCTCAATGTCAAAATGCTAGTGAATTAATAAGAAATTAAATGAAATAAATTAATGTAAACACATCAAATTGCCATTAACATCATCAAAACAGACTTTTTAATCTCTTTCCTTTTCTCTTTTTAGTACCATTGCTATATAGTCAAGATAGCTGCATTTGTATTTTTCTCTTCCCTTGGAGAACTTTTCTGTATGTTGTAGCATATCTCTAAATCCTCAGTGGATGTTTAAAATTAGTTGAGTATGGACTACAATAACCTAAGGACTGTCTAATCCTCAACTCCTGTTTTGGCACTCTTTCTGTAATTGATTCCTGAGTAGCATACATTTAGAGAATTAAACCAACAAATGTGACAATTTTTAGTTGTAAGGTTCAGAAGATCAAACAATTGGGTTTGCAACCACTTACCTCTAGTTGCTCTTTTAGAATCAGGATGATTTTGGCAGCTCAGAGTAACCCTTGAAGCCTACATGAGCATGGTACTGCCTGAAGTATAAGCATAAAGATCATGTAAAGCTAGCAGTGGCTTGCATCCCAATCCTTCCATCCCTGCTTGCACACAGCAGCCTCAATCATCACATTTGGCTTACTGAAAAAAAAAAAAAAGACTAAATCAGGTTTCTATTAATTCTTTAGTTCTAACCAGGGTCTCTCTACCCAGATTAGGTTTTATTTGACGTCTTCCAAACTCTGTAATACAAGGAATGTTATTGAGCATGGTACCTTGAATCAAGCATAATGGAAAGCTTTTGGAAATACCAATTTTAGCTTCATACACATGAAAGAATGAAAAATATATAAGTGATTGAACAGCATAGTTCTGGATTGTCTTTAGCACAGGCATAGAAGATCTAAAGTTTGGAAAAGCAACTCTCTGGTCACCTTTGGTTTCTTCAGTATAAGCCTAGCTATTCCATATCCAGCATATCGTGTTTGTAATAATTTATTAAGAAAATATTAGTCTTTTATTTTGCACTTTGATTATACTTTTGTACTAAAATCAAATGCATTGTGTTATGTGGACATATAGTTGTTTCTCAACTATAAGAAAAAATTAATAAAATAAAAAAAACTTAGAAAGAATATCCATACTCTGCGTTAATAGGTATTCTGTTTAATATCTGTATATGATAGAGTTTAAAGGCGCTATTTCTATCTTAGAAGAATATTTTTAACATTTATGGTATAGTATTGTCTGCTTGTGCACTTCAGAGTGCACATTTCTTTAAATTAAATAATAGTTGAGAATAGGCTTTGGCTATCTACAGCTGTTCAGAAGTATTGCAAAAATAAGAAACACACCTGGCTTTTCCTAGTATGAAGTTCTTAGATTTTACGAAGTGCATTATGTTGATGAATGCCAATACATTTGCATATCTTTAAATTACAAATAAGTGGTCTCTTGTCAAACAACACTTTAGTAAAATATGCAGAAAACTACACAGCTCAAGTGTTAAACACATCTTTCCATACATGTATACACTGACAGGCTGCTATTGGAAAAAACAACAAAAAAAAACCACCATTTGCCTTAAATTTCCTTTCTTTAAAAGTCACTATTTTTGTGACCATTTGCCATTTCACAATAGTCCACAGAGTCTGGAGAACAATAAATTGTCCTGTTAAAGAAAGGACATAATAGAAAAGAGCTCCCAGGTACTGCTTTGCTCTGTCTGTGCAGGCATGCTTATAACACTACTGTATCCTTTAGCTATTGGTTTCTCATAGAAAGCTTCACACTACTGTATCCTGTAGCAATTGGTTTCTGTTAGAAAACTTCAGCCTGTGTCTTCAATTTTTACCTTTTCTCTTGAGAACATAAAGGTTTTTTAACTCACTTTAGATTTCTGCCGTTCTTTTTTTTACTTGTCTGGAGGGCGCAAATACATGGGAAGGAGAGGCTTTTATCATCCAGTTGTTCCTGTTAGACTATTTCCTTTATCCTAATTCCAAACAAAAATACCTGCTGTCATGTATTGCATTTGATAGCAGAATGATTATTGCTACAGAAAATACAAATTAATACTTAAAAAGGAATTAACACTAGCTCTGTTCAAATTACACCAGGGATTCCATATCAACTTGCTATAAATTGTTGGCATGAATTTTGCACTATATTTAGAAATTTCAAGATCTCAACTCTTAAGAAATTTGGAGGGATCAGTAAAGAGATCAATGTATTAACTGATCTACAGTCATACTGTAAAATGCTCAGGTTACATTAACTACTGTATTGGTGGAAGTCTGCATTACCTTGAAAATTAAAAACCAGATAATTTACTTGAAAAAAGGTTTCTTTTTAAAACTTACACTCCAGAAATTTACATCTTTTAATAGTAATGATCATCTAGACTGTCATGCTATGTTAATCCTAGTGTATCTGGAAATGGAGTCTGTTCTATAGCTTCTGAAAATAACAACAAATCATGATGTGTCTTTGTCCGTAATTTTTTAAGGCTCAATTGCTGTACTTCTTGGTCTAGTGAAAACATAAAACACGGTATTTTCTGAAACCAAGAAAATACCAGTGGTTTCTCATACACTTTTCATCATTCTGCCTGAATGTCTTTTCAGCTTTTTTCTTAAATATAGTTCTGTAATAGATTTTCAATGCAATAATAGTACCGCTACATAATTTTGTTTTTATAATCTGCATTTCTTAAATTTAAAAATATTGTACTTTCCTTCTTGATTCCCAATGTACAAGTACAAAGGCTAATTGATTTCCTATGCCACCTGATGTCATTCACATTTAATTTAAGGAGCTCATGGTTTTTTTGAGGGGGATTGAAGTTGGTTTAACGAGTTCTAGGTTAAAAACTCTAATTAAAATTAACTCTCAAGAACTCACTTTTGAAAAATTTCACCTTTTGTAGACATTATTTTTAAAATCTTTTCCTTAAATTGCATAGGTGAGCCATCTCAGTGGAAAGCAATCTAGTTCTGGGGAAAACATGAAAAAGGACAAAAATAGAAGTGAAATCACAGCCAAATGAAATACTGCTTCTATTACCAAAAAATCTTCATAAATTATATTCTATCATAGTCTTTGCTGTACTAACTTTTCATTTCTTCTTCATCTGTTAGTTTTCAGAAAGACTCCTACTTTCAATAAACCGATTGTAAATAAAATTATATATCAACCTCTAGAAATCAGGTATTATTTACATTAAATGGCTGTATAATTGGCCTAGAATTTTTGAAAAATCAGAAAAAAACAATTAATAATGTTAATTTTTTTAAATTATATGTTTTTTTGTGCCTCAAATATCAGTGGAAAGATTAAGAATGCACAGTTTGTCTAGTCAGGAAAGATGTTCTGGTTCATGGCTGATCACAATGTTTGTTGTCAGTGAGTGAATGTGTCACAGGAGCTTTATTTTCTCTGTCTTTTTCTGTAGAACTGTCGACTTAATTCTGTCATCTAAAGTGCTCTGCAGGCAGATACAAAATGTCTTTCAGAGAAGCCATGTGACAGACTTTTTGGACGATTGTATTCCCGCTAGGGGAAACCTTTCAACACCAAATTGTTTGTAGTGCCGTATGAAAATCCTTGGATTTTCAATGAAAATAGAAACTGAAAAAAGAGCATGTTTGACTTGAGTTATTAATTCGAAAGGCAATCATACAACAGTCCCGATGAAATAAGTTCTCTCTGTGACATGCCAGCTGAGTTCAGTCTCAACTTCTCTCATAGCTTGTGTTCTCTGATACAGTGGACCTCACAGTTCAGTGGTATCTTTGATTTCTGTATAGAGCCTGAAAAATGCAATTTCAGCCTTTTGCAATTACTAGCACAGAGACCACTTTTTGGCCAAAATATGAAAGACCAAAGTGAAAAAAAAAATGTATTCAAGGAATTGCATTTTTTTAATACCCACTACAGTGTGTAACCGTATTGAAAACTTTAATATAGTGGGTTTGTGATTTAATCCCTGCTGTGTGCTGTATTTTCTCTGTTACTTTTCTCTGAAAAAAAGAAAACTCCACATTGATACAAGAGATGAGTAATTTTGGGATTTAAATCTGTAGTCAGAGTGTAGCAAAATAGGGCTTTTATAAATGAATATGCCAAATTTAAATTTTGTCAAAATAATTCTTATTGTCCACAATACTAGAGAAAGGGAAGAAAAAAAAAAAAGAGAGATAAAAATCTTTCTGGAATTAAAGACAAAAGACTCAGATTTGTATCACTCACATTAGAAGTTCAAAAGTCATCTGTGCCTAATTATAGCCAAGACCTTAAAACAGGTCCTGTCAGAAAAACAGATCGTTGCAGACTCTCTTGCACATTATTACACTTCATATCTCACTGCATAAATAATTCAGTCTTCTGTGGTTGGAGGCAATGTATGGTTAATTCTGTCTCTCAGCTGTAGTTGAGAAAGTATACACAAAGTGTAAGTCATTGCTTCATGTTTTTCCTTTGCTCTAAAGAGTTTGAATCAGCAAGGTTGAAACCAATCATGGATTAAATATGTTTTTGGAGGGGATAGTTCAGTACAGTTTTGGATCCATCCTGAGATAAATGAGGCTGTATGGCTTTCTTCATACCCAGACACAAATAACAATAAAACTTTACATTGGGAGAGAAACTCAAAACCTGGTGAAGTTTCATTGATTGAGAATATGCAGACAGTTTGTCAGCTGAAGAAATATGCTGTCAAATCCTTTATGCCCTACTAATAACACAGGTTTTTCTGTAGTCTATTAGAGTGTGGCCAAATTCTAGAACAAAATATGTGAGAGACTATTTTGGTCAACTGGTTAAATCTCACACAGAATTGGAATTTTAGGAAGCCATACTGTCTTATGGTATCATTTGAATAATATAAACCTCATCTTGACTGTCTGGGGTTTTGTAGGCTTTGGCTACTAGCCTACAAAACTCTATATTGATTTTCACAAACCTCTACAATGTCAGTGCCATGTGAACATTAAAGCATTCCATTTGAAATTCACACTCTTCAAGAGCAGGGAAGTAATAGAAGGTATATTTTTACAGAATATTTTTCTCTTAAAACATAGTTAGTACTTTTCCACAACACCTGTCATATTTGTAAGAATCCCATCTGATTTCAGAATCAGGCACAGACTGAAGTATATTAATACCAGGAATTAGCTGCAGATAAATATTAAAGATTTATTTTTCATTTGATTGTTTTTGTTTGTTTACTTGTCTTTTTTTTTTATTCCAATTCTAAAAGAGAACAAAGTAGAAGTTCTGCTAGTCAAAACTGAAACACCATTAAGCAAAAGTCTGCTATTCCTTAAATCTACACATCTCTGACAAACTTTGCTGTGGCTTAGTAACACAACTGTGAATGCAAAATAGTGGGAAGCTGAGCCAGGCCATCTTAGGACAGTGTGCTGCTCACACTTGTTGCAGTTTCAAGTACCTGAAGTCAGTTTAGCAGTGCTGTAGCCATTCTATCAGTAGTTGTCTAGTCTTAAAAAATATTCTATAAGCAAAACACGCAAACAGAACAATAAAATACACTCTTATTTATAATTTGGCATTGTTTTGCCTTCAATGAACTGAAAGTAGTCAGTGGCCATATCTTCATTCCTATGTGTTCATGTCAGTAGTTAGTTCTTTTTCCTCGTTATTTTTAAAATTAAAAATCAACCCCAAATCTTCCTTTTTTTCACCTGATACAGAAAGTCATAAAATACTGAAATTTGAGGTTAATTTGAGGTTAAATTTGATACAGACACAGTAGCACATACGTAGTAGATACAAAGTTTTATGTACAATTACTGTGTTCCTTCTGGATGGTTGATGTGATATTGTGAGAATTGCAATTAAGATCGTCATTAATTTATTATCCATTATGACACCCTTCTGGGTCATAGGAACTCAACTGATGATTTTTCTGCTGTGTCTAGTCAGGTGTTCTCAGTTACATTACACAGTGCCTGAAAATGGGCATGAGCCAAATTAATACTGGAATTGTAGAAATTTGCTCAGTGTCTTCTTATGAGAACTATTAAAATAAATTATTGTTATATTTCATTATATTATAATAACCGAAACTAGTCAAAGATATTTTTTCAAATCTCTTCTTTCTGAAATTTTAACCCCATTCCTCCCCACAATGATATCAGAAATATTTTTCATATACTTTTCTACCAAAATCAAGTTTGTTATTTATCATAAAGACAGAAATGTGTTTCTTCTGAAACTAAGTTTGAAAAACCAGATGATCCAGCAATTTACATAAATGCATTTCTAAATGAAAATACTTATTTAATGATATAATTAAAATTTATATGATCATTTTGTCATTACTCCTTTAGTTTGTCCTGTTGTCATCTCAACTTTTTTTGATTATTTTTATAGAAACTCAAAAGTAGCTACAAATTGGTAGATTTCTATTTTCCTTTCAGACTTATGAATACATTCAGACAAAGGCAAAACAAGATCAGAAGCATTTATGTAAGCAATAATATATTTTGGTAGCTAAGAATAAAATAGTTTAGAAATCCAAATAAAAAAGTGAGACATCAACTGTAGTCCTTTCTCTAACTGTTTTCTCCATTGCATTTATCTTTATACCTTCACATGGCTTCAGTAAATATGTTTAAAAAATCAAGAATTATGTATGTTTATTATTTAGGATCTTGATAAAGTATCTTAGTAGAGTGATGTTCAATGCATATCTCTGAAAAATTACTATTTTATTTTATTTTGAAACTCCATAATAAACCTTAATTTAACATTTTTAGAGTTACATTACAACCATATATATTGTGGCCCACGGTTTTGGAGTGTGACTGCATTATGTTTTCACTGAAATCATCAAGGAGAATGTTTCAAGTTTGCCTGGCTTATGCTTAATCTAGAGAAAACAATTAGATATGTATCTGTTTTCCCCCAGAATTCCAGGGTTAGAGATGCTTTCTTCCTCAAGAGGTACTATTAATATGTTTTGGGGACATTATGTCTCAAATCAATAGATGAGCTTGGAGACCCAGGGGAGAGCTAATGACAGAGACTTGTACCAGAGGCCTCAGCCGGTTTGAAATCTGCAGGGACACCTCTGCTCTCAAGTGTGCTGACACGAGGAGGTGTTTGTGTTAGCATAGGTGTGTGATCTCAGCAAACTGAAGAGAGAATTTATGTTTTAAATACTAGGGTTATGGTTATCTCTTCTTAGTCAGACCATCAAAGAAAGCAGAGAAAAAGAGACCTAGAGATTGAGTTTTAATCTCTAATGTTTCTTAGAGGTGAAAGACCTCCACAAGTTTGAATATTCTAGCAGTTTTGAATTAGAGATTCCTTGTTAGTCCTTATATTTATATTTTCTTCTGATAGTCCATCATCTTGCATAATGAGCACAATACTTCCCAGTGCAAAAAAAAAATAGAATTTCATCAATCTTTTGCAGTTAAAAAAAAAGAAAACAAGCACTTAGCTTCTTCCTTTTTCTTCCTTTTCCTTTTTCTGTCTTTCTCCTGACCTATTTTATCCAGTTCTGACAGGACAGAAACTTTGAAAGACTTCTATGCATTGTGCTTTTAAAGAAAAAGATGAAATCTTTCCCTCCATTGTTGGATTGAACTGATCTAGGTGACCAGTGTAAGCTGTTATAAAGTATAGCATTACATTTTTTACTTTCCATCTTCCATTGTATGATATTATTTTCCTGATGACAAGTGTTCTGATTTCAGGTAAAAGAAGCTGACAGCATGTGAAGTCTTTTCTCACACATTTAGAATTTCAAGTGCATATGCAGCTAAACTGTATGATGTTCAGGTGCAGCAAGAGTCCAGATTCTCGCTCTGTGTTTGCTGCCAGCATAGAGAGAAAATGTTATTTTCCCCAAATCAGAGTTGAATTGAGCGCTTCTGAGATCATTTTTTATGCCTCTTGGTATAAGCAATTAAATTCATTACAGTTGTTACGGAAGGATAACTGAGAGCAGAAATTTGCCAGTTCCCTGTGAATTGAAATATGCTCTTAGTGAAATAAAATAGGCCTCATGGGCAATATTCTTTTTGACCTTTGACAGAAATGTTTATAAGATAGTCTAGATGAGCATAAGTTGTGGAGAAGATACAGCAACCAATCATGGTCAGATTAAACTTCTAATATTTATTAAACCCACAGACAAATCAAAGATTTGGAAGCTTGGATATAAGGAACATTTTAAGTCCATGTTTATAAAGACTAAAACAGCCACTCAATGGAAAAATACAAAATTATATAACTTAACTAATTGTACTGCATTGTACTTAGAAACAGACTATATTTCCCTTGAATAATTTAAGTAATAATCAAGGATATTGTGATTAGTATTCATTCAGTCCCTCCAAGTTGGTGGATACTTAGAATAATTTTCAAAGTTTTGTTTTCTAGACAATGTGGAATGGAAAAATATGCAGTGTGGTGAGATAAAATGCATGTAACAAGTAATTGAGCTAGAAAATCTCTTTTTATCATATCTTTGGAATTTCAGGAACAAATCAAAAGTTGTTCAAATGTTAGTATAGCGCATTCTTCAGGTTAAAGAAGTGGTAGTTGTGAATAAAACTATTCCACTGGTGCACAAATAGAATTTAAAACTGAGTAGATGTAGAGGGAATACTAAAATGCAACAGAAATCCTCACCACCTCCTTGACAATTTGAACACATGCATACATGAAATTCCAAAATCTTTCTCAGTTAAATGGAAGAGCACTCTTTGGTTTAGATGAAAGATTTTTATTCAATTTTGTTCTTTGGGTTCCTTTCTAGGTACTCTAGGCTTTGAGAATATGAAACCTTGCAACTAAATTTAATACAGAAAATAAAGAAATGCAATTTCATTTGAAATTAAATTAGATTTCATAAATTCAATGTGCTCTTGAATAATACAGAATCACATAAAGGTTGAGGTTGGAAGGAATCTCTGGAGATCATCTTGTTCAGTCTGCCTGTTCAAGTAGAGATAGCACACAACCATCTCCAGAGGACTCCAAGGTGGGAGACTCCATGACCTCCCTGGGCTACCTTACACTAAACCAGTTTTTCCTGATATTTCATTTGGTATCACCTGTACCTCAGTTTGTGCTCATTGCATCTCATCCTTTTGCTATGTACCCCTTGGAAGACTGGCTCCAGCCTCTTTACACCCTCCTTTCATCTACTTTTATGCATTAATAAGGTCCCCTTGAGTCTTCTTTTCTTCATGCTAAACAGTTCAAGCTCTTTCAGCCTTTCCTCATATGTTAAGTGTTCCAATCTGTCAGTTATTTTAGTGGATCTTACACGTATTGTCTCCAATGTCCATGGGGAACTCAGTAGTGGGCTGAGTAATGAGGTAGAATCATTTGCCTCAACCTACTGGCGGCACCCCTCCTAGTGCAGCCCAGCCTACCTTTCACTTTTTGTGCCAGTGTACAGTGTTGGCTTGTGTTCAGTGTGAACCACGACCCTCATTTCTGCCCAGCTGCTTTCCGGCTGAGTGGCCCCCAGCATGTACTGGTGCATAGGGTTATTCCTCCTCAGGTGCAGGACTTGGCATTTCCCAGATCCTCAGAATCACAGAATGGGTCAGGCTGGAAGGGAGCACAGTGGGTTATCTAGTCCAACCTCCCTGCTCAAGCAGGGTCATCCTAGAGCACATGGCACAGGATTGCATCCAGGAGGTTCTTGAATATTTCCAGTGAGGGAAATAACCTCTTTGAACATCCTGTTCCAGTGTGCAGAGCTTCATGAGGTTCCTGTCAGCCCTCATGAGCTTTCTTCAGTCTGTCAAGGTGCCTCTAGATAGCAGTATGACCTTCTGCTAAACAGGACTGGTTCAGTTTTCAATCCACTTCATTGTCTGCTTAACCAACCTGTATATCACATCTTATGTTCAGACAGTTTCAAAGGCTGAACTCCAGTGCTGTCTCATCACCCACAGGCCAATCACTTCATCACTGAACTTTGTCAAGTCACTCAAGAGTGACTTCCTCTTGGTGAAGCTGCGCTGTTACCACTCCTTATGATTTTTATTTTTGTCTTTAATATACCTGAAAATGGCTCCTAGAAAGGTGCTCCTCATCTTCCCATTGATCCCAGCAATGTGTGATACTGACTGGCCTGTTGCCTGGGTCCTTCTTTTTACCTTTCTTGAAGACAGAGGTTGTGTTTACTTTTCCAGTTTTCAGGCACTTCTCTCTTGACATAAAATTGCACATTTGCAGGGGTCTCTAAGCAAATTTTCATATCTAGCTAAATGGAACATCTTAGTAAGTGGGTAGTAACATGAAAACAAATCCACAAATTTTAAAATAAAGAGACTAAAATATGATTAAACAAGTATTACTCCTAAATAGCTTTGAACACAAAAACTTTAGGAATTCATTTTTTTTTGTTGCTGTAATTATAAGGATGGGGTTTTTTTCCCCAGCATTATGATTAGGTAAATCTAGAGATTTGTGATCTCCTTGGGAAGTGAGTAGCAGGGAAGGAGCCTTTTAGCCATATATTCAATAGCATATGCACATAACTTTAATATAAAGTTATAAAGATCAAAAAAAAGTTATAAAGATCAAAAAAAAAAAAAACCAACAAAAGAAAACTGAAATTTGTGTTCCAGTGTGAGTAAATAGATCTTTCTGTCATGGTGTTAGTAAAACAATATCCAAGATTAACAGAGGTTAACTATGAAATTACAACAGTTTGTTCCAACTTCCATTGGTATCCATAGTTTTAATGCTAAACATACTGATTTTGGAGGCTTATATAGGAATAGAATTATCTAGTTTGGACATAGAGTACTATATTTTGAATTTGAGGCATAGTGGTGGCATTTTTTGGTATGCCTGTTTACTTCCATCATGATTTCTGTCTTTGTCTAATAAAAAATGTATATGGCTCAAGCTGTTGATGTGGTTGGCATCTGTTTCAGATTCATTTTTACTGACAGCAGGCTGCTGCTGGCAAGCACTCAGCCTTTTAATCATCAGAAATACAGAGACTGTCATTCCTGTCATTGCGCTTTATTTTACTCTAGAATTCTGTATCCAATGTACTGCACTAAAACCTGTGATAGATAAAAAGCATGACAGAATATGCATTATAAGTTTCCTAATTATAATTTTTAAACAATACTAGAATTTATTGACAAGTTAGCATAACAAGTGTAGAAATGCTAGATTACCCTCAGCAATGGCTAAGCTTTAAATCTCATTTCAAAGATTATAGAATGTCTGTGCTTATTTACATAGATACTTCAGAAGTTGTTATAAGACACAGAATAGTTTAAAAAACCCCAAGTATTTGACTAGTATGACCCATTTATCCTTATGTGTGCTGCAGTATCTTTCTTTTTATCAAAATAGAAGATTGTGTGTGTGTGGACATGTAAACAAGCACATAAACCATTCATATAATCAGATATACATTTAGATTTAGGGTTCAGCACAAAGTTGCATTAAGCACCTCTGCCTTTCTTCTGTTCCTCTGTGTGGGATGACGGTCCTCATCCTGTGATGGGCCAATGTATTTTCTACTGCTTTTTGCCAATAATATATTTGAAAAGACTCTTTTTACTGTCCCCAACATTTCTGGCCAGCTTCAACTCCATTTGAGCTTTGACTGGATGAGTTTTCTCCCTACAGTGGCAAGCAGCATCACCTATGGCACCTCATCTTGCTTTCACAGGGCATATACCTTCCTTTTTTGTCTTATTTTCCAAGAGGAGATAGCCATTCAGCCAAGCCGGCCTTTTGCCTCACCTGCTTGACTTGTGACATTTGGGAATTGACTGCTCCTGTGCCCATGGGATGTAATGCTTAAAAAGTGACCAGCACTTAATGACTCCCACACCAGCAAAAACATTTTCCCAGGGGGCCTTACTTAAAACTGTCTGAACAGCATGAATTCTGCCCTCTTCATGTCCAGAGCTGAGGTTTTCTGGCACCTTCCCTCCTGTCAACAGAAAATTTAAACACAGTTGCTGTGGCCAAGATGGCCACAAATCTTCCAATATGAGATCCTTCCTGTTCACAAGCAATAGATCAAGGAAGGCATCTTTCCGAGCCAGCTCCCTTAGGATCTATTCCCTAAAGCAGTCATCCAGGGCTTTTAGAAATCTTCTGAATTGTAGCAGCTGTGTGGTTCTCCCAGATAATCTCTGGCAAGTTGAAGTTCCCCATAAGGACAAGAGCAGTTGACTTGGAGGTGTCCCTTAGTTCCTCATAGAATAATTTGTCAGCATCGTTGTCCTGGCTGGGAGGTCAATAGTAGATGCCCACAGTGACGTTCGTATGATGCGTTTGCCCCTTGAATAATTGAGAAGCTCTCAACTGAGCCATTGCCAACTGTGAACTCTACCCCTTCTGTTACATACAGTGCAACCCCTTCACCTCTTCCTCCCTGCTTATTGCTCCTGAAAAGCCTGTACCCATCAAACGGGGCACTCCAGTCACAGGACTCACCGGAGCAGGTTTCAGTTATGCCATGGATACCAAATCTCTGGGACTGGGCTAAACCCTTAAGCTTCTCTTCTTTGTACTTCATGCTGTGTGCATTAATGCAGAAACAGAATCTCTTTGCTCTTCCTTACCAGCTACTCAGTCTGTTTTCTGCCTCTGCTGATGATTCTCAGATGGTCAGAGATGAGCCCTTTCTTCTTGCCTTGCCTACACAAAGTGTGATGCTAAGCGCTGTGCCATGCCCACATTGCCACCGTTTGCCTGCTCCTGTTGTGCCACACCCTCACTGCTGTGCCATGCTCCTGACTGCCATGCTTCAGGCTGCTCACATTCCCTGGAGGCATTTAAATCTCCCTCAGCATCACTCCCTTCTTGCTCACTGCTGTGGACTTAGTGGTTGTGATAAGGCTCAGGCATGTTGATTCAGTTCCTGAACTGGGAACCCTCCTGTACAGCTCAAAGTAATAGTAGTAAATGAAAAATAGTTCAGTTTTCAATGTAATCATGCCAGGCTGTTGTAAGAGATTTTGCAAAACCACCTGATTTTTGGCATGAGACACTTTCTTCTCTTCAGACATTTTAGTTCTCTTGGCAACCCAGTTTTGTTTTTGGTTAGAAATGTTGAAATAGAAAGTGCAAAGCTGGTGCAGATCTGCAGAACAGTTCAACAGCCTGTTCACAATCTGCTGAGGTATTATTAGTTCCAGAAGAAAATAGCAGAATCCTGTCTGAGAGCCAAAATTAGATGGCAGTCTGCATTTTTCAAAGAACATGGGGTATGCTCCTGTATGTTGCTACCAAAATGAGAGGCCTGTCTCTGTAAGGAATGAAGCTTGTCTAGTCAATTGGATGGCCCTTTTAGTACATGCTGGTATCTGCTCCAGGAGTCAGGGCTGCTTCTTTTTTTAGTTTCCTGGTTTGTCTCATTGTCCTCTAGAAGGTGATCTGGCATTGTCAGATTTTCTTTAACTGGCATATGAGTCCTACATTTCCCTACTTACCTCAAATGTATCATTCAAACTGTCTATCCATCCAAATTATTTGCTTCTGACCTGGCCTCTGCTAGCAGTTTTATGTACCCAGCAAATATCTGTTTGTACCTAAATTCTGCTCCACTTTCTCACCCTTAAGACCCTCCTTCAAATGGTACGATGGCCCTTTTAGAAAGCACCTTAATCAAATCACTTCTGACACGACTGCGCTCTCAAGACAGACTTAGTTGTGAGCACAGGACTCATGAGGTGTTCAGAGAACTACCACGCACTAGCCCTTTCTGCAGTGAGGGGAGGACAGTCTGTCAGGAAACTCACTTGAGAAAATCCCTGAAGAGAAAAAGAACTTGAATTGTTTCTGTGTAGAGTGTCATGTTTCCCGTGTTCCATTCAAGCAGAAATAGCACAAAATGGGAAGTGATTAAAATTAAATATGATACTAAAAGGCAGTGCTTGGTCATCCTGTTGAAGTAACTTAAAGGTAACAGTCTCGGGACACAGTCTTAAGCTGTACCAAGGGAAATTTAGGTTGGATGTCAGGAAAAAGGTTTCCACTGAAAGAGTTAATAAGTACTGGAATTGTCTGCTCAGGGAGCAGGAAGTCACCATCCCTGGATGTTTTTAAAAAAAGATTGGATGTAGCTCTTGGTGCCATGGTGTAGTTGAGATGTTAGGGCATGGGTTGGACTCGGTGATCTTAAAGGTCTCTTTGAACCTTGTGATTCTGTGTCTGATTCTGAGTGTATCTGGCAATATAAATTTGTAGAAAATAAAGTATCTTAGATAGTAACAACTCATTTACACAGGCTGACAGATCATCATTTGAGAAAACAAAAATGAAAAAAATAACAGTGTTGTTAACTCAGTATTAAAAGCAATATATAATGTCAAAAATTGATAGTATCTATTGCTTTCTTAAATATTTTGCAGGACTTCTGTAGCAGTACCTGTGTCTGGGTTGGTTGACAATATTCAGGGAAGTCTCTAAAGCATCTCTGCTGTTGTTTATCTAACCCACAATAGCTCTTTTCTTGTGGATGAAACACTTTTATCAAAATATTTCCAGCACAATGGACTACATTTCACACAAATTATTTAAAAGGCACGGACTTCTAATTTCAGGACGTGAATTCAGGCTGTAAATACTTAGTGAGTTGAGGTACCTCCCTGCATTTCTTGGTAAGATATCTTGGAAGCTTACTCATACACCCAGTGTTTGCTATTAACCCACTGTACACTTGGCATGCTAGCAGTACTTTTGCATACTCTCATTGTCATCCTGTTCCCAGGTGACTTACTTCACAAGAGTGGAAGACTTATTATTTATTTTAAATATAGACCATTTGAGTAATTAGAACTTTGTAGAAAGAAACAAATAGGAGAGATTCAAAACAATCTGAAAAAGACTGGAAATTATGATGTCTTGGTGCTGCACAATGCTGCATAGGAAAGCAAAAATCTGTGAATGAAGGCTTAGAAACAACCAAAGGATAAAATGAGAAATCTTAATTTGTTTCTCTGATGTGTGGTCACAATTACCAGAAGTATGATTAGTATAAATTGCTATGGAAATTTTATTATGGCAGGACAGAGATGGACAGATGTGGGGGTGATGTTTGTTCACAAATTTTTCATAATTTTAAGAAACATGTCAATACCATGGATTCCAGTTGCCTGAAATGACTTATTCTTTGTGATAGACTCTATACTTGCAAACCTTTAGGTATCTAGTGTTGTGCGAGCTTTAGAGGCTGCACAGACTGTCTTTCTTGCAACATTGCATCGATACCATCTATGACTGCAGTGATCTGAAAAAGAAGTAATGTCTTTCACACTTGCTCAGTGAAGCTCTTCCTTTATAAACTTACATATGGAGTTTTAAAAATCAATGTGGTAGAGCATGCAACTCAGTAGGGACTGCTTTATTATGTCTTAAAACTAAGTATCTTATTTAAACCCATTGCATCCCATTTTACCTGCTTAGATACTTTATTGAACCTGACTCATGGTATTTTCACAGATGTTCACAGCCTTACAAGATTCAGCCTTATATTTATTGATATATAGAGACACAGACATTCACTGAAGCTGCTTTTATTGTAATGTCTTATCAAACGGATTTAATTTATTTCAGAACATGATCCTCCCTAATATTTTCTTTGCAGTAAAGTTTTTGTGGCAGAAGAGGCTGCCTCTGAATTTTCAGATACATCTTCCCAGGCTTATTGATTTCAGTTTTCTAATATTATTCTTCTTATTTCAATTATAGCAGTTTAAAAAGTTGCAGCAAATAGAAACAATTATTCTTCAAAGTAGCCCAGTAGTCACTATGCTCCCCTTTCTACATGAGATGTCACAGCTTAAGGAGGTGCTCAGATCAGATTTTAGTGTTGACAAAGAAAAGAGGTGAGGTTTTGCTGTGGATAGAACTTCATAATATTGAAGTCATCAGTATGGTTTCCAAGTGGTATATTTCATTGGCTAGCATAGTGAGTCTACAAATGAAATCTGGAGACAGCCTTCTCCAAGCAAAAATCCTTAAGAGAAAGATTTCTCATGTGAAAAAAACATTTGATGGCCGCCTCTTCCTTCCTCTTCCCCACCCCAAATTCCACAATAATATACCTTCTGTAGTTCCCAGCACTGATGGCACAAATCTACCAAAAATGATGACGTTTCTACAAGAGAAAGTGCATGAAACATGTTTAGAACAAGGAAAGAAGATGAAAATGCAAATGATGCCTGTTTTGTGTCAGCATTTCATGAAAAACAGTGTATGCTGCTATCAAAGAAAGTGACAAAATGATGGGTACTGCTGCCAATTTGAATAAGCCCATAATTTACAGGAAATAGGCACGTTTCTTGTGCTTATATGTAGATCTTTCACATTTTGTACTCCTACACTCCTTTTTCCTGTATTTAGCAAAAGGCGTTAAACTTCTGCTATATTTGAAAAGTGTGAGGGAAACAATGTGCACAGCTCTAGCAAGGTTTCCTTGAATCTTGTGCACCATGAGAATCAGAAAACATTTAAATCATCAACGTAATCACGTTTTCATTGCAACCATTCCTAACACCCTTAGCAGCTGGTATCTTTGAATCAACTAGTAATATTCCTTAGTCATCATATCAACCATGTCTTGCTAAAGTCTTCAAAAATCTAGTAAACTTCAAGTAGAAAGATTTAAAGCTGAATTAAGAATGGCTTTTCAGTTTTTGTGCTCCTTATGGTCACATCCAACCTGGCCTTCAATACCTCACAACCAAAACTTATTTCAAAAAGCTTAAAGCAATGTTTTCAGCAATGCATTTGAAATTATATCAGATTTTTTGAAAATGTATCTTTCCACTTTTCTTTTTCCTACCCAGCTAAAAATATTTTTTGTTTTATGCTCAAATTAACAGATGGTTTTGGTTGCTTTAGAAGCTTGAAATTTGGGAGAAATTGTGCTTATCCTCAAATACATTCCTTACAGCTACAGACCTCTAGATACAGCACATGGTTTTGACTTGACTAGAGTTTAACTGTTGTTTAAGCAGGTAAAAATTAGTTTAGAGGAAATAATTAGATTAATTTTTTGCTGATTTTATTTTTACATTTACAGTTAAAAATTCTGGTATTATAATAATGCTCGAAGATTGCAGCCAGGCTCTTCATCTGTGTGATTTGGTTGTACCAGATGTAGCTGAGAAACCACAGGCTATATTCTGAACAGTTAGACCTTTCAAAATTTTCAAAATCTTGTGCAAGTGGTCTATGTCTATGGTAAGAGAGAACAGTTACATTGCGCTGTACCTTCTGTAAGAAGCAAGCCTAGGCTATGTATTAATTTGTGCCTTTATTGTCAGAGATTATCACTTTCTTGTTTGAAAGATTAAAAATTAGAGAAAAAATGTTGTAAAACAAATTATTAATGACTCAAATTTTGAGGCATTTGATATGAGCACACAATGCACAGTTCTCTGAGTTCATTTCATTAGAATATGTCATTAAATTCCACTGCAGTAGTTTTCATGCATGGAATGTAATAGTGAGAAATAAGGTAACATCAGAAAAAGTTCTTATTTTTTTCTTTTCAAATAATAAAATAAGGGGAAAGGATGTTTATCAAAAACCAAATGCACCTTATACTACAATACAACTAAAAGTTTCACCACTGAATGTACAGTACCTATTTACTTTTGCTGTTGTAAGCAGAGGGTGTGAAGATTTTTTTTTTATTTAGTGCATAAATTGAAATGATCAGGAAAACTGCACTAATTTAAAATTTTAATGTTCTATAAAACTATTGATTTTAAGGTTTCTCACAGAGAAAAAGTCCTATTCTTTAATAACATCTTCAGTTTGAATATTTCTGTTTAATTATTAATGCAATTATTAATAAATTATTATTTATATTAATCAGAAATTACTTTAATTATCATTAATAAGTATTAGCAACAGATATTGATGGAAGAAATATAAAAACTGTCAGCAATTCTGGGGGTTTTTGTGCTATATTATAAATAGGATGAAATAGATAAAATAGATGTGCAGATGTGCATGAGGAGTTAAGAGAAAGTTACAATCACACAGGTGCTCTAATGAATTACTAACATTGCTGTAATTTGAAAATTAATGGAAGATGAAAAATGTTTATAGTGTCATATTTTTCAGTTAAGAAACAAATAGTCCTCAAGTAATGAAAAGTAATGATTAGTGACACCCAGGTGTCACTATCAGAAAAGTGATATCCACAATAAGGATTTTTTTAAAGACAACTTAGTCACATCTAAGGGATATTATCAAACATAACTTCAGTTTATCAGTACTATAGAATAATAAGCCAGAAGAGAAAGAATCCTAACAATAAAAATAGGGTCATAATCTTCAAATAAATAGCACAGTAATGTCAGGTCCTTCCAATAAAACCTTTGAGATCTAAAGATAGAATTTTACCTTATGGTTTATATCCCAAGGTCAGCAAAGTGGAGTACTTTGTCCTACATTCCAGAAGTGGTCTCTTTACTCATTTACAGTAGGGAGCCATTTACAGTGATTTACAGGTAGATACAAGGCTTGGTTCTCATTTAAACCCAGTAAAGAAAACCAGCAGTTTAATAAAACATGGCATAGATTTGGTTTTTTGGTATTTTTTGGTTTTTTTTTTTTTGTTGATGTTTGATTTTTTTTTTTTAATATAGTAATCCTATAAAGGATTTATAGCCTGGAAATTCAAAATAAAGTGTTTATTTTGCTAAGCTTTTTGTATTAAAGGCAAATGAAAGGCAGAAAACCTGAATGGCCAAAAAACCCAAAGCAAACCGTATCACTTTTACATATATATATACAGACACACATACATGAAAAGTGGCTTGTTTTTTGATATAGTTAATGAGCCTTCTAGCAAATGAATGGATTTATATTGTAGACACCTGAGTCAAGACTCAGTTTCTCCTCCTGACCAAGCTAATATCAAAATAATAATTTGCTAACAGTTGAAGTTAAAAGAGGGAATAATTTCCTAGCTAACTGTAACATAATTATCTAAATTGCAGTTCCTGTGGCCCATGAATTTAGCATACCATCCTTTCTGTGGCAAACCCCTACCATTTAGTATCAAGAGCCTAGTTTCACATTACACAAAAAGGAAACTTTGTGATCTAGTGCTACTGCTGATAAAATTCCTGCATAAGAGAAAGTCAATGCTAAACACTTCTTATTTATATGACATACAGCATAAACCAAGTTTCATTGCAGCTACTAATGATTTTAATAAAGAGTTTCTGCTTTTATTTATGTCATTTGAAAGGTGAGAATATACAGGAGTATTTGGCTTTAGCCCACTGGAATTTCTACTCATTCATGTCAGAAAACAGAAGAGATTTAGAACCTGTTTAGAGTATGTTTTGTAATTTCTAATCTCTGTGTATTAACTCATTTGCATCCTATTTCCCTGAAAAATGCTGTTGTTAGAGTTCATCTTCATTCTTTTCATATAGTATATATCCTGTAGTTTTACAGCAAAAACACTCATTGAAAGAAATGTAGAGTTCATGTTGCTGCATATTTTTAACAACATTGTTGTTAAAAATGTGGGGAAAAAAAAATCTGTCAAATTATTGCAATTTTTCTCTATGTATTTTCTTTCCCAGAAGGCTCAAACCTCTCATGCCTATGTTAAAATTAGCCTAAGGCCTAGGAAATTTGGCAGGGAAATTGTTAGAACAGTATTTCACAACCACCTGCACTTTCCTGTTGTGAATTTTATTCCAATTGCTAAAAATATACTGCCATTAGCAGTGATTTTTGAGCTATCAGTGTATCATCAGTGCAGGCTGGAACTCTGAGAGAGGACTGCTAAGGGAAAGGATCAGTGATTGTGACCTCCTTGTTGAGAGCTCTGTTTTCATCCATGCAAAATCTATCCTGCAAACAGGGGGCTGCCCTGCCTTGGAGTGTTCTTTAGAAATGATCTGTCTAAATAAATAAGAAAGAAGATCTAGGTAAAATCTGGCAAGGAGCACAGATACTACTAAATCTCATACAACAGTTACAAAAAAGCTGGTTATTCCAGCTGGTTAGCTGGAATGTCAGGTAGGAAAATCAGGTCACAAAATAGTTTTCCTCTAAAAAGGAATTCTACAGTAATTTGAAATTTAGAATATATTTCCATGTTATGAATTTGACTTTGCAAACTATTCTTCAGGTTAGAAATTAAAGTAAAAATAGGACCTGAAAGAATTTAAGTTAGGTTTAGTAATAAAGATCAGTGAACAACTTTCAGCCATGGAGTGCTTTTTCTTGCCTGATTCTGATTTCTGTTGGGTGCACTGCCATATATCAGTCATCATCACATTCTGGATCACACAATGATCTCAGGTCCTATTTTAGCAAAAAAGCAAGTGAGTACCTGGCCAATAACTGATTTGCTTATAGATATTTGTAAACATTTGGATGTGCATGTACCAAAAGGAAATGTTTTGGTTGTAATTCTTAAATTAGGCTTTCTATGCTTAGAAAGTCCTAATACGTCCTCATTTCCCAGGGCAGTTCCATACAGCCATGTGGGCTCAACCCTTGTCATTCATATCAGTGCTATTTTTTTGCCTGAGCTGGTGTGCAGCAAGGAATGACATTAATGCTATAATAAGTAGGAATGTGCCTGTTTTGTTTTAGGTTCAATTTTCCTGAGAAGGCATTGCAGGTTTAACAGCTCCTTATGTAGCTTTAGCCTACCTTTGCAATGCAAATTGGACAGGTTGCTAGCTCGAGCAAAAAGCTCACTTGGGGATTTGGCTATGCCCTGGGTTAAATTAACAATTTTAGGCTGAAAATATCTCTGAAAATAGGTCATAAGCTTTCAACATGTGAATGAGAGCTCGAGTAGGGGCAGTACCTTGTTGCTGTGGCTAATGCTACAAGAAAGACACACCTTTCTGAAATGCTTGAAACATCTCTGTGCATTTAATAGGTTACTTGGATGCTACATTATCCTGCGGTTAGGGCTTCAGTTCTGATTTTTTTACATTATCTGCCTTAGCAAGGAGCACTTCTTTAAAAACATTTAGGGATTGATTAGCAGCAAAAAAAAAAAAAAAATCCAGGTGCTGGGTTATGGGACATTTGAGCATAGATTTCCATTCATTTTCAAGGTAGTATCATGTGAACTAGACTAGAAACACCAATGTCTCTAAGATTTCCTTTTTCCAGTCATTCCTCAAAATATTTTCAAAACAAATTGCTTTTGTGGATTTTTATTGCCTGTCTACAAAAAACACTGTGTTAATCCAATGGTTTTAATTAAAAAGTTAAGGGATTTATACCATGCCGACATTGATTTATGGAATTTTTTTAGAACACAGTCAAGTCAAATTCAGTTCAAATATACAGAAACTTACAAATTAATAGAAATCAAAATGAATTATTTACAAAGCCTAGTCTTCCATGGCCATTTTTCTTCACCTTTTGGTACATATGGTAGAATCTATGCCCCAAGGGTCTCTCAGAATCTTGTAATAGGCATGGAGATGATACAGTGTTACACACATTTGTTCTGAAAACTTCTTTATGTAGTTGTGTATTTGTAGATATTAGGGCAAAATTGAGTCAGTGTGAAATCTGACCTGAAGGTATGCATTTTTCTTGAATAACTAAATCTCTTTGAATTAGGACAGAATTTGTGGTAGTCTGTTATTTTACAGTTGTAAAGTATACAGTTACAAGTATATTTTAATATACTTGTTATAAATTTGTAATGGTTCAGTCTCTGTACCCCATTTGTCTTCCCTAATGGTTCAATCCTGAGTTGTTTACCACAGTTTTCCCCGCCAAAATGTATGTCAATCCACATGGCAATCCACCTGCAAACTGCCCTTGTTCCCATGTCTTACCCCTGTCTGTCAAAGATAGCACACTCCTTTGGTTCTGGAGTGTTCCCTGTCTCTCATCCCTTCCTCAAAGTAGAATTGGGTTGTAGGGTTTGCTCCATCCCCGTGTTGGTTTCTCTTGGGGAGCCCTTACCCTGCACCCCTCCCCTAATGCCTCCTATTGCTCAAAGGTTGTGTCCTCCTCGTGTTCCCCCCATCCCTTGAAAGTCGCCCCTTCAGGTTCAGATTGGTTCACTTGCTCTGCCCTGACTTTGTCATTAAAGATTTGGAGATTCAGACAGGTGCCCTTCCCTCATTCCTGTGCCTCAGTTTCCCCTGCTCTGTGCCCTGCTGCGCTCCCCAGCCCGCAGCGATCCCCGCCACCCGCACCAGCCTGGGCAGAGACTCGGGGCGGCCGCTCGGGGTCTGCCTGCGGCCACCGCGGGACAGCCAGAGGGAACCTCCGTCCCGTGGCACTGAGAGCCAGGCGCAAGAATTCTCCAGTATTGAGACTTCTGGCATTTGGTGGATGTCACTAAAACAGTGATCAAACTGCTGTGCTAAACAAAATCAAGGGTGGGATGGATACTTCCTTGTTTTATCAAATATTTACTTTGTTAGGTATTCCACACAAACACAGTTGTTAAAATTAGTGTGAAATTTCTATTTGTAGTACAGAATTAATATATTCTTTCCTGCCAGTGTACCTGTCTGGTGAAACACTGCTGTATTGTATGATTTATGTTCTGGCAGCCTGTGATTATTTGAATTAAATTCAAGAGCACAAAAATGAGACAACTTTTTTTTTCAATAGCACATCATGAACTAACATTTATGTACATTTACCTACCTAACGGTTATAAATGTAATAATGTTTGAATACAAGTATACCACACCAAAATTAAATCAAGTTACCTGCACATTGTTTAATGTTTTTTTTCTTACTTTATTTACAGTTTCTGATTCTTTTTGTGACCATTCAATTAAATGTCTCTAGTTAAATTAGCTCCAGTATGCAACTACAGCAAGAAAATATATTCAGTTTATCAAGGCCTTATTGACTTCAGGATTGAGAGTGATTAGAAAAGAGAAGTAATCATATAAAATGGTAGTAGTGCAAATATTTTTGCATTAACTTTCTGTGCTATGTTCTTTTGAAATTAGAATTGTTGACTGTGATTGTGAGCTGTCTGCCCATGCTTTTTCCTGTAACACTGCTAAGAGACTTAAGTAGATTTAGTAAATGCAAAATAAGCTAGATTCTCCATTTAAAGTCTAGAAATATTTTGCAATACTAGTCTTGGTCAAGGTAGTAGGAAGCATTTCCATACATCAGAGGGGACAGTGTTAAAAAGGTGCTTGTCTAAAACATACCTTGTTTATAGTGGAAGATTTGGCAACTCCTAATGAAGTTTCTTGGAAGGGTTTTGTCTGAATACTCACATTGGTTAGGACAGGGAAAAGTTAATATTCTATTTCCTCATCTTTATACATGTTTTTTTCCAAATTTTCCTGCTACTTGTTTACAAAATATCAAATATCAAAGTTTGGTGTCATGTTGATGCAGCCTGTAGAAATACTTGAAATCTTAGAATCTGGTTTTCCTAGAAAATGGTTCCTCACACAGTTCTGATTTCTTATTTTGGAGAATAAGATATATCTGAATCTTATGACATGGTAAGAGACAACCTGCCCTCACACAGAACTCTGTTCTCAAATCATATAAATTTTTGCTGTATTGGGCCTATATTAATATGCGTAATTTGTCTCTTTTGCACAAAAGATAATATAATATGCAATTTGCTATTGCAGTATCACAATACACTTTGATTTCCAGCTTTTAGAAGTTATACACTTTAAATATTTAATTTAGATTTTAGATGCAGAGAATACATTAAACATAATCCCCCTTTTCCACACCCTGCACCAGGTAAACTAGCAGCGCTTTATGAGAGGAAGAAGTAGTTCAGGTCTAGCTGATTTCTCTATAATAGTTATGAGTCAGATTGGAGGAAATAATTGATAACCATTAGTGCAGATGATAAGGGTTATGCAACATCACATTATTGGTGTATGCAGTAACTTTTTTCTTTGACTATTTAGGACTTTTTTGGTGGCTGGAGCATTATCGTAGTAGAGTGTAGGTCCCTCTTTAACTGACTGCAACAGTGTATCTGATAGGTATCCCCCAGGAATTCCATGGAATTCCAGGAATTCCATGTATTATTCAGAGTAGACTGGGTAATTAATACATTAAAAAGAGACCTTACATTGTTCCTTACTTCATGTGTTTACTAATGAAAAGTTGCAGCCTCTTCTACTACCTTTGAAAAAAATTTATTGCAGGACTAGGGCAATATTTAGTCCCATAATTGTTTCTGTAAACCTGCTGCTTCTTTCAAGCTTAAGGCAGGTCTCTGCTGGCATATCTCCTTCTCTGTGATCCCAACACCCTAAATTGATCCTGGCTATGACTTCATCACTTCAATTTCACTGTTTATCTGTGTGCAAGAATTCAAACATCTCAAAAGAATCAGTAAATCCCATAGTAGTATCCTCTAGACCCACGTCTCAGACACTGCATTTTTCTGCAGCATGAAGGGACCTCAGTTGCTTTTGAACAACTGCTTGCTATTTCACAGAATCTTTTTTTTCTGAAGATACATTTTTTTCTGAATTAAGATATGCATCTTAATTCCAGAATGTCTTATTTTTGAGTTCCTCTTGCTTCCTATCTGTTCTCTTTCTAACAGCTTAAACACAAGACATTTTTAGTCATATTAAAATTCTACAGGCAGTAGTATATTTTCCCCTTAACAGACCCTTCTGTACATTTTATGACATATTCTGAATTACATACTGGTCCAGTCTTCAACCGCATTACTTTTAGTTCACATTCCTCTGACCTCATGGATCTTGGCCTTTGCATGAAATGAGACAAAAAATAAGCAAGATTTAGAGCATGGATGTAAACAAAGTAGTAGGTATTACAGGGTATAATATATTCCAAATTCCATTAAAAAAAACCAAACAGTCTCTTGTTGAGTGTACTTTGAAATGTGTAGACAAAGTTTTATTTCCTCTTATGGTGACTGTTCTGATACTTAGTTTGACAACATCTAGGATTTTCAGTGTTTCATTAAAATTAAATACTTTGTCTCCTTTTTGTAGTCCCAAGGTCATTGTGCTTTATTGAATTCTTTGTCTGTTATCTTTTGGAGAGTTTGTTTTAAAGTGGGCTTAGAATATTGCATAGATGTTCATGATGATCTTAGATATTAAAACTTTAAATGAGTGCTGTAAAATTAAAAATGGCAGTGATACATAGGAGGTAAAAAATGAGTGGAGTATCTTCTCTTAGCTATGACAGCAATAATTATAAATCAAAGGTGAGTAAAAAGATTACAGTATTGCAGACCAGCCACTAATTCCTTTGTAGGGAATAAGTATTTTCCCTACAAAGAGGAAAAAAGCAGTAAATTTTATTCTTTGCTGGTTTATTACTAGATTTGGTACAGAAACTGTATTCATATTTATTCTAAGATCTTTCTATTGAAAATTTTAGTTATCCATAACTGCTTTGTAGTAACAACAGCTATACAAATAAAGTACAAAGTCTTACAAAGATAAATATTTTGGCAAGGAAAATAAAACCTTAAAACGGGGTTAAAAATATTTTGAATAAGATCTAATGAATTTAAAATTTTAGCCTTAACCATGAAACATATTACAGAGAAAAAAATAATTATATTTTCATTAGGAGTGTGTAATATTTAAATTTTAGTTATCAAGTTGTTTCTATGTTTTTCACTGAAAGATCTGTTTCAACTGTGTTTAGAACCAATTTTTCAAAATGAATAACAACATTTCTAGAAGAAGCAAACTTATTGAAACCTCAAGTATGTGCTTAAAAGTGACAGACATAATTGTGGTACGGAAGATGCCCCTGTGGGTGACAAATGGATGACTGTTGTTTAGAAAACTGTTCCATTTCTGTTTCATGTCTATCTCTCCTATGAAGAATATAACAAACATCAGGCAGCTTGGGTTTTACTCTTCTCAATGCAAGTCTGATAGCTTCCACTGGTATAATAATTTAATGACCCCAGAACATTCCTGAAGTAGCAATTGATTTTAGTCTGAGAGCAGCTGAATTCCCATATTCTTCTTCAACCTCTGGTTGTCTCTTCTGCTTCTAGCTGTTTGCTTCAAAAGGAGAGAGGCAGAGATGGGAAGTGCTCCTGGCTGTGGGATTTGACACTTGCTAGAGATGTGGGAGTCTTGAACTCTCCCATGATGAAAAGGGCCAGTAGATCAAATTCTCTCCAAATGAGGGATCTAGACTGTGAAGTTTTAAGTCGGCAGGACCATATCCATGAGGATAACTGCAATACCGTGTTAGCTGATGCTCCGAACACATCTGTCTCTTTAGACTTTTCCATGGGGCATTCACAGGTACTTTCTGTCTAATTTAGGGTCACAGGGGAGCTCACTGCACAACATAGGTACCACAGCTCTTTAAAAGAAGCAAAACTACCCTAGTAATTTGGCCATGAAAGCAGACCAGAGAGATTTCTGTCCAAGTTCATCATCAAAGTAGTTCAAATGCAGTGGACTTTATCATACTTTTTTTACAAATACTAGCCAAAAGAATTTGGAAACTAAAATAATGCAATGTTTCTCTGTGCTAACCTCTCTGACACTGTTTAATTGATATGAAAAAATAATCCTAAATCCCCTCTACTTTTTTACAGAACTACTAGTATCTATCTTGTTTTTTGAAATAGCAGGGTATTGCAAAATTTATTGAAAATGTGAACAAGGGATTGTAACACAACAAAACTAAAAACAAGAGACACTTGAAATGTGATCAAAGTGGATATGAAACTATATGTTATTTTTCCACTAAAGCAATTTCTATAATAAAAAAAGAATATTAATATCAAACCTTTTCCCAGTGGTTTATAAATGTTTTAATGATTACATAAAGAAGATTTAAAATTATAATGGTTCTTTATGCACTCAAATTCCTTTGGATTCATTGAAGATTTTCCTAATTCCTGCAGAGGATCGTACAGTAATGCTTCAGTCCTGACCAGATAACCTTCTTAGTGCAGCCATGACATAGATCAAAGTGTAGATCTTGCCATTTCAGTGATTTCAAATCTTACTATGAAACAAAACCAAAACCAAAATACAAGCCCCTAACACAAGCAACAACAACAAAAAAGTAGCAGTACTTTAGGGTCAGAGAAGACTTTTCTTTTAATCTGTGTTTTGTAAACATGTAGACACATTTGACTCTTTTGTTCACAAACGTAATGTTTTTTTTAAATACTTTGAAGGAGCAGTAAAACATGAATCAGGGATAACTTTCCTTTTAATTTGAGTGGACGAGCTTAGGCTTTAAATGATCAGATGGATTTAGTTGCTCTGCAACATGGATGCAGCGTGACGAGTGGGGACAGCAAACATCATATTTCACATGCCATGCTGGCTTTGGCTGAGGTGGAGTTCATTTTCTTCACAGTGACTGGTGTGGGGCTGTGATTTGGATTTCTGCTGAACACAGATAATAGAGAGATGCTTTTGTTATTGCTAAGCAGGGCTCAGGGCTTACACAGAGCCAAGGCCTTTCCTGCTTTTTGTGCTGCCACACTTGGGAGGAAGCCAGGGGTATGTGGGAGGTTTGGAAGAGACACAGCTGAGACAGATGACTCAAACTGACCCAAGGGATATCCAGACCATGTGGCACCATGGTCAGATATAAATTGGAGAGAAGATGGAGGGAGGGTGTCTGGTGTGTTGGCAGTTTTCTTTCCAAGTACTATTACATGGGATGGGGCCCTGCTCTCCTGGACATTTGTGAATACCTGTTTGCCCATGGAGAGCAGTGAATCAATTCCTTGGTTTGATGGGCTTGTGTGAGGAGCTTTTTCTTTCCCTGTTAGACTGACTTTATCTCCACTCACAAGTTCCCTTCTGATTCTCTCCCTGACTGCACTGTTGGGAGTGAGCAAGCAGCTGCATGAGGGTTGTTTGCTGGCTGGGGTTAAAACACAACACATATGTTTATTTCTTTGGCTTTGGAATTTCCAAATTAAAATCAAATTTAATTGGAAATTGCAATAAGGGAAGAAAAGACACTGAACAAAGTTGGGCTAAGGAAAGAGAGAAGATCTTTGGAGAACAAGAAAACTTCCTGTGGCTTTCATGACAGAACAAAGACTTTCCTTTCCCTAGGGGTAGGTATTGTTTACCCTTTTCAGCATGTCAATTCAGTTTTTAGTTTCAACTTTCCTTTTCTGTTCATTTCTCTCATCTCTTCAGCTCCACTTAGCTCACTTTGGATTGTATTTTCTATGTCACAGTTTAGCTGGGAAGCAATTTCTAATGCCCAGCAGAGCTGCAACATATGGTTTTCATCACATGAGGTTTCATCATAGCCTCTCTTCTCGGTTCAGATCTGTTGGTAGCCCCATTAACCTTTCTGGGAATATGTGTCTAGTTTCAAGTACTCTTGATTGATAAATGGATTTATATTTAGGCTTAAAAAACAAGATGAAATTCAAATAAAAAGAATATTCATTTAAGCAGTGAGCTAGTACATATGAAGTTCAGTGTGTGGCAGCCACTGGGCTTTTCTCAGCTCTGATGATGTTTTCATCTTTCAAATATAATAATGTTGATAGCTTGTACCTATTTCAGCAAAACAGAGAGCCTGATTAGATGATAAACACAAAATATACACTGTGAATTGTCATCAAATTTTCTCTTATTTTACTAATCATTACAACTAGAATGTTTTTTAGGTCTAGGAAATCCTAAAGTTCATAGAAAAAAAAAACCAACCCTCAAGTCATAAATTATTTCCTTTTTAATTAGAGGACTCACTGGCAATCAGGAGCAATTTTCAACTATATAAGCCCATGGCCATATGTAAGTTTCTAAAAATCTACAAAGTAAATTTTAAATGTGCTTGTGGAAAACATATTCATAAAGAATAAAGAATTTTTGTTTTGTAAAAGAAAAGAGACTTCTGTGTGTTGATTCTTTGCTGCTATCCCAGGTGTATGGCTAACTTGTAGAGGTATGTTGCCTGAAAAGCTCTGGCAGCTGTTTCTAGATGGTTCTGCTTGAGCTGAAGTGTTGGACCAGATAACACTTTCCACCTCAACCGTCTTGTTATTCTATGAATAGCAGCCAGGACAAGACTATGAAAACTACATTTCTGGTCAGGTTCTGCTTATGTAGAGGCTGTTTGTGTTCTTACAGTCCACTGAAGTGTAACATTAAGCCTAGACAATGACTGTATATGCTTTAAAATTCTTGTATCAATGCTTCAGAGGAAATAATGCACAGAAAAATATTTTAGCTATTAGAAAGTTATGTGTCAAGTTTAAAGTAGTAGACTAAGTTCTTTATATGCTGATTAGGAAATTGATTCTGTATATTTTACAATATGACAAATGGTATTCTGCATTTATTTAGAGGGAGGCTATTGACTAAATTTGATTGGATTCATATGTATTAGATGATTAAAGTTATTGAATCTTCTCTCATTTATGTGACAGCCTATTTCAATTAATATCTGCTTGCTAACATAATTATCTTCACCTAAAAAAATGTACACATATAGAACCCCAATAGTTTTGTTGAGCCTTGCTTCTTTAGTAATTTCAGCATTGTGATAAAAAAGTTGATAGTTAATACGCCTCCACCATCTCTCTTCATATTCCTAAATTTAAAGATCTGTTATAATTTGTTTTCATATATGGTATGATGGTCATTTTAAGGAAAAAAAAACCCCACTTGTATGATTAACTATTTATATAAATTTAAAATATGTCTTAAATATGTGCCAGAGATGAAGTACATGAGGCAAAGGAAGTGTCACACTGGGTAACAGTAGGTGAACTGTCTTTAGGTAATTCAACAACTTTTTGATTGTAGAATATAATTAATATTTAATTCAGTGTTTAATTACCAAACTGTGCAGTTGCAACAGTTGTTTCAGTTGTGTTTGTGAAGAGTAGTTTTATCATCTTGATGAGCTGAACTGTTACCTAAACATGGACCAGGGCCACACATAATGTTTTTGTGAAAGCTTCATCAGTCCAGTTCTTCTGAATTGTACCAAGACAGAAGTAAGTACACAAGATAAAGAGGATAATTACAGAATTCACACTAAAATAGCATCCACATTCTTGCTAGTTCCTTCTTAACTCTCGTGACTATATTGTTTCCATTGGAAAGCCACTACATGGATTATAGTTGACACCTAGATGAGTTTAGATGTCTTGATATTAGTTGAGGCTCTTCCTCCTTATCAAATCTGGTTTTATTTCATGACAAAGTAACCCTCCTAGCTGATCAAGGGAAACCAGTTGGTGTGATCTTTTTGGATTTCAGCAAAGCTTTCAATACTGTCTCTTAAAAGATCCTTCTGGACAAAATGTCCATCACTCAGCTGGATAAATACATCATGTGATGGGTGAGAAACTTGATGATTCTTGTGGATCCCTTCCAACTGCTTATTCTGTGATTCTGCATCTTATAAACATGTAACTCTTTGTCCAGGGGAAAAGACATAAACTATTCCAGATCTGGAAATCTAAACTACCATGTCTAAATATGTATAGATTTATTAAAATTTTAATTCTATTTAATTTCAATGTCAGTATTTGTGAGCCTTTGCATGTAATGTTGGTTTAATAAAGTCTTCAACATTGTTACATTTATGAGAAATGCATATACACAAATGCAAACTTGTAGAAAATACAGTAGTATGGTTCTCTAAATATTGAGGAAAATGCTTTTGTTCTGCTGTATTGCTTAGGCTTTTGTTTGCTTAGGCTTTTGTTTTTTGCACTGAGAGGATTTAGGGCCATTCCCAGGTGAACTAATTCTGTCCCTTCTTAGGAGATAATTTTTGAAATTTAATTGGGCCCAAGGTTGACCAACCATGTTGAATTTCCCCAAGGTGTTAGAGGCTCAATCCTCAGATTTTGTGGTAGCCTAGTGATCTTTGACGAATGGCTAAAGGACAAGTGTAAGTGAAAATATGAGGAAGAAGGTTGATGTGTCTTGAAAGAAAGCATAGCATTCTCTCCATGTATACAAAATAGTTTTCTTTTACTCAATACATTTCCTAATGAGATTAAATACTTGGATATCATCCATCACAAATTATAGAAAGATGGATGTCCTCTCCTAATATGTTGTACATTGTGTCTGAATAGATACATATTTTTTTATATATAGTATATGTTTATGTGGGAAAGGAACATCCCAATTTTAATCAACATTTTTATAAACTTTTTTCCAAATTATTTTCTCTAAGGCCCTACTGAAAAAAGAAAATTTTGTTAAAAAAATGCCTTACTTAAAAATTTATGCTTGCAAAACATCTTCCTATACCATCAGGACACAGTTAATCCCATCTGCCTCTAAGTATTGCAGTGCACCATAACTGATGCTACCCTACACTCCACCATCAGTCTTCTAAAACTATTGACTGGTTCTACTGAAAATTCACATGTAGAACTAAACTGGATGCAGTGGAGGCTTAATTCAGTGACTTGGAAAGTGTCAAATGAGAAACTGCAAAACAGAAGCAGTGTATTGCAGCATTTGCTGCCTTTTAAGTGTACAGTGCATTTACTCTTCAGCTCATGATTTACATAGATGTATCTTTGATGCACATCTATTAATCTTGAATTGTAAGGATATTTCTATGTATTAGAATATGCCTTGAGGCTTCCTTTTCGCCTCCCCTTCACTAGTTCTTTTGGTCACATCCTTCAAACACCTGAAAAGGAAGCTCATGAGAACATTCCCTGGCATTAATCACAGCAGTATAAAGTGTGGAGCTATTGATTGCTTATAACTTCATCTCTTGAACATTCAGTGCCATTGTGTTCACAATGTGATGAATGCACTTGCAGATGGCTTTGTCTGTAGTGGTCATAAACTCCAGTTACTGGCTGAATTAATTTATAGTAAATGAATAATATTCTTTTGGGCAGTTCCAGGGAAGAAACTACTTGTTGCATTTTTTCTGTTCTGAAAACAGCACTCATAATTCAAGTACCTGTGTCAGCTTCCCAAAATGTGGAAAAGTGCTTTGTATTAATAAAATAATTCACTTTTAAAAACATTATCTAAAGAGTTTCAGGAAACAAGATGACATCATAATAGCAATTTAATCTTTTGAGGTGAATATTTTTTCACATGCATGCTGTTAAAAATTAAAAGGGCATGGCATTCTTTTTTGTGTTAAAGGTGGATACTTCTAGAAATCGCCCTGATTTTCTTTTTGGGTTTTTTTTTGCATTTTTTCTTAATACATCAGTGGATTTTCTTGCTTTTTGCCCAAACAAGCAAGCAAAAAATCAATCTCAGAAATGTCTTAAAGAGACTGGTGAAATCTCAGGTGGAGAGTTAACTGACTTGAAAATGAATGAACAATTTACTGGGATTCTAAATCTTGGGGCACACCAAATTAAAATCAGGCTTTCTCAGTTTCCCTGATGATCTTGGCATTCTTTTCCAGTCTTAATTATTCTGTGATTCTTTGGATGTTCCGTCGCTCTTAGTTCTCTTTAGCCTCTTTATTCTTCCTGAGCTCAAAGGGAAATACTTAATTGTGGTTTTTCAGGCTTTAGTCACTATGGTTTGTTTTTTTCCTGTTCCTTTACTGCCCAGTAGTTGTTTTTGCTCTACCTACCCCAAATAAACAAAGAAATTCCCCTAGTGAGACTCTGATCTCACCCTCCAACAACCTTGCTGTCCAGTGCAGTTTGGCATAATGCTTTATCTTCCATGAGTCTCTGCTGGCTGTTTATGCTTCATTCAGAGAAGATTCAATGTGTGATGGTGTGGACTGGAAGGGGAGGCGTGCACCACAGGATCCTGCCCATAGCAGCCCGAATGGATGGCAGCATATACAGCATATTAACTTACAGATGTAATACTGGCAACTATTTTGACAGAGAGAGCAAGGTTTTAAGCACATCCCATTGCACACTGACTGGTACAAGAATTCTAGAGCAAAAATGCTTCATATTTGCTTTCTTGCTGAAGTTCATTATCACTAATCAGTGACTATACTGCTTGCACAACTGCCTTGTGCTCTGGTTCCCAGTATGAGAGCACTGACAACACAAATAGCTGTAGCTGGTTAAATTAGCCACATTGCAGAGCATTTTATTGGCTGTTGCATCATTCTGCTGCTCCTCTATTTAAATGACTGAGAGACTGAATTTTTTCCTGTCTTAAGATACTTTATAGTTATAAAGGGGGAAATATGTTAGAAGATATTTTTCCTGTCTGATTTTCATCACAGGGCTTTAAATATCCCTGTATCCCACTATTTTTCTGGCACTGGAGTTGACAACACATGCATTTTTACAGAATAAATCAGCTGGAATATGGTGGTTATGCTGGCTAGCATGCTTTTTGTTTGTTTGCTTTTTATCACTTGAAATTCTGACGTGAAATCACAGTTTTTGAGAACAGGAAGTATTATATTTGATAATTTATTTTTTTTTTGCCATTGCCATTCATTACATATAGTAAGACATTGAGGGAAATACAGCTTCTGAAACAACTGTTGAATCAATCTATGTTCAACTATAAAACATACATCATCACTGAATTATTGCTTTCAAAAAACCTTACAGATACATAGAAATCTTCCATGTAAGAAAATTTGAGCTTAGTTGAACTAATAATTGTGTTTAACCTCAGCCAGACCCACACAGCTGCTTGCTCACTACTCCCCTCGGATGGGGAAGAAAATCAGAAGAGTAAAAGTGACGAAACTCATGGGTTGAGATAAAGGCACTTTAATAGGTAAAGCAAAAGCTGTGCATAAAATAGAGCAAAATAAGGAATTCATTCACTGGTTCCCACAGGCAGGCAGGTGCTCAGCTGTCTCCAGGAGAGCAGGGCTCCAGCACACCAGTGGTGGGTTTGTACAACAAACAGCATCTCTTCTTCTTCCCCTCAGCTTTGTATGCTGAGTCTGACACCTCTGCAATATCCCTTGCATCAGCTGGGATTGGCTGTCCCAGCTGTGTCCCCTCCTGACTGGGCACCCTCATCCTCTTTGTTCTTGGGACGGGTGAGGAGCAGGAAAATACCTTGGCTCTGTGCAAGCACTGCTCAGCAACAACGAAAACATCCCTGTATTATCAGCACTGTTTTCAGCACAAATCCACAATACAACCTCTGTGAAGAAAATTAATTTTCTCCCAGCCAAAACCAGCACATTACTGAATGGATTAGAGATGAAAATCTGTTCCTGTTGCACCTCTAAAAACCATTTAAACAATGACAAGCTGATTCAGCAACACTGCTATAGAATCTGAAAGAGCTGTAAAACGATTATTCAGTAGCACAGTAAAAAATATCAGATTGAAAGAGTGAAATCTGAGCAACTATTAATGAGCACATGCGTTTATAACTAATATGTTAAAATAAAGACTTCTTATTAAAAGTGAGGTGCAAGAGTTGCAAGTGAATTAATAAACATACTCTATTCTAATTCATGCAAATTGAGAGTCTGTGATAGCAAAGAATGTAATAAAATATTGTGGGTTTTTTAAATTGCACATGACTTCATTGTCTACTGCATCTTTTGAAGTGAAGGCAGTAGCAAATCATACTGATATATTTAAAAGAAATCATTATTTGAAGATGTTCACAGTTTTTCACTATCTTGCAGTCTTGTCTAGGAAAACTGCTGGGACACACAAAGCAAGCAAATGTAAAAGTCTGTGTGTGCTCAGCAATGAACGAGCACAGTTCTATGCATTAGGTGTTGGTTATCTCATCAACAGAATGACACTGGGGTGTGCAGTTTTGAGTAAAGGTGTTTTCCAACTTGAAAGTACATATTTCTCAGCTAGCCAAGATTACCTTCCTATGTGTAATTCATAATGTCATTCATGCCAACACATTCATATTACAGTTGCTTACTGTGACTGCCCTGTCAGACGTGACATTTTCAACAACATCTTCCAGTTACAGGAGATAATTGTTTTTCATGGGCATCTTGGTTGTCAGTGGATTTGTATACCAGTAGCAGAAACATTACTGAAATTGAAATATCAAAACCAATTATGTTACCACACTAGAAATACAGAAACCCGTATCATAAGCATTAGGGAAAGGGAAATACAGGCCAGTAATATCACCTTAACAAGCCATTTGAAATCTGACCTTAGTATACCAAAGATTATTCTGACCAAAATTATGAGAGACTTTTTGAGAAATTAATAATTATTCTTAATTGACTTCTTGAAATGTTTTTTGATTTCAGCTAAGAATAATTTCTATCTTGCAGCTTGGAGAAAAAAATTATGCTAAGTTGATATGATGTCTTGCTCTAATGAATCTCAGTTGAGTCAGATTTCTGTTACTTACCATGTATTTCAGGGAATACAAAAGCAATGAGAAAATTACTTCTGATAACCTTGGTTACCTTTGAAAATTTGATATTATGAGCAATTATAAAGAGGTGAAAAAAGAAAAGAATGCAAATCAGGTCCTTTTTATTGCTGGCAGTGGTTTTCAGCATGAAACCTACTTTTACTGTTCTGTATATTTAAATGTGTATTTTACTTTATCATTATGAAGTGTGAGATTATTGCTATATAGTTTTAAATGCCTTAAAACTCTCATATTGTTGTTTACAAACCTTTTTATTAGTTTCAGCAACTACACTGTCATTTTCAAAATGGTGACTTCTTTGAGAATATTTGAGTTTGAATTATTATTTTCACCATCTTACAAAGAACTTGCATATTTCTGTGAATTTTATGTAAGTATGTTAAAATATATATATGCATGCATTGAAATTCAGACTACCCATACTGTACCAAAATTGGGATCTAGGTAGGCACCTCGACTTGAAAGAGAAATTCAGGATCCTATCCTCAGACACTGCCTACTCTGGTAACACTTTTAGCTATTCAGCTCCTGCAGTTGGACTAAACATCTAAACTTGCATGTGCTCAGAAACGGGCACCACCTCCCACCTTAAGTCCAATATAGAAACTGTGTAGGAAGAGGCACAAGAGACACAGTCTCCACCAAAATCCCTTAGGCATACTCAGACTATATTTAATACATTGATAACAGTAAGTTCAGAAAAAAATGAAACAGGTGTACATTCCCATTCATGCCATTTTGCAGAACTGCTTTATAATTACAGTAGATTCCTGTTTAAATACTAGTTTTACAGTAAATTCTGAGGTTTTAGGTCTCTTAGACTGACTTAAAGCAGATCCAAGACCACAGAACAAGCACTGATCAGAAAAAAAACAAGGTGCTGACCTACATGTTAATAAAAATATGCCCTTTTTACATTAGTAATGAGACTCTGACTAAGGATTGTGAGAGAATTTGGGGCAACAGACTGGCTGCCACTATCAATTTGTACTGTCCCTTCTGTAGGACTACCTCAACTATTAATCCATCACTTCTTGAATTATTGCAGTTCAAGGTGTAAAACATAATGTAAATTGCATGTTTCTGTTTGCTTTGAAAAGCTGGATGGTAATCTGAGATGATTTTGGAGCTGCTGGTCACCTCAGATGTCCTACACTTGAGGGTGGACAGACTTGAGAGCAGGAAGCCTTTGCTGCAAATATATTAAGGGTGGAAGACATCCATAACCATTTAAGCAAGTCTGTTTTCAAGTAACAGAGGATGGTTATCAGGAGTTTTCTGTTTTACAAGCTGTGAGATAGGCATAGTTCCAAAGAATGAACAACAGCAAACAAAGAGACAAAGCTTGGATTGTGGGACGTATTTTGGTGAGCTGGAATTCTTTCCCTGTAACAAAGTGTTTCTGAAAGGACAGTTATCATACAATGAGTTACAGATTCACCACCCTGATTAAGAAGAAGCATCTAATAAACAGCAGTGGATATTTTTCTCTTTAATAAATCATCTAAGAACCCTTAAAAATATTTTAGTAATGGACAACACATGTAATATACATGGTGGTTTTACTGATGAGTTTAAAGAGCATAAACTTTAGCTAGTGATGGATTCTTAATAAGTAGGAAGGGTTATTGAAGTCACACAAAATGCATAAGAATTAACCCTCTTTTCTAAGTGTATTCTTTATAGATATAGTGCTCAATATATATTCTTTATATATATTCTGTGTATAATAACTGTATAGATGATTTAAATCCATCCGCTTTACCTGAAATGTGATTGAAACATTTACAAATGCTTCGGAATGTTTTATCTATATGCTAAAGAGGTGTTTTCTGTACATATGTTTGCTAACATGAATTTTAAATGTGGGGAAGATATTATTTCATGTGTCTTTTGGAAGGAGCTGTACAGACCACACAAGTATTGGAAAAAAATACAATAAGGGAACAATGTCGGTTGGAGCTACTTTGCAGCACAGTTTTGAGACCTCAATACTCTCCTGTCACTGCTGCATGTAGATAATCAGACCTTGAGACATCTCCTTTCTTTGTTTGAAATTGTGGAAAAATTTATGGTGACACTAGAAGTTTAAGTGGAAAAACTTCACTGTCAAATGCTTTGTGGTTTTTTTTTTTTTTTTGCTCTTTTTAATAATTCTAGTCCCTGGTGTATAGGCATATGCAAAAAACTTTCTAAATTGAATAGGAGGAGTCTAGGTAAATAACTAAAATATTCCCAGTTATCTAAGCATTTGTGAGTGTTTAATCATATTTTATGTATTTTTATACAAAGGCAGTGGGGAAAAAAACCCCATGCTTTATTTTAATGTCTTTCTAAAATTATTATCCATATAAGCAAAATATTTCATAATTACTTTATAGTCTACAAAATACTTTTAAAATTCATCTATAGTATCTACATGTCAGATTTGCAGAACATACTCCTCATCTCTGCAAATTAAAGGGCTGAGAATATGGACACTTAGTGGCTGATTTAGTTAAAATTATCCCCTGCAGCAGAGGGTGGGTATGAGTTCTTCACAGCTGAGAATGATTTTGATAATTGTGCAACACTCAGCAGCTGCAAAATCCCTGAGGATGCATGTTGCTCCTCTTCCAGAGCAGCCTGCTTTTGCTCTGCCTGGCAGAAGCAGTGTGACCCCTCCTCTCTCTTACACCCATCTTGATGTGGCTTTCTGGAGGTGCTCGGTTTCCTCGAGTCATCAGAGGAAAGTTGTAGTAGACGCTACAAGAAAATGCAGGAGAATTTGTTCCCTACTGATTGACAGATCCATTTAGGACGACTCAATGAATCTTTAAATAATGTATATTCCCTATCTGCTTCTGCATTGGTGGAGATAATTTTCTGACACATTGCCATCTAGTGGCATTTCTCTTATGGACCCTATTACAAGATGCTAAATCCTTACTTCAGGCTGCCTAATCTTTCCTTCAGTGGCCAATAGTGACATGAGACAGAGATGAAAGAGAAAAAAGGAAAAAAAAAAGAAAACAGAGTCATATTTTTAATTTTATCAGACAAAAAAATTAAAATGAAGGAAGCAGTTACCTGCCTTCAAGCTGGCCTTATTTCTAAGTAAAATATTATTCAGGTTTTCAATTAATTATTAAGGAGAAGTTTAAAACCACTAAAGCTAAAACCTGTATTCATATAAAATTGCACATCTATTTTTCTGAGAAGAGCCTGAAGATAGGAACTTTTAAATAGATCTGACATATTACTCTGATCCCTTGGAACTGTGTTACTTGCTTGTGGGCAAATTTTAAAATATCAACTTCTTGGTACTGATGATTCACAGATATGTTTTAAACATGACTAAATAATTGGTTACTGTTATTTCAAAGAGAATGATCATTTTTCCAGGAGTTTTGACTCATTTGCTCCAACTAATTTAAACATGAACTGAAAATACATTTGTTAATCACAGAAAATAAATTTACCTCATTTTAACAAAAACAGCTAGTTCTGATGAATGTTAATATCAGAAGTGATAAAGCTATCTCATCAGAAAATAATTTAAATATAATTATAAACAACAGAATCTTTGCCCAGGTTTTGTCTTGTGCACATTTTTGTTCATTTTATGTGCTCAAGTGCACATATCCCCCTAAGCTCATGCAGATATATATATACATTATTTATGTTCCTATGCACTGTGGAAATGCCTGAATATTCAATGTAGTAATTAGGATAATAACAATTCAAATTTATTCTTTTAGATAATCAAATTATTTATTCCCCATTCCTACAGTAATTCTGGCTGTGACAGCCTTTGCAAAGGCATTCAAGAATCAGTGCCAGAAATGCTTGGACTGATCAAAAATGAAAAGAAAAATAAAAATTTGAATCCAAGTGTAGAGTAATATATGGTTTGCTCAGATATCTAAATTTAATTTTTAAATGTGTTAGGAAAATGTAGTAGGTGGAGTATCCTTGCTATACTTTGAATGTATAAAAATGATTAATAGTAGATGTAACACACAAATATTGATATACCGTTGTTTGATGATTGTGAATTGTTTCTAGGCATTTCTATCTAGTTTTTAAAACTAAAATATTTGAAAATACAATGATGTATTTTCAATCTCTGAAATAAATAGCATTTCAGAGATTCATAACTGCTAGCACAGTTGCATTTTTGTCTTACAGTCAGTTTTTATATTTGAAACCTATGTATTTCTTTATTAACCATTGGGTATATCATCATGAGTTTGGCCTTACCTCATAGCAGGAAAGTAAATAGCACAACACTTTCTTTGATATGGGTTGGGGATGGTGACATTATTTGTGAGTAGCAAAGTCAAATATGAAGAGCAGAACTCACCCAATCCTGTCCTTAAGAGAGTTAACATGCTAAACTATTGTTTTTTTTATCTACATAACATCAAACAACTGCATAGATTTCAGCAGAAATATGGATTTTGTCTATTTTTAATAGAATGATATATGGATGGAGAGATGTATTCTGCTAGTTATGGATTAGCTATTAATAGTTTGAATAGGGTGGCTGTGTGTGGGAAGTGGTGTAGACATGAAGAAGGCATGGTTAATGTATTTTTTAATTTTTTAATACTTAGGTGTATTTTAATAAAGTATTGATGTAGAAATACTAGGCGGCTTAACACAAAATGAAACTATCACTCAATTCAAGGACACAGTAACAGGGGTGGAAATGATATGATAATCTTCAATACTTAAAGGGATTAAAGTACTTATACTGTGACCAAAATACCTTATTATTTAGACAACTTGCTGACTTGAGTACCTTGAAGCTTCTTATTTACATTTATACAAATCAATCAATAATGACTATCATTCATTGCTCATTTTGGTAAGGAAAATGTCAGGGTGTTAATATGAAGTGACATAACCTTGAGTGGTGATGAGGGAATTATATAGTCTTTGTAAATACAGTTTTATTCAGATGAAACTGAGAAAGCTGAAAAACTGCTTGAGAAAAGATATGTGTCTAATACATTAAGAACAAGAAATAGTCTTCTGACTCGTGACAGGTAAAATAGGTAATGGGCTATGTAAGTGGGAATAAAGGAAAAGGAGCAGCAGGAATGCAGGTGGTTCAAGATAAAGAGAAAAAAATCTAATTTCAATTATATGGAACTTAAGAATGCACATCTGGGGTGTAATTCAGTGCAAGTCAAAGAGTAACAGTGGCACATAGCTAATGGGTTAATTTGGAAGGATTTATTGCCAAAAGTGTGAGGGAAAGGCTCAAAGTATAAGGTAAAAACTTTTCTTTATTCAAAATCGGAAGGAAATTATTTCTGGACTTCTGAGTACACTTCTGTTAATGCCTTCTGAAACCAGTCTACATCTGGATTTCAAGTTCAGGATAATGCAGGAAAAAAGGTAACTATGTACCCTAGAATCACAGAATGTGCTGAGATGGAAGGGATTCATGAGGATCATAGAGTCCAGCTCCTGGCCCTGCATAGGACACCCCAATAGTCCCACCATGTGCCTGACAGTGTTGTTCAAAGCTCTGCCAGGCTTGCTCCTGTGACCACTACCCTGGGGAGCCTGTTCAGATCCCAGCCACACTCTGGATGAAAAATCTTCCCCTGACATCCAACCTAAATCCCCCTGACTCATCTCCATACCATTTCATTGAGTCCCGTCACTGACCATGAGAGTGAAGAGATCAGTACCTGTGTCTCCATTTCTCCTCATGAGGATGTAGAAGACAAGAATGAGGTCTCAAAGAGTATGATTTAAATGTGACATGGAATGTGTGGAATATAAATTTGTTGGATAAGGTAATTGTTAGAATCCCCACTAAAGTGTTTAACCTTTGTGGTTCATCTTGGGAGCATTAATAACCTGAGTGTAAGGACTATTTTGACAGTTTGTGTCGCCATATGATTTTACATATTCCATGGTGTAGCTACTCTGTAAATTGTTTCTGGAAACCTGGCATATATTTTAGGTAATAAGAGAAGAGTTGGACAGCTGAAAACTGAAATTGAAGAAGAAATTATACCCCATAGGCATAATAATGCTTTGGATTGGTGTTTGGCAAGAGAGGAGTCTTAGAGCTTTATAGCTTCTGGTGTTGACTATAAACAATGCAAGGTGGCATTCTGAGCACAGGACAAGTAATGGTGTGTGTGTGGTTCTGTGTTCTCAGATTGTCGTCTCATCCTGCAGATTATCCAAGTCAGCATGTACTGATTGTCCTTACCCTTTCTTTCCAAGACTAATTTTTTACTCATTTGTCTTGTCCAGTCTATCTGGACAATATTTTAATGAATCTTTTGCAAGTCCCCTAATACAGTCTTTTTTATAATAACTTGAAAACAACATTCTCAAATCTTTGAAATCCAGTGAGATGTGGAACATCTAAAACTTTTGCATTCAGTCCCAGGAATGAAAGAACAGCTCTTTAACTGCTATGTTCTTGTATAGCCATTGCAACTGCTTACAGAAATGTTTCAAGTGGCCATAACAAAAATATTTCTCTTTTATCTCCAAATTCCAAAATTCATCTTAAGATTTTGACACTTTTCTGAAAGAATTCTTGATTCTGTTGACTGAAAGATCAATACTTCCTTTGACTTGTATTCCTGGAAACTTTGGTTCATTTATCACCATTCTATAGTTAACTTGTTAACACTGTGCTCTGAGATATCTTATTTCTTCACTTATTGTTATTCTGGCATGATTTTTTTTTCAGACAGTGTGGGGGAGGTTATTGTCTAATGTTCCAAAGGTACATAAATGATCTCAGTTCTACAAAACCCTTCCCTCTAGATCAAAACAAGCTATACTGACCCTTGTATCAGTTGGTCAATACAGGACACAGGAAAAGAAGAAAGCTGATGATCTGATGTCAGGCACTGCACACAACCTCTGTTGGAGACTGAAGGTATATGTGTGTAGTGATAAAGCATTCATATCTTCATATTTCAAAATAAAAACCACTAACAGCTGCCCCAAACACAAACATTTCTAACTAGGCAATTTAAAGAATAATCCAAATCACTTGAGAAAATATTAGGTGTAAAAAAGCAACAAGAAATGATCCAAAATAAGCCTTCAGTTTACAAATATTTTTGAACAGCAAGAAATAAGGAAGACAAAAACTGAGATAGGAAGTAATACTAAAACTGAAGAAGAATATATACATTTCCATTAAAATTGTACTTGACAAATAATCTTCCTTTACACAATACAGAGATTTCATTTTATTCTTAAATATACCTCAACAACCCCCTCCCCCCCACCTCCCCCTGATTCAGAATCTCAGAAGCCAACTGAAAATATTCAGAGGAGCAGACAGAAGTCACAAGAGCAGATTTGGTGAGAAAAGGGGTCCCTCTCCAGGCTGCAGTTTGCTAGTGCCCTTGTGCTGTTGACACAAGGTTACTGTAGTTCCCTCTTTGGATGCTGCTCAGATCCTCCAGCACTCAAAGCGAGGTTTGCATCCAAAGAACTGAGCTTCTATTCACGTATCTGGAACAGCAGTATTGTTATTTTGCTCCCTTCATGGTTTTTCCTGTGCCAAGCCGGCAGAAAGCAACAGAGCTGAATCACAATTTGGCTTCCTCAGCAATCGCGACAGAGTAGGCCCTGTCCCTGAGGTTGCACTTGAAGTATTGCTTGTTTGCGTTCATGAAAAGGAGTGGAGAAAGATAGTCATCCCTAGAAGAGAAAGTGCATTGTATTCTCTACAAGCTTCAGCCATTGGGAAGTCATTGTACATTATCTGCAATTTCTGTATACTGTTTTCAAAGATGCTTACACAATTTTTAGACAAATACTTGAAAGTGTTTGAATTACTGTAAAATTCTCTGAACTAAATAGATAAAGCATCTAAAAATAGGTAATGTGTAGCAGATGTAGCACTGCATGTAAACAGTGTTATAAATAGTTATATAATATTACAGACAAAAAAAAAATTGCCAGCTTATGAAGTTTTGTTAAAATCTGGGGAAAATATGATAATTTTTAATATATTTATGTCACAGAGTTTTTTCTGGTTGTAAATTTGTTATAAGATTGTGGAGGGTGATCTTATATAATGTTTCCCAGAGTTTTCTAAGCTTTTGATAATCTTTCTGAGTCCAATTTACTGTGTAATTTTTCTTCAAGGGGAAAATTTTGACGTTTATTTTTCTATATTTTCAACTGTTTGAAAAGAATTGTGGAGGAAATCTTCCACAAATAAACTTCTGAAGTGTAATGGTAAAAAACCTTTGGAAAGGTTTTTTTCTTTTTCCCTTTTGTTGAATAAATGAAGCAAACTATTGTCTGCCATTTTGACATACTACCTGCTTTTAATTTTCTAATACATAATGCTATTTCATAAAGGTTCAAGGCAGCCACTCACAAGGTGCCACAGGGAAACAGCTCAATAGTGGCCAGTAGCCTTCCCTAACTTAATTTAGGCTAGTGAATGAAAAATATTGCACCCAGATGAAACATTGTTAAATTGGTCAGAGCTAGGATTTTATTGCTTGGTCTAAAATTTGATGAAACTTCCATCTAAAAGTGGTGATCATCACACAAGTAACCACTAACTCCCTTTTTGCTCAGGTTGCTGTTCATATAATCTAACTCGGACAACAAAGAATTTAAGACAACTAAGTCTAATCTAGTCATCATGAGCTCATGAAAAGGAATGAGCTTCTTTTCATCCTAAAGTAGGTGTCTCACATAGGCAAGATTGATCTCTATAGGGATCTCTTTCATTAGAAATTACCTACAGAGACATTAGATTTGAAGGTTTAAATTACATCAAACTAACTGTATTTCCAAATGACCGAATGTTTCTTTACCATGGAAATTCCTCTAGTGGGAAAGCTATATTTGGTTTTTGTTTCATTATCTATTAACTGTTTTTTTTAATTTATTTTCTAATAAAATTGTTGCAATCTTTTCTGCTTTTGTCACTAGTGTTTGTGTTTTAGGGACATCATAGCAGCTTCTGCCTTAATGCACCACAGGACCCTAGGGAAAATGACAGGTGCAACTGAGCTATAAAACTGGTGGTAGATTGTGTCTCTGGACAAAAAACTCAATCAGAGGACAAAGCACAGTATGAGTGCAATGCAGAATGAAGGAATTAAGACCTGTAATGGAAAAGAAACCACTTCATTCTCTGGAAAAAAATGTATTTCTGCCAGAAGTTTGCAAATGACCTGTCAAACCTGATTTATTATGGCAACTGATTTTACAGGAATATGAAATCCTTTTCAGTAGTCCAAAGGCTTCTTTAGATCATTGTGCATATTTGATTTGTTAGCAGGAGATCTTTTCAAATTTTTTTTTATATTCAGCTTTATATAGAGAGAGTTAAAGCCTGTTACCTGTAAAATAAGGATAAATTATGTGTGAATTAGGGAGGTGAAATATAATGCTTCCCTTGATTTGAGATTTTATTTGCATTACACATGTTTGAGATTGATTTAATGGCGAGATAATGTTAAATTAGTTAATTTTAATAAAATCTTAGTACAGTATGTCACCTTTGCAATCTGCAAAGGCCTTAATTTTATTTGCAAAATCTGGTGCCACAGTTACAGGATTTCAGCTTCATTTCTTAAAAAAAACCATAAAGATTGACAAAACTACTCAAAACAGTATTATTGTACAAAGGAAAGTCAGAATATCAAAACTTTATTTTTTTAGGCAGGGAAGATGGAGTAGTGAATATTCCTAGCAGCTTGAGGACCATTCTTTATATTTATAAATAAATTTAGTCACATATTTCTGTTTTTCTCAAAATGTTGCAATACTTCTAGTTGTAGGGTGATTATTGCTGGTACAGAAGGAATTGTTCATTACTGAGATTTTGTTGACCTCTTAAAAAATACTTACCAAACCAGTATTTTTTAAAGTGAGATTTTCCATTGTAAAAGCCATCTTAACTCTTAATATTTATGCAAATGCCATTAAACCTATCCTTTGGCATAGTTCCTGCTGCTTAGTCCAGTGCCAGTTCAGGCTTACAGGTTTACCATTCCACAGATCTCCAGAACCCTTTTCTTTTAAGCAAAATGGCCTGACATTTGCCATACATGACTATTCAGCTATTTCATTCTTAAATCTCATAGAACTCAAGGGGTAACCATTAAATCCTGAATATAACATTTAATCCTGCTGATGTTCTGCTGCTAATTTTGTCAGCTTGTTCTGTAATCTCTTCTACTGTCAATTTAGTTTTAGATGGATTCTCTGATGAACCCCTATGTAAAAAATGGTATTGAGGTGGGAATCTCCAAAATTTTTTCAAAGTGAACATTGATGCCAAGCAGTCATTTAGCTCCTGTGCAATTGCATGTCCTTTCTAAGTGTTCCTCTTATACCCTGCTCATTAAGAGGACCTGCAGGCTCTCTGCTAGGCTTTCTGATCTTGATTTGTCTGAAAAAAAGACTTATTATTACCTCTGAGACTTATTATTACCTCTGAAACTCTTTTACTAGCTTTATCTAAAACATTTTTTTCAGTCTGCCTTATCTGCCAGAGTTATTTTCTCCATTTAAACTCAGCTTCAGTTTTTTTGAAATGCATTCCTGTATCTAATAGACTTCTTTACCCTGCTAGTTAGCTGGTCTTTTTAGTCTTTTTGTGCCTTTTCAGTCTATTCTAAAGAGACAGTGTGCATTTGCACTATGTTTCCAATGCAGTTTCTTTATGCAAAGTCCATGCTGTCAGGAAAGATTTAATTCTCCAAGTTGCCACTTTTTGATGAGCTTTCTCTTTTCTAAGCATTGAATTAAATACAACCCTGGGATTCCTAGACTTGTTCTGCATTAATACAGTGTCTGAGTACATTAAGTACTTTCCTTAATACATTTTACCATTAGTACTTACTAATTACATTCATATAGACACTTAGCACATTAGCAAAGCAATGTATTCAAATTCAGAACCACAGAACCATAGAATGGTTTGGGTTGAAGAGAGCCTTAAATATCATCAATTTCCAAGCCCCCTGGCCATGGGCAGGGAAAACTTCTACTGCACCAGATTGCTCAAAGTCCCATCCAGCCTGGCCTTGAACACTTAGAGGAATGGGGCATCCACAGATTAATTTTCAAGAACTCTCTGTCTGGCATTCCTTCCTTCCAGCATGCCAACTACACTTCACAATTTGGTGTCATCAGCAAACTTGCTGAGGATGATCTTGATCCCACTGTCCATGTCACTGAAAAAAATATTCAACAGCTCCAGTCTCAGTGGTGACCCCTGAGGAACACCACTCATCACTCCTTTCCATCTGGGCATTGGGTCATGGATCTCAGATTTTTGAGTGCAACCATTCAGCCAGTTCCTTATCTACCAAGCTGTCTGTCCATGAAATCCTTGTCTCTCCTCTTTACAGACAAAAGTGTTGAGTGGCACAGTGGCAAATGATCTGCACAAGTCCAGGTAGATGATTTCAGCTGATCTTCACTTATACACTTACACTGTAAAACCATCGCAGAAGGCCACCAATCTTTTCCAGGCACAATCTTCCCTTCCTAAAGCCATACTGGCTCTCACCAATCACCTCCTGCATAAACTCCTTTGAGAAATAGCAATATAGCAATATAGTTAATTATGTGGTTTTGGTGTGTTTGCCTCATCTGGCATAGAGTATTCCATAAGTGCAGCCTTTCTTTCATGTGTCAGGTAGAATAACATACTATTGTGTCTCTTTTTGTTTAATTTTTTTCACATTATAACCTTCTGTCACTGATGATTACTGCCTGATTGATTGATGGATTGATTACTGGCCAATTTCAGATTTTTCCAGAAGACCAGAGGAAATGAGGAAACAGTCTTGACACAGAGACTGTTATCCTCCTGTCTTTTTCTCTCTGAGATTGATTACATCTCTACTGCAAAAATCACGGTTTCTAAGTCCTCTGATCCCCCTCTTCCACTTCTGATTATAGTTTTCAATTTAGTTTTAGCTTAACAGCCTGTCAGCCAAATTCACTGGCATGTTCTTGAAGCTTAAAGTATTTTCAGCTTTTGGCTCAGGTTATCTACTGAAATGGTCAGCAAACAACTGAACTGCAAATGCATGAAGTAAAAGACATGTGATTGAAAAACTTGAGCACCATTTCAGTCACCTGAATACTGATGTTCCTGAATATTAGAACAAATTACACCACAGTGCTAAAAAAGCAGCCAGTAAATTGCCTTGAAAAAAATAGTGTTTCCGATAATCTGTTTTTCATAGCATTTTAGAAAATGAGGGGTAAAGGTCTCTTGTATATTAACTATAGCACCATGTGACTGGTATTCTTTATCAGTTGCTGAGCAACGGTCATACTCTGAATTTTTAAACTCATTAGCAAGCTGAACAGGCTGGCATTTGGCAGATGTTATTTGATTTTGTTTGGAGGCAAGTCAATGGGGGAGACAGAAGAGACATTGAGCTCGTGTTATCTTACTTCTCTTATTAAATTCTCAAGATATTTTAAACACATCTAAGGAGACTGAAAGGAACGTTTTAATTTTCAGGTCATTCACAGAACTTTTATGTGATTTGTGTAGAAATATAAATGAAAAACAAGCTAAATTTTTTAGCTTCAAACACATTTTAATCTGTACCTAACATTTTCCTGAAGTATTTTGGTCATTAGTAATGGCTGAAGTAGCTTTATTTAAATCCTCCAATCATGCAAGAATTTCTTAAACAGTTTTGCCAGTATATCTCATCCTTGACCAGGAATATTTTATTTTTGTGTTCCAATTGAAGCCTTTTTTAATAGAAGAACTGGCAATTGTTATAAATCGTCTGGTGCTGTGTGACAATGATGTGATGTGACTGTGCATCCACAAAGAACTCACTCTGCTTGGATTTTAAGATAGTGATGGCCAAAGCTTACAAGTCTTGGCAATGTGCCTAAGTAAGCTTAAACCACTAAAACTTTGAACTAATGAGTTACATACCAGCAGGAGACCTCTACAGAGCATAAGTATAAGAGAAGTCCGATACTGTCAGATTTGTAACATTAATTCAGGAGCACAGATCTCCCACTCAAATACCAGCTGTCAGTGTATTGTTTTGTTGACTTATTAGTGGTAGTTTTAGCATGGCTGTTTTTTCTGACTGAAGCTGTTTAATGACCTAGTGAAAAGAGAGTAATACTGTTCTTTAGTTTCTAAGGGCTGTCTTGAGTATCTTCTTTGTCTAAGAAATCTTTACCCAAACCACTTATTTCCATGTGATTCAAGGGATCATTATGAATTACTAAATTATTATTTTTGATTTTCACCTCAGTAGCAGACATGGTACACAACTCAGGTTTTTCACACATGGATATATGAACATTAAGAAATTACTTGTACTGGAATATGGATTAAGTGGTTTTTAACTTCTCCAACATTATTTAAATTAAAAATTTCTGATAGTCTTGCAATCACTTGCTGAGCAATTCTGGAAACTAATTTTGCCTGACTTCTGGGCATTTTGGGCTTTTTTCAACCTTATTTTCCTGGTCACAGATAGAGTCTACATATTCATGTCAACAAGATACTAATAATATTGTAGAAAATAAGTCTATCAAATCTACAAGGCTGGCTTCTAAGACAAAAAAAAAAAAAAAATCACTTTCTTCACAGGAGACCTAGAATCAAAAATTAGTTGGGTAGTTTCACCTTGTCTTGATTCTTTTTTTCTGGCCTATAACAAACACTGCAAATGTGATATGATTGGCAGTCTCTGCACAAGAGAAGCCAAGGAATAGAATTACAAGATAGTTTGCAGGTCAAGAGAAAAGGGTGAATTAGTAGAGTTGGAGTAAGAAACTTGCACAGCCTGGATCCACTGTTTAACTCGGTCAGTGCTGTTAGTCTTATACTTTGATGAACTCTAAATTTACTGAGGAAAGAGAGAAAAGAAGTAATAGTAGGGCTGGATGAGCCCAGGAGCAGAAATGTGTTAAAGAACCTTTCACCTCCACTGTTATTTCACAATGAAGCAGAATAAAGCCAACCCTTTCAAAAGAAGTTAAAGGGAGTTTCTGAAATGAATTTAGCTGAGGTCAGAATTTCTTATAATTCTTATCTCTTCAGTGATGTCTGAAGAATATACTCTTGGTCCCACTTTATGGACAGGTGCAAAATTACAAGCCTCTAACCCTTTCAGTTAACTTAGGGAAAAGCATAAAAATAAATGTAAATAGATAATGAAATAAATAAAATAATGGATCTCAGTCTCTTGGCTGAGTTTAGTTCAATATGCCATTGTCACTTTGATACTAAGGTCATTTAATGTAAAGTTTGATACTTTCCAATATCTTTCTTTAAAATATTATTCCTCCATTAACTGTATTTGCTTCCCAGAGAAGTCCAAAGAACCACACAATTCAGATCAAAATGTACATTTATTTTCTCAGGGCAGCTTTATTAAGCAGCGAAAAAAGAGACATTAAAAATATTTCTAAACAGGAATTTTCTTTGTGATTGAAAGAAAAAGAAATACCATTTCTTTCTTCCTGTGTTCTGAGCCCTTTTTCCTCACTCACTGCTACTTTTCACTATCAACTGTTTACCTTCTTTTGTGGCATCTTTGGCTCAAAATACCTACAGTCCAGTTTTGAGACAGCCCTCATAAAATTTGTCTTATTCTGTGTGGTTTTTTTTGTTTGTTTTGCAGTATGGTGGATAGTAAAGACATAAATTAGGACACAGTGCTAATTTAATAACATTTGGAAAGGTCTTGGTTTCCAAATAATGTCCCCAAGTATTTCAACATGTCTAGTAACAACATAAATAGGGGTTATATTGCACTAAGTTAATGAAATAATGTTTCCACTGGGTCTGTTTATTGCAATAAGCTAATACTGGAGTTATCTTAAGGTTATTTCTAATAGTTGACTCTTTAAATTATTATTTTGTTTGACGTTAGAGCTCCCTTTTCAATGAAATAGTTATTCTGCTTGACCTTATATAGCTTTAAAGCTAGGTGGTTTTTTCCATCAATTAATCTACATTAGTGAACTTCAAAATTTCAAAAATTATATGGTCCTAATACAATGTAAATGAAACAAAACATGAGCTAGAGAAATAATAACCTAACCAACCACACAAAACCCCAAAAAGACTAGAATGCCAGTGATCTTCAAAAATAAGCCTGTACAATAATAAAACAGATTGGAAGGTCTTTATAATATGTAACAGAATACAGAATAGAACTAGCATAGTTTAAAGTTAATTAATTTCTGTCTTAATTTCATAATATAAGCAGTTGTATTTGTAAAGAATTGAAATAATTTGTATTACATGGGTTTTGTTGAGAAAATAGACTTTCAGTGGTACTGTAGCTTATCTTTGCTGTCTCTCTGCGGAATAAATATGTAACTTTTGAATACATAAGTTACTAAATGGAAATTTAGAACTTCAGATACAGAACATTTTAGTCTGCCATGGGTATTTTCTTAAGTTTATATGGGTGTAGTTCTTTAAAGGACTTATTGTAATTTAATTAAATTAAAAATTGTAGTTCTGGTAATTGAACTAAGAACAAATAACATAATGGACAATGGAAAAATTTGGTAAAAATTCTAAACATGAAATTTAAGAACTTCAGTAAATACAAAGAGGTATGAGATAGCCAAACAACATTAAAATAATCTTAGCAATAAGCTTTACTTTTCCCTACTTTAGACCTTGTATGGTTGGCTATAATAATATCTTTTGTTGAATTCATTCCTGCAAGTGGAGAGATCACACATGGTATAATGAGGAAGCTGAGAATCATGGTCATTGGGAAGGAAGTCTATGGTTTTGTGAACAGGTAAATGCTGTTCACATGAACAGCAGCACACATATAACAGCCTTGTTTCCACCTTCCTGTTTTATGTGCTGGAGCATTCTGAGATCTACTTACTGCCATGGTTCCCTGGGTACCCTAGTCTTCCCTCACCTGAATGCTCAAACTACCAACTATTTATTTTTTTACATTTTGATTGACTTTAGTCAGCAAGCAGTAACTAAGGCGCTCATTTGATCACTGAATACTTGATTACATCCTGCTATATTTTCATGTTGGATTTTGAATTTTGTACTAATTTTCCTGAAAGTTTATTATCTGACTCTCATTTTAGTGTGAACACTGAAGCAGTTATGACTGAAGCAAAAAAGTAAGAATAATTTCTGTTGGCTTTGGAAGTTCCTAGAGTATTTTTAGTTCTTAGGAATAATGTCATTGTCTATGAATACTTCAAATAAATTGTAACAGTATTATATACTGTTAATGTGAAATATTTAAGTCACTTTGATGGTGCTTTTTTTTCTGAGTGCTTATAGACTGAAACACACAGAAAAGCTTACATTGTCTTATATTCATAATTATTTCTGTGCCCTTTTTAATAGCTAAAGCTTTTTCTATTCTTAGAAGAGGACTTATACTCTGGAGGTTAATTTAGCATAATTTAAGTACTAGAATCATGCAGATTATTAAGGTCCTTTGGATTTCACTGTAATTTTTCATTTCATAGTGACATGGCTTGATTCTGATTGCCTTCACAAGGGTGTAAATCAAGATAACACCACCAAGCGGCTTGGACTTGGCAACTTTTTCATCATTTTTGTGACACATACATGACTACATTAGGACAGGGCTTTTACTAAAATAATGCTTTAGTGAGTTTTCTGTGAGTTTCTTATCTGGATAGTGACAGAGGGTTAGAATTTTATCTCCAAAATTGTTCACCTATATCTGAATTGAATACCTGTACTAAATTGCAGGTTCGGTTTTTTTGTTTTCCTGCCATCAAATTCCCTTAAGAAATTCCGTTAACAAGATAGGTACAAACATGTATGAACAAAAACAGAGTTGAGAGCAGGATGTGACCTAGTTATTTTCAATAAAATGCACTTGAGAGCTCTTAAAACTTGATCAAGTCAAGCTGTTTATTTTCTGTTCTAAAAATACCAAGTATATAGAAATTTCATGATAAATGTGACAATCACTCTACAAAGTATATGGGTAATTCTTCAAAAGTAATATAATAACAGCTCCCAAAGAGGTTTCAAAAAACTTCACAGTGGTAAAAGTAATGATTATTCAGTCAGAGTAAACCAAAGACATGACAGTGCAGTGGCAGCGGTAAGATGTCTTTTGCAACACTCAGACACACCAGCCCTCACCCTGTGGCTCCTCTTACTCATTCTAGTTCAAATCCTTTCATCTTCAGCCCAGACAAACTGTGGTCTACTGAGACAACATTGCTCACTCACAAAGGTCATAGGGCTCTTAGGTCCTTGCTGTACACCCTATCTGTATGACGTTTGGAGAAGTACTTTTTTCCGAGGATTTACATCAAGATAAAGAATGAGTATGTCCAACTCATCCAGATGCAGTAATTTGACCTTAAGACTGTATGTCCTGATTCTATCCAGGACAGAGTCAATCTTTGCAGTAGCCGTGAGGAGGCAGAGCCTGGAGCCATGAAGACATGGGTAGGACGTTGTTCTCTACCACTTCACATCAGTTGCTAGGAGTGGGGATAAGGGACCTGGCTTCTGAGAAGAAAGGCATGGTTTTCCAGTGGAGCAAAGAATGGTGCTGTGGGGAACCTGGCCACCATTCTTCATTGTTGTCTGGGGTCTGTCACAGGGATATTTCTTTCTCTCCCTCTCAGGATTTTTCATAGAGGTGCACAGAGAGAAAGAAAGAGGAAACAATTTCTATTTCTGCCTCTTGTTTTTCTCATGTGGAATGTGCTTGGAGAATTATTTACCTGGGGTGATTGCTTGATTGGATTCTGGTGAGAATTGTTTGGGCCTGATGGCCAATCAGAGTCTGGAGTCTTGAGAGAGGGTCACAAGTTGTGAGTTGGTTAGATATGGTAGTTAGAGAAAATATGTATGTAGTTTTAGTATCTTCCTTTATATAGTATATTAATGCATTTTAGCATAGTTATAATAAAGAAATCATTCAGCCTTCTGAACTGAGTCAGACATCGTAATTTGTTCCCATTGGGTTCACCTACATTTACAATAGCATTCCATGGTGAGTACTTTTGCATTTGAATCACCTTGTGTTTGTATACTTTTGTCATAATATTATTGCTGTTATTGTTGGTTTTCTTATTATTGCCATTTCCCATAAATTGTTCTTATTTCAGCGCATGGTCTTTGTCTTCTGTGCCTCCCACCCAGGAGTGAGGGGAGCAGTTCATGGTCTTTTTAGTGGGAGAATTGGGGAATACCATTCCTAAACCATGACTCCTCAGATCTGGACAACTTGAGTGTGTTGTGCATCTCTAGGCACTAGGGATGGTGTGTATGTATCATTGCAAGGGGCCCTGGCCGGGTAACACGTTACACAGACTCCATGATTCACAGAAGGCTGATCAATATAACTTTATTAAGAAACCCATTGCTCTTTTATATCATAGCTTGCTACACATGGACCTCATCGGTCCTTTACTTACCTTACTCGCTATTGGCTAATTAAGAAACAAGCCTTTGGTAAACAAATCTCCATGACACATTCCACATGTTCACAACAACAGGTGCACCAAGATAAGAATTGTTTCTCATTCTTTTCTCTGATCTTCTCACAGACTTTTCCCAGAATGATGCCTAGGAAATTTGTGTTTCTTTCTAAGGCCAGACTACTGCTGCCATGTGTATGTTTTCTGCCTTTGCTTCTAAGGGCACCCCTGTAATTCACAGAGCACTGGGAAATTTGGGCCGCTTTACTAGGAACAGCCAGGCCAGATCTCAAGAAACAGCATTCCAGGGGACCTGGCCTGCAATCTGTGGAGGAGAATTATATACAGGAGTTACTAGTTTATCTGGCCAGCTTGGGAGCCATAAAGGATTTTCCAGTCCTTTTCAATCAAGAAACCTAGGAATATAAATCCATGGAAAGAAAGCAGGACTAATTACTTACCTGTATGACAGTCGAGCGTGATGTACAGAAAATCTATAGGATGATTTTTTTGAGGCTTGTGGGGCTTTTTTTGAGATGTTTAGCAGTAGGGTATAGCTGTTATGCTGTGGAGCATTCAAGCTCAAGTGTTACATAGACATGATCTGTCCACTCAAAAGTCTAAAAGCTACCTATCTACAATCCAGACCATAACATTTACCAGTGGCAGCTGGAGTAGTCCAAGTTGGAGGGGTACTCTCTAGCAAGCTGCAAGAGATAGTGTGGAAACATTTAGTTGTTTTGGTTTTAAGCAGCCAAATTTCAGACTTCAGACACTCTTTCAAGATGAAATTAATTTCTGTGAAAGAATCAGTACATGGCCTGTATGGCCACGTATGTATGACCTGTATACCATATGGGTATATACATGTATATGGCGTGTATACCATATCTTAGTATATCTTAATATCTTAGCGTCTCTGTGTTCGCATATTTCACTGTGTCACAGTCTATATCACTTGATGGAATCAGTATGACATCTCACTCCCAAACACTTCCTATTACTGCATGAAACTTTAATGGGTGTATTTTGTCCTTTTCACAGTTACTTTTAAATACAAAATGATCATGTATCTTTTCAAAGGTGAGCAATAAGGAATAACAGTGTTTTGAGTTTTCATGAAGATCTTTTTCCTACTAATTAGTAATCCTGTTTCTACCCAGCCATATAAAGGGCAAGTGTGTAAAAAATGGTAGCATATGGATGAAGAACAGACAATATTCTACTCACAAATTTGTCATTCTTGCAATAGGGTTGCCATTCGTTTTGTATCCTGCAGAATGTGAAACCACATGTGAATTCCTTAAAAATAGTATTATTAGTATTAGGAGAATTTTCTGAACCAGTCATATGTTCCCAGTAAACAATAATGCTTCCATAATTTGAGTTTAAAAGATCTGAAATATCTAAATTAAAAAAAAAAAGGAAACGAAAAAAAATAGAAAAATATAAAAGATAAGTGGATGACATTTGAGTAGTCTTCCTGAAGAATTGAAAACATATTTTAAGGATGTTTGTATGCTTAAAATTATTATATACTTATTAAATTAATTTCACAATTTGTTTAATCAGTTGATGACAAAGCATATAATTTCAAGAGACCTTGTGAATCGTTCTGTAGAATGCAGGCTGTAGAAAGACCTATGTTAACCCCTGTTAAATGATCTGTAAAGGTAAAGCATATCAATCTTAAATGTATTGAAAATCTCATACCTCTTTTCAATGAGTTCAATTTTAGTTTGGATCAGGAGTACGCTTCTGAGGTGATCCTTCCTATTGTCCACAAGTACAGAGTTTTCCTTTGCTTTTAGAAGTAGTCATAAAGCATGAAAATTATTTTCAGATGCTAACCAGATGCTGTTCAACTGTTCCTAAGTATTTCTTCCATCAAACTAGTATAGATTTAGTCTTGAGTAAATCTCTTCAAAAGCTTATAGTGATAATGAAGTGGTTTTCTCAGGTCTGTGAAGAATCCTCTTTCCAGGACACCAGGAGTGTGCCACATCACCATTCTCCTCCCCTTACTCCCTCGTTGCATATATAGACATTCCATATGCAAGGAATGACTTAGCTGATATATGTAGTTATGAAATAACTCTTGAAGCTTTCTGCTTTTTTCTTTCATAAGCCTGTCCTATTTGCAATATCTTTTTATAAGGAGTGTAAAATAAACCAGCACATTGATATTGCCATTGTGCTTAAGCTAATGAATCTGTTGATAAATCAATTTTAAGGCAACATATTTAATTATTTCTGCCACTTTGTTAATCACACATTTCTAGATGGTCTCCATTTAAATCTCTGTTGGTTTGCTTTTCAAATATCATATTCTATTTAAATAATTGCTGAATTAAAGTGTGATAATTAAACTATAATTTGATTGTAACAAGAGCATGAAGAGGCAAATCTAAGGTAGGCTGATTGTTTTCCATTCAAATCAGATTTTATTCTAATTTCTGTGAAGTTACAGTCTTTTAAATATAACCAGAATTAATCCTTTAGTTAAAAATTACTTTTATTACTGCATTTAAAAAAAATCTGATCTTAAATAAGTTAATTGAAATTTTTCTCTATTTTTCTTTGCTATTCACTATACATTATATCTTTCTTCTATTTTTGATGACATTGATGAAGTGACTGGATTCCCTTTGTGATCATAGAAAGAAATGTAACATCTAAGTAAAAGCTGAACAAATTAAACTGATCGTCATATTTGTAATTTAATATCTTTCTATTTGCCATTGACCGTAAGTGTTCATGCATTAGACATTTATGTGTTTGTATGAATATCAACAAGCATGTATTAAATATAGACAAACTCAAGATGATCAGGAAGTAGTACTAGAAATGTGTGAGTTGTGTAATAGGGACAGGTTATCATCTTACCTCCTCAAGGATTGTGCTCCTCATCTTACCTCCTCAGTGATGATGCCTTTAGAATGAACTTGAGAAGTGATGAGCATTTTTGCCTTCACAAACACAGAAATGAAAAACCAGACGCATGATGAAGCTTCAAGAGCCATGTGATGTAGTTCATAGCTAGAATCATAAGCTGCTTTTAAAGACTGGTGGGATGCATCCATTTCCAAGTATATTGCAGAATGACCTGTTAACTTTTAACTGGTGGTATGCATATTAGATCAAAGAAATCTAAGGAAAGAAAAAAGAATAACTATTGTTCTGCCTTCTTTATTGCCTTTGTCTGTAACTCCATCTGCCAAACACCATCTGACATTTATTTTCTACAACTATTTAATTCAACAGGTATATCTTCCTTTCTTTTTGTTAGAATTATATGTGATCCTTTCACAATTATTTTTTCAAAATAATTAAGACTGTTTTTGATATACTGATTTTTATTAAAAGTCTAATAATACTTCATGCAGAATATAAGCTGTGATACAAATGAGTGAACATACAGTTTGTGATAGAAGCCAAGCTAGAAAGAATGTGATTACTCAGTCTCTCAGAGATTCAGACTTATAACATATAAGGTGGGTGAACATTCCTGTGTATACATATATTTTGATTCTGGATGCTCTTGGGATACCTTAGACTAGAAAAAAGTTCATACTTCTTGATGCCCTTAAGGTTTCTTTTTTTCTGCCTGAAAAATAATTTTTTATGGCTTCATTAATTGTGCTAAACATTATTCTTAAATGGATTTTGTCTTTTCTTAGTTATCCATTTAGTAAGTTGGATTGGACATATTTTCTTTTGGAAATCAACTTCAGAGACATTTTCCCAGTTTGTGTCCATGACAGTACATATTTCATGATATTTCATATTTCATACTGAGATAAAAGTATTACTGACTTCTTATTTTTTTGCTTTTATGGCCATTTGCTATAAGGCATCTCCTTGAGCAATTCTAAAGATTCTTTAGGATGCTTAATAGTCTGTAGCACGTACCATGAAGTACAAATGACTGCATATATCAAGGCACTGCAACTGGCGCTTATTTTCATGTGAAATTTATATGAAACTGAGCCAAGTATGCTGTATAATATAATTGGCTCAGTACAACCTATTCTTGTAAAAGCATTCTTTCTATAATTAAAGTAAGAGCTGAATCCCACTGGGTGATTATTTCCTCTGTGATTAGATATATTTTGAATCCTATTATAGATACAGTCCTTCAGATCCTTTGCCTGGGTCGTGAGTTGAATGATACCCAGTGTTTTCCTTAAAGCCTTCACTTTATGAATCAAATATGTAGAGTAGAATCTTACTAGTAATTTTTTAAAGCAGAAAAATGTCATTTCTCATATATGCTAGGAAAAAAAAGCTTAATTGCTGAAAAAGAAAGTTTAAAAAATCCAGTCAGTGAAATAAATAACAATTCTCAATTCATTCCCTCATTTTGGAGATATTTTTACAATTTTATATTGAACGTTAAATAATCTCTGTGATACTGAGCCCCATATTTGATTAGTAAGCCTTATAATCCCCAGCAAGCTTAAACAGTAGACAAAATCTCAGCTATCTTCAGAAAACACAACCCACTGTGAAGTATATTGATGTTCAGCTAACTCTATAATCCATTGATCTGTCATCATTGGCAAACAAAATGTATCCTAAAATTCATTACTAAAGCATATATTTTTTATGCCACTATAAATCTAATAGATTTTAATCTAGATTTGAATTTTACTCAAGGGCAACACTCACCCTCCTTTGAAAACATAAAAATTATGTCAAGTACTGTTAAGTGAAACAGTATAGAACTGAGATGGTAAATCTGCAGTATTTCTCAATTCTGCTCTTAAATAAATAAAGTATTTAACCAATTATATAAAATATAGCACTAGGCAGTCCTTCCATTAGGAATCTGACAAGTCTTTTCAATCACATCACATTGGATAGTCAAAGTGTTCTACTTTAAAGTAAAATGAAACTACATAAAAATTATTTTCATGAAAAAGATACTTTGTCTCAAATTCCTTTTCTTACAAGAGCTATTTTTGAGCAGATTGAGCCACAGATTTTAAATGTGATTTTCTATCAAAATATTCAAATATTCATTAGAATATTTGTCCTCACCTAAAATGCCATCTAGTAATTGTTACAGATCTTCATAAATGAAATAGATTTCCATAGCTCAGAAAAGCTCATCTAATTTTGCTTTTTATTAACTATTTGGGCATACTATATTAAACAGTGTGTTTAGTAATGATTATGTAATTATCGAGTATCGAGAATAAGTACTTTCCTGACAGGTACACCTGTTTTGTAAATAAATATTCTTTTTTTTTTTTTAAGTTTAAACAGTTTCTGTCAATTCATTCAACTATCATTCTACTTTTAAAATATACAATAGTTACCATATTGATGATAGCAGACACACACATTGTTTCCTAGTTACACTTTTCTCTTTAAACAATTTAATGCATTTTTTATGTAGACAAAGATAAGATAGGAAACGAAAGAAATTTCTAAATATATGCTTACTTTTGTTTATCTGGTCTTTGGGAAATATTAGGTCCTTCTGGTGCAGGGGGTGGGTGGAGCTAGAGCTTGAAGCAGAATTTGCATAAGCAAAGGCCATGAGGTTCCTCTCACAACTCATCAACAGCCTGCACCTGGTTGGAGATGTACAGATAAAACTGCTCCCCTTGGCTTGCCCACTTCCCTCTGCCTTGTTTACAGTAAAGCCTAGACACTGTCAGATCTTCCCTTATGCTGGGAGAAAGAGTAATACCCAACCTTCAATGTGAAACCACTTTTGTGGTGCGGGTGCTGACAGAATTGTGGTGTTATTATTGTAAGGAAAATGGGAGAGGGAGGTTAGTGTCACAGTACAGTAGTGCTTATTACTAGGGACATGTAAGAAGGATGTCAAGTACTCTATCTATTGTTTATTCCATAAATACCATAATTATTTTTTCCTTGCATGGTGACATCATTTTCAATATTGTAACAGAGAACATTATGCACAGTTGAACAGCTGCTGAATCGTTGTAAAATGTAAGCCTGTGTTTAAGTTTTGCTTGCTTCACTGAGATAATGTAAAGCTTTATTTAAACTTAAACAGAAATAGTAAGACTACATGTATTAAAATCCATAGCTCACAAAAATTCTTCATCGTTCTTACCTTTTTTACCATCTACCTTTTTTAGACCACTGGGATTTCAATAAAAATTAGCAACATGGCTCCTCTGGCAAAGTCCTGCCACTATCAATTAATAATTTTGGTTACTAATATTTATACATAACTTTAAAATATAAATTGATAGCTCTGCAATCATTTGAATTAGAAAAGCAATAGTATTTGAAAAACCAAACCTTCTGTTATCAAAAATTATTCAAAAATGGAATTCTAATGCTAGCAGCAGTGTGTTCAAAATATTGTATGAAATTGGTATTGTTTATGAAGGTTTTTAGTATTTGTATTTTCTATTCATCCAAAGAAGTAGATTGTCTAGGTGTGACCAGCAGTCACAGGCAAAACACTTTAAAAATTTCATAGAAGGGTGTAGAAGACTAGTCAATATGTCAGGAATATTGTGTTTAGTGTCTCTGCTAACAGACTCTCTGTAGATTACTGGGTAAACATCAAATATATTTGGTAAGTTTTGTAGCTCCAAGATGACAGAATGCATATTTAATGCATGAATAAAATTTCCAATTAACTTCTAAATCTTGTCCTCCTATTCTTATAATATTATACATTATAATATTAAACATTATTTACTTGAACTCCCTTCAGTGGGACTTATTTACATTACTAGAATATGTTTATGAATGGATTAAATCTGCAGAAGGGGCTTCTTCATGTACTGTGTATACAAGTAAACTATTACTCATTAGTAAAATACATAGTACCTCATTACTTAAATGCTTATCTACTAATTTAGTCAAAAAAATAGGCAAATATGTTTATACAGTTGGTATATTAATATGACATATACTATATTCACAAAATATGGGGAATAGCTTTTGAAAGAGTAGGAAATAAACTTTTTGAAAGGTACAGAGTGCATAATTGTGGATAACTAAAAAGTAGTCGGCAATTCACACAAATACACATATTAATAAATGCTTTGTAAATTCACATATGTAATGAAGCTAAATAAATCTGTGAAAATTTGTCTTTCACAAGAATCAATAATGACATGAGCAGTAATGCAGAAAGCACTGTGCTGTCCTTGTTTATAGCTTGGCTTCTGGTACTTTAGCCTTGTCATACTGCTGGAATGATATCCAGATATTAAACTTCTTCAGCAGTATTGAAAATTCCTTAGTATTGAATTGAGCTAATCTTACTTTATTGATCATGGTTATTTATCTTTCTTGAGATTCAAGAGAATGCAAGGGAAACATATGTGTCTCATTTAAAATACTTGCATAAAATATCTCATGTATTAAGATACATTCAATACATTTACATGTTGTATTTATTGGATTCAACTGCATCGAATGTATATGAATAAGATTACTGCAATTGATTTATGATGAATATCAACTAGACCCAAGAAGTACTATTTCATATTATTTTAATGATTCATGTGGACTCATTTATCTTTTGCACAGGCATATCAAAATTGTTCGGGTTTTGACTGAGCGTTTCAATTAGATAGCATTTTGTGTGTGTTATACCGCAGTTTTCTATGAAACAAACAATTTGCTCAAGTTGCTAGACAACTTTTGCCTTGTCATGAATGCTTTTTCTGTACCATGCAGGATATAGTATATAATAGTCTGTAATTCCTTGGAAAAGTGAATATCAATGATAATTCACTTTTGTATCACTATAGCAAATGAAAGCATAAAATGCATACCTATGATGAATAAGGAAGTAGAGGAAATACTTTAATGTTTGAGTTTTTTGCCATGTGCTCTTTTACCAAAGTAACAATAACCATGCTAAGTTGTATGATATATTAGCATCCAAGGAGAATATTATAAATTATAATTCTAAAACAGTTTGGCTGCAACAAAAGAAGGTAAGCTGAAGAAGAGAGTAGATTTTAAGCAAGTTTTGGGTGTAGGTCGGCAGTTTCTTGTGAAGGCTGTGCTGCCTGTCCTAGTCCAGGGGTTCAGAAAGCAGCAGTTAGCTGGCTGTCTCATTGCTTTGCAGTTGTCTGGATGGATCTGCTGAAAAGTATTGAGAAGTACAGAGGTGTGTTTCAAGTCATAAAAGGCATAACCATTACCTGTCAAAGGGACAGGGTGTTTACTGCTCTCATTTCCCATTTTGCTGACAGATCAGATCTTGCACTCAAAGCTCCCACTGAGTAGTGTCCAGGTTCTGTCCTCATGAACATATGGAGACAATAGACATCAAAGAGGAACAAGTCAGGGTCTCCGCAAAATCTACCTGCAGCTATAAAATTACATCTCCTTTTCTCAAGCCTTGCAAACTGTGTGTAGCAAATTTTCATCTACCGAGAATGCTTCACTTTAGAAAAAAAATTAAGTGCTGAAAACCATTGTGGATTTGTTCATTAAGTAGAAGTTTTATAGGAATCACATTATTACTCCTCTCAGTGCTCTGGCTGATTTCTAAGTGAAGCTTAAGATAATTGTTTTGATGTAAAAATCCAGGGTAGATTTGCTCTTGATTACAAGAAATCCATCTCTTTTGCATGATTTCATGACAAATTCTTTCATACCTTTTACTTTGAAAGGAAAGGAAGCTGGCCAGTCAAATTTTTAGAATGTGAAGTACCAATAACAATATTAAATGCTGTGTTAAAGATTGGCAGTGTGGATCATCAAAACTTTCTTTAATTTAATAGCCTTTTTTGTTTAAGGATGACTTACAAAGAGGAAACAATGGATCCCAGAATTTTTCTATCTCATAATTCCTCAGAGTTCTTATTACCTCTGAATGCCACTATATTAGAATATTAATATTAATCCACCATGTTGAAGGAGGGGCAGGAAACACATGATCTTTGAGGTCCCTTCCAACCCAAACTGTTCTAGGATTGTAGGATTCTAAGATTGAAGACAGTTTCTGAAGCTTTTATCTGGTTTGTAGACCAGCTGGTACATGTGGCATCTTCCACAAACTGAATCCATCTCAAAGCAGGGTGAACACTTTGAAATTACCTTCTGTGAATTGGCTTATATTAATGTAATTCCTTGGCTTGTATAAGTCTTGACCTTTGGGGATGCAGTTTGGAGATGGCTGTTTGGCTTTCGTCAAAACCATTCTGGGACTGAGTGAGCAAGAGTGACCAGTTGCTGGTATTTAGGTATATTAGGTCTATTAAATTTAATAACAATGATGTAATCTTTTATTCTTTCAGAGTCGCTTCTGGTTTTGTTTGTCTGGGTTTTTCACTAGAAATTCTGATGTAGTATAAGAAATTCTGTAACTGTTCCTTTGATCCACAGTTGGCTTGAGTGATTTCAAGCATCTGACTATAGCTGGTTGGTGTGCCTGGATGGGAGTATGCTTGGAATATTTATGTGAAACTGGATCCTTGTAAGTGGTGTATGCTGCAACTTGTGTTACAGAAACTGCTCCAGAATTGTGTTGAATAGCTTCAATATTTTCTGCCTGTCAGGTTTGTTAATCACAATATAAGGTGTCCAGTGAGTTTTCATAGTAAGAAATCAAACATTTCATACAAATGCATCCTGGTTACTACTAAGCTGATATAATATTAAAAATATGACACTCAAGGTTAAAAATTGAGAATTAAGATGGATTTAGAGAGATATTTTAAATTTACATTTGTTAATTTGGAAGCCTAACTATTAATTTTCCTTTTGAAGAGATTAAGAATAATGATTCTGTGCTTTCAGGTATTTGTTTTAGGTAAATTCTAAGACTACAAATTCTCAGATGAATCAAAAAAAGACTTCATTGAGCTCAAAGTAACCATTCTTCTTTACTGACTAACAATAAATATGACAAAAGCAAATTGCTAGCACAAATACTGCAAATAAAAGGGGTCTAAATTTGTACGTCTGTTTCAAAATTAAATGTGTTATGTCTTGCCTACATATGCATATAAGCAAAATCATGCATACTCAGAAAGTCAGGTTTCCATGTGCTAATTTAGTCTCCTTTGCTTTCCCTCCCAAGATTGCTTTTTCTAGGAGTAGTATTTGCCAAAGGACAATAAATATCATTACTATATTATGACCTTATCTTAAAATTTAAAAATAATTAGAATTTATTTCAGTAAAAATTTAAACTACTTCTTTCTTTTGAAGATGTTCACTTTACTTTGCCTGGATTTTGAAATAAATGCACTAGATATCTGTACAAGTTTTTAAATATAGATCTACTAATTTAAATAGGGAGTGAAGCTTCAAAAAATCCAGGTAATTTTACCAGCAAAGTACTTGTGTCCCAGATAAATTCCATTTTTGTTGTGGAGATTATGGATTATTGCAAATAGCCTTGATGAAAAATAGAGTCTAATTCAAAACACCCAGTCAAATAGTAGTCAGGAAAGGCTTCCAGTAAGGCAGAAGTTACCTTGAAATAGTTTTTCTAGTATGTATTGAAATGAACTCTGAATTTGACTTGTCTTTTGACAAAAGTTCTTTTCAGAGAGCATTTGTCTCCTCAGTGATTTTATTTAATGTTCATTAGTGTTAATAGATTATCTGTAGGCAATTTCATGAAAATAAATTTTTCTGCAGTCATGCAATGAGTTGTTGCTTCATGAATCTGGAGACTCTGTTTCCATAATCAGAGTTCTTACATGACAAGCTAAAGGACTATGGAACGTTTTTGCATCTTTATTTTAGGAGAGTTCTCTTCAATATTTTCCTTTGACAAATCTGAGCACTATAAGATAATTTTTTTCTCTCTTTCTCTGTTATATCTCTAGGAACCTGTGATGTAGATATTTCCAATGCCTCACCATCATTCTGTTTCTGCTTTATCATCTATTTCTCTTTTCAAGGATTTTATAAAGTATTGTGAGAGAAGCAAATTATTAGTAAATTCAATTTGCAGACAACAATTTTTGAAAATGCATCCTAAGGGCATCCTGTATGAAATTACACTTTTAGTCATTCGGAAACAGTAAAGTGTAGAATTTCAATAGAGTACATCTCATTTGTTTCCTGTGGTAGAGGCAGACAAGCCTGAATCATTGGTCACAAGAAGGTCAATGAAAGAACATTCATTACCTGGAGAAGTGATGCAGGGCCATCTGTCAACTTCACCTTTTAATAAAATTTGCCTAAAGGAGATGCACTGGGGAAAAAAATAAAAACAAATGTAACTAGTCTGTTTGACAGCTAGCATGACCCTCACAGTAACTTTGCCCTCTTCACTGGGATGTCAGTCACGAGTTTTCTGTTTTCAAAAATGTTTGCAAACATTATAAAAAAGCTTGTGGTTTAATGTTTTATTAGAAATGGCTTCACTTGAACTTAATCAGATCCCAGAATGACAAACAACATTCCAAAAAGAAGTCTGCAGGAGAAAGCCTTTTTTTCTGGGAAAAAATAATGTATTTTGAGATATTAGTGAAATTCTGTTCTGTCTTCTGTGGACCTGAGCTTCAAGAAAACTGTTTATGAAGGGAAAATAATTAATTAACTAATAATTTGAAAGTTATTAATCACCAAGCTTTAGGATACAGCATGCAAGAGTAGTTCACCATATACGCTGTTGATCCTCTTTGTGTGTTGAAGAATATGAACTTAATCTGTTCAAAAGAAGAGAGGAAGGTCAGTGGTTAGGGAACATGATTGAATGAGTCCAGTCTTAAATTTGAAACTTTCCTGGCTAAAGCTCTCATGTATGACTCTACTTTTGTATATAGGTTTGGTTAAGATAAGCTACTTTTTATTTGCTTAGACATATCCCTCTGGATTTCAGTTTTGCTGCTTCATTTGACATATGATGATACCAATGGTGGAAACTATCCAATCAAGGCTATTTTACTGTGTTCTGTGAAGAAAGAAGCATGTGCAGATATTGTCAGAATCAAATCTAGTATATCAGCAGTATTTTTTCATTGTTTTGTTTGGTATTGTGGATGATTATACTGGTAATATAATACATCTAGTTTAGGCTGTAAATAAGAAACATCAATATATATTTGTGAATTTATTATCTATTATTGATTAACTATGAAATCATGGACAATTAATTTTTTGTCTGCCTCAGTTCTGTGCAACAAAAATAAACAGTCCTTAGTTAATTACAGACATGTTCTTTAGGAATTTGTGTGTTTTAAATACTTTGCAAATGTAAAATATTACTTCAGAGATAAATTGGTTGTAGCAGAAGCATTCTAATTTGTGTAAAGTATTAAAGCTGTATTCAGCAAGAAAATGAGTAATTTTTAAAAAATAGCTTCTCACATTCACATTTGTTAAAGATACATGTCTGTCCCACTCTGTGCATGACAAATCTGAAACTGATATACAGTCTTGTTAACATAATTATCATATTTACTCTTATACATATTATAAGAAATCTGAAATCTCTCATCTGGTTGACTTACTCTCTGTTTTCTGAACTTTTTGAAAAAAAGAATTTTAAAAAGCCATTTGAAGATAATTATCATTCTTACACAAACATTTCAATCTGGATTTTATCTTTTTATAAAGGGTATCAATAATCTCAGTTATCTCATATAATACCTCTATACAAGTTGGCAGCATTTCTTGTACCTTTGCAGGGGCAATATTATATATGCTAAAGTAATTAGGATGTGAGGCTATCTTCTAATATTTCCTCTGCTGCTAAATTTCCCTCCAAATCCCTCCTGGCAAATTTGAAAACCAGAACTTTTTCTCCCCACAATCTTCTATTGCTCTCAGAGAGAAAAAACAAACCAGTCTCTTTAGAACATTGTGTTGCAATTGAAGGGAAAATCATGTTATAGAAATGTTCCCCTTCATTGTGAACTAACAAAAACCCATTGCAATCCATTTTCCATCTCCAAAATATTTTCAAGTGTAACTCTTCCTTGGTTTCATACCATATTCTAGGGAAATCCACGGAACAAAAAGGTGAGACACCACTGTTTTTTTTCATAAGTTTGTGAATCAGTTTTCTGATAGCCTCAACATAGTATTTCTGCACATACTACAATCAATTACAGTAATTTTAATTTTTAAACTCAAAACAAAAGATTGACTAATTCAGTATACTGACCTTAAAGACTATAAAATACTGACTTCCAAATTGTATTTGAAATTATTTGAAATATTGCTTTATTGATTGTGTGAATGCATCTTTTCCATACTTGAATGGGTCTCTGCATATCTTACATAGGTGCTGAATAATAGCAAATGCTGTGTGTGCTACAGTTGTTGAAAGGTGTTTGACAAAGCTGAAAGAAAGGAGAGGGCACAGCAGAAAATAGGGACAAAATTACCTAATTACATTTTTTCTTGCCAGTTACATTACTTTACAAAACAATTTGTAAAGTAATGTAACTACACCTATTTCGCCAAAGCTCTTTACGCCTGCTTGTCAGGGGCAGATATTCTTAAAGAGACCTTCTTCTGAGCACTGAAAGAAAGACAGTCATCAGAGGAAGGGATTACTGTAACTTTAGACTGAATATCCTTTAAGAACAGCACAGGGAGCAGTTAGCAGACTGCAGCCAATGACATAGCTTGGATATGAGATCTAGGGAGTTGTATTGAGGTACATCTTCCATTTATGTCTCTTCATATCATCATTATAAGAAATAAGGAAATCATGTCAGGAGTTCTGTTAAGAACACACAAACTCAGCATTGTACACAAACGTCCCCAGCCAGTAGTATTTGTCTTAGTTATATCAGTAGAAAATGTGACTCCAGAGGTTTTGTCTGCATTTCCCTTGTGTTTGTTGCATAGCACTTATAATATCAGTTTCTCTGAAGTCTTTCTCTTAACTGAGCAAATTTTTTTCAACCAAAAAAACCCAAAGTAAAGGAAAAAAAATCCCATTTACAAAAGAAAACAAATAAAATACCAAACCAAAACAAATGACACTCTACACCAAGCAACCCACAAAAATGTTCTCAACAGCTGAACTTGTCTCTTGTAGGAATTTGTACAGTATCTAAAACAGTGATTATCAGAATTAGACCATTTTGTATTCCATTCCCAAAAAATAAAGTTTCTAGTCTTATAAGATTGCTTTTAATATCATAGCATAAAGTACTTCATGCTATGCTGATTTAAATGATCTTTATAACCTTATGTGTGATTATCACTTATATAAAATTCCAGAGCAAGTCAAAAGAATTTTTCATTTTTTGTGAGAGTATGTTTGTAAATTGTGCTATACTGAGGCAGTTGGTTAATAACTTCATCAGTGATCACTTCTTACTTTTCCTCCTTCTAAGTGGTTTACAAACCAATTTTTAGAATACAACTCCTGTATTTTACAAAAATATATTTTCCAAATTCCATAAATAAAGAATTTTATTCCATAAATAAAGAAATTTTGAGATACATCCATTCTTTTAGGAAAACATGTATTCTGCCATTTACTTTATTTGCAATATGGTTGCTCTTTTCTGCTTCATATACCAACAACTTCCAATTTAGGTAGAGAAATACTACAAGTATTAAAAGAAAAGTAAATTAGGGTGTTATGCTCCATCAGTCACTCAGAATATAGGCTAATCATTCTCCATTAAATGAAAGAGGGGTGCTCTGCATTCTATGAGCACTCTAAACTTTGCAAATTTAATTTTGAAATATAGTGCTTTCTCAAAATTAAAAAAATAATGTAGTTTCATAATTTGAAAAAAAAAATTACACCAGCCTTTCTCCTTAATAGTTTGTTTGGAAAGATATTTCAAGATACTTACTGCTGATACCTAGAGAGAAATGGTAGGATACAGGACTTCTGGGTTCCTTTCCCTATTTTGGAAGAAACTGTACTCATACCGACACACAGTTATAGGGAAAACTGTCCACAGATTTTGGAGTGTATTCAGGACATTTAGAAGTATTGCATGGTGCCTTTTTTTCACCTTAGGGGAGTTTATTTTTGAGGCAGTATATACAACTGTTCCAACAACTCTTCAAGATGCCAAAGACAGAATTGGTTTGGTATTTGACCAGGACCTTTGGAGCAATTAATGAATCAGTCTTTGGAAGATCTTCCTCATGTCGAAGCTTGGTTCAACAGAACATTACTGAAAGAAATGGTCAGCTGTGGGCTGGGAAAGGAGCATGCAGATTTTTGTCTGCCTTATTTCTTCATCTGGCTGCATTTTGCTGAGATACCTTAGTGACAAGGTGACAGGTGACCTGTAGAGTGCTACCAAAAACCCAGTTACACAAAGAATGGAGTATGTCTACAGAGGTATTTGACATCATTCTTTTGTCAGATACTCAATATCCGACCTAAACTAAATCTCTTAGAAGTTATGAGACATGTTTTGGAATGGGGAAAATTAGAGGGAATGGTACAGCACACAGAAATCAGATGGCTTACCTAATAAATAAAAAAAAAATTTAAAAAAAAATTTAAAAAGCCAAAACACAGAACTCTTCTTTTTTACATGCATCTGATTTAATAATGACTTAATGGATGGTTCCTTTTATCCAGTCATTGATAGTTCAATTTTAATAGTTTTGAGAATGTATTAGAATGCTGTGATTTAAGGGCTGTGTCTATAACTGAGAACACCACACTAGTGAATGTTAGCCATTTGTGTCAGGATAAGATATGAACTATTGAAGGAATAAAACAATGTATTTCATGGATAGCACTTCTGCAGTAATCTGTTCTTGGCCTCTTTTTCTGGGCTGTGCAAAAGCTGGTTACTGCAGCCCTAGGGCAATAGCACCATGTTATCTGTGGCTCCAGCACTACAGATGGGAGACATTCCCATAACTGATAAATAAAATATAAACCTGCTAGAGTACAAGGGAGGTTTATATTTTCTGTTGCTAAGGTCCATGATGAGTCTTCTATCCCTGAAGAATTCTTGATTTCTCTATACCCACACAGAGAAGTGTATGTACTGAATCCTCCCAATCTTGCCATATTTGATTTACCTTCTTTTCATGGCCAAAACACATTGGTAGCATCCTTTGATATAAATAAGCTCTCTCAGTCTGATTCACTGCTGTATGTTTACAAAATCTGTAAGCTGTAATACCTAACAATTTTTAAAATGCGGTTTCTGGTTTTTGAGAGCTATTGAAGCTTTACTTTGCTTTGCACTTCTCTATTCTAAAGTGTTCTTTAGAATGCTTGAATTAACAGTGGATTTTAGAACAGCATAATAATCTAGATGTCTCATAGCCTATAAACTATGGTAATATTATTGTAGACTTAAAACCTCTTTTGCTTGTTGGAATGAGACCTGCCAGATAAAAATGCTGATATTGATCAACCAGAATAAGTAAGGATTTTTTCTGGTAAATTATTGTTGGGGAACTGACAAGAGAAAAAATGCATCAGAAAGAGCAATTCACAGGAGAAGTAGTAGAGAACATACACTTCTTTAAGGAGCAGGTCCAGCCATGATGAGCTTATATTACCAGAACAAGTTATAAGGGCTTCTTCAGTAGCCATTTTCACTCCAAGACAGAGGCTTTCATTTTCCAGCACTTCATAATGATTTCTGAGTGAAAATGCCATGCTCAACATTCAGGCAGCTCAGCTTGAAATACTGGGAATATATTTGTAATTGGACAAAATTTCTAGTGATGTGTCTGTGTTTGAAGCACTATATAAGGATATAGTAAATATGGTGTGTCTGAGACTAAAGCCTCACTTGAATTAGATGAATTTGGATCATGAGGAGTTAATCTAATCTCTAATAAAATAACTGAGAAAGCAGCTCTGGGGTGGGGTATGCTCCAGGCCACAGTTTAAGTCACATACCATTTCTATCCTCAGATAATTAATTTACTAACTGCTAATATCATCTCTCATGTGTTGCTAATCTCCTTTTGAATTTCCTCAATATACGTTCTGCACATTTAAAATTCACATTTAACAGAGAGAGCTCTGTTTAAAAAAAACTAAAGAGAAGGCATTTTTTAGGAAAGTCAAGGACATGGAAACTGGATGGTGAAAGTTAGATTGTTAGCAGTTTTGATAGCATTTTAATATTTTCTGAAAAGGTCATTTTTTTTATAGTATAGAACACATTTCAAATTTAACATAGGCCTTAATATAATGGTAAATTCTACCTACACTGTCTCCTGGTAATTATGTTTAATGAAAACCTGATTATTTGTTATCATAGTGAGCAGAACCTTTCCTTTTCAAAAGACTGGATTGTTCCTCAGTGTAATAAAGAACAGCATGGCATAGATGGGGGAGAAAATTTCTGCTCTTTCTGGTCAGGAAGGGAAGTAGAATAATTGAAAGAAGATAGATGTGAAATGGAACATGAAGGTTATCTGGGAGTTTATAGTGCAATGTAACTGTCTGCACACAGTAGTATTGTTATGATTCGATAATTAAGAAATTTTTGTGCCTGAATTAAGGTATAAACAACACCATATCCTGCAGTCAATAGTATGGGCTTTTATTTAACAATAAATGTGAATGAGAGAGGAGAGAAAGAGTGAGAGAGCAGGAGACAGTCACTACCCTGTGAATCCTGTGGCTTCCTGTTGCATCTTTCTTTATGCTGGTCATCTCGGTGATGGGCATCCCAGAACTGGTTCCTGGGGCATCACCCTCCTACGGCCTGACTTCTGGGTGTCCGTGGGTTGTAGATGCCATTGCCATAACTTGGGCTTCATGTGTGTTTGCAGTTGCTCTTACAAGCATGTGACTGAAGTGCTGAAAGCTCGCTCCAAGTCAATTAAAACTTTATTTTTGACCTCATTAGGCTTTTCACCTGCTTTAGTAAGAAACTTAGATGCATCAGTATTAAACTCTAGGTATATAGCTCTGATGTGCAAAATTCAGAAACATGTTTGAACCTTAATTATGTATATGGTGAATGGGGTTCAGTTTATTAAAGAAATGAAATTCAGAGAATATAGCACGTGAATTAGGTATAATTATACCAATCAGTAGAAAATACTAAAAAGAATAGATAGCTAAAATTCTGAATGAGATGCATGGACCTATAGAGAGAGATTTATCTATGTAGGGATGGCTGTGTTTACATCCCCACAGTGATTCCTACACATCTTTGAGTATAATGTGCCATCTTTCCTTTCCCTTCTGGACTTGTTGCTGATGTGTGCTGTGATGAATTCAAGCTTGTCTGTACATGTTAGGTGTACTGTGAGAAGTCCCTTTGGGGATTTAACTTTCAGGACATTGAACTTATGAGACAAAAGTGGGACTAGGAGGTAGATGAATACATGAAAAGTTCCAGTCACCCAGGAGAGAGGCACCCTGGACATGTATCGTACGCTCTGGAGAAAGCACATATAGCCACACTTGTCAAATGTGTACCTAGAATATGTTGTTTTCTTACAAATCCACTACTACATCCTGGTGAATTAGACCTTTGAAAGACTTTTGATATCTTTAATGTTTAGTGATCACTTCAGTCTAGTAGTGAAAGATTCCAGAGAAAGCTGGATGAGAAATAGAAACTGTAAATCCTAAAGTAGGAGAGAAAAGGTTAAGGGTTATTCATGAAAAACTGATAAACCTGTTAGTATCTTGAAAGCTACCTTAATTAATTCCATGCCCAGAACTTTGCTTCAATTTTGATGAAAGGCAAGTCTGAGTCTGGAAAAACTACAAAAGCTAGCACTTACTTCTGAAAACATGTCAGTTAGAGTGATGATTTCTGCTAGTTGCAAAGTATATTAAACTTTGATATATGTTGTCAAAGAAATGGAAATGCTATACTCTTTCTTCTGAATTAGGTGTCTGAATACTTTTGAGCATCCTTATGAATCTCTGTGCTTCATTTTGTGATATCTAGAATGGCAGGAATATTGCTTGTTTACCTCCAAGGTGCCCATGCTCATGCACATGTAGAAACATATTTGCTTTTAAAATTGTACTCTATGATATAACTGTAGTAAAGAAGAAATAGCATACAAGTAATTGAAAATATTTGACATTTTGTGCATTTTTAGAGGAATAAATGTAAATGACATAATATATGGTTGTTTGGATGAAACTTTTACTCTTTGAGATATGAAGCATAATTACCTGTTTAAAAACCAAGTTCCATCTTACAGTTAATGAAGTAATATATAAAAATACAAAAATATATGACACTAATATAAAAAAGTAGAACATAGTTTGTTTTTTAGTTTGTTTTCTTTGTAAATACATTTACTGTAATATTTTCAATAGGTCTGTTACTTAAAAGAAATACCTACTTTGCTCAAAATGGAGGAAAAAAGTCATAAAACATTGACCACTGCACACTTCTATGAGTTAAAACAGTAAATTTTCCAGTGAGTGCTCTGACTATATAATAGACTTTATGTTACAGTAAGTATAAGTTGAACCTGCTCTTTTCAGTATGTGTGAATATAATTGAGAGCTATACTGTCACTTTAAGAGCAATTGTTCTAACTTAACATGTACTGCTCCCAAAGGACTTCAAAGCTAACCTGAAATACCTGAGTTACTAGTCACTAAGAACTTTGAAAGATACCCCTAAATAGTTTGAGAATTTCCTTTTATTACTCTGAGAAAAGTTTGGGGTCAAAATAAGATTTAGAATCTCAAGAATTAAAAACAATAATAATAAACCCCAGGTCCGAACAACCAAAATTCTACAAGAGCTACAAACTCCATTTTCATGTAAAAAAATCAACCATCCTAGTCCTAATTCTGTTTAAGGGTACAAATTTAATTTGGTGCCAGTTAGGGGCTGCATAGCAGGATGGGTATATTACTTTTCCAAGCAGTACAGTACTTTTGGAGGACTCTGTTATGGTTTTTTTACTCTTATTTGTGACTCTGACCTTTTCACCACGGTATGGATTTTTTTCTCTGACTTTATATGGTTTTAAGAAGTCCCTTCAAATTTTGCCATTAGAGTAACAAGTGCACAAAACAGAACTTGATTTCTAAATGAGTTTACATAAAGGATTTTTTAAATAGTAGTTTGGAAAAAAAATATTGCCCTTCCAAGTCTTTCAGCTTTCTGAATTGTTATTTATGTATGCTAAGAAAGAAATGTCAACAAGAGATTCTGCAGTTTTCTAGTCTTTCACATAGTTGACAGTTCTTGACCTTGTGATCTTTATAAATGCTGAATACTTGTAAGTCAGTGTTTAAACAAGGTATACACTTGCTTCTGACCAGCACTGCTAAAGAAACTTGGTAACTACAGTGGCATTCTGTACTCTTTTGCTTTCCTGCAGATCAGTAATTCTATGCAGAAGATCATATGATGAGGGTAATAATCCTGGAAAGCTGCATGAGCAGGATGATGAAACCCTTGCATTGAATCTTTTAAGAGAGCTTCAAATTTCAGATTTCCAGCAGGCCTTCTGTCACTATGGAGCCCTGTTGTCCAGACCATTAATTTCCATATTCTTTGCAGTTTAATGACACTGATCAAATAGATCTGCTCTCTTATGAAAATCTGTATTTATATTTCTTAAAGAAAAAAAATCAAGCATGCATTAGGGTTTTTTTTAGGGATGTGTCTGTGTAGTGGTTCACAAAGAACTTCTCTTTGTCTTAGAAATGTGTGAAATCATACACAGGGCAACTTCTTCATTAGCAGTGCTGATCAGTGAGATGAATGAAACATCCTCTACATTTTCATGCTGAAATAGAAAGGTACTTGCTACTAATGAAGTTCATTTATAATAATAGAGAGATAAAATGAAGTTTACTTCTGTTTTTTTATTGATAACTATAATTTAGTCCAATCAGGCATAAATAAAACACCATAGAGACAATCAATGAGTACACTAAAAATATATCTACTTCCTATGTTTCCAAGACTTCATGCCTATCATATAGTCAAAAACACACATCATTTTTCCAACACACTCTTTTGAAAAAGTTGTTCATAATAATAAGATCTAAATTTGGTACATGAAACAAAAATTTCTTGAAGAACTAGGGAAGGCTAATTAGAAAGGAAGGACTGAAAAAAAATCTGTTGGAATGTAAAACCCTCACAGAGCTCTTTTCTGGTAAACAGGATGAGTCTTGGACTCCTGTGATATATGAGTAATAAAGGAAGACAATTCCACCATCACTTCATTTTAGTGAATAATAAAAGACCTGGTGAGAAATCATAATTTGGCACTGGTACGAGGTAAAACAAACTTAAGGAAGGATTTTTCCTTTGGAATCTACTGTGGCATTGGTTGCACTTCATCAGCACCAGCTTGAAAGGTTATCTAGGACAGGTTGCAATGGTATACATCATCACCCTCTTTTTTTCTTTGTGTGGGAACAGAGAGTATAATTCTGCAACAATAAACATCAGGTAAACTAACCTAACTTTTTCTGTCTTATATCAGAGTTCAATATTTTCTGCCCAGGCTCTTTTAGAAATTCCACCCAGAGAGGCTTTATTGTTCAATACCAAAGTTACTCATTCAAAATTACTTGACATTTTTTTGATTTATCAGGGTGGTGTAGTAACTCACTTAAATCCTAGTGTAAATAAAAACTTGCTGGAGACAGGTTTCAGGAATATGGTCCAAGTTTCAATGTTCCCATAGAGATCATATAACATCACATTTCCCTTCAAGAGAAGACGAGCTGTCAAACGTAGTCCAAGCCTTCATTTTTGCTGAATAACTCCCCTTGTCACCAGCATCCCAAACTCTTTTTTTTCCTTAATGAAATAGTCATGCAGATTGATCCACAGTTGAATGTTTGAGCACAACCTCACCTTCAGTTCTTCAACAGGGTTTTGCCTCTATTTTAAAAGGAATTTGTGCAGCTACTGAGCCCATTATGACTGGGACTTACCATAGGGTTTATTGCTTATTTAATGAATTTACAACCTCCCATAAGTGGGAGTCTCTCCTGGACGTAGTGCAAGTTCACTCTTTTTTAGCTATTAATTTAGTAGCCTATTCCTCCAATCTACTGTCCTATTATTTTCAGGTTGTAAAGTTCTTTGTCCGTTGAAACACACCATTTGTACTTCTCTGTTTGTAATGGGTTTTACTATAAAATTGTATTTCTCAAAACAAGTAGCAAACCATTGATTTAGATCTGCAATTCAACTTGCTGGGGATACTCCCTCTTCTGTGGCTATTTCTAGCTCTCTAACAATGTATTTCCAGCCTTCTGGTTCTCATGTTGAGGGAGCACTACACAACAATCTACTTGCTGAGTTTCCTGAACAGATTTTCAAAGTGTTCTTTCGAAACATGCTGTACCATTGTTAGAGAAAAAAGAGTCAGTCTAAACTCTGTCTTGTCGGAACATTCTTACAGGCCATCCTCATCTAAAATTTCACTGAAATAGCTATGGGGTTCAAGCCACTTCCCTGCAGTTTTCAATGGATTTGTATGCTGTATCTAATCTCTGCTACTGCTCATGGGATGAAGGAGCAAGGGTTCCTGCTGTCTGAGCTCGATCCTGACCACCAGCTCTCCCAGCACAGCACTGCACAGCCCATGCAGTGGTCACTGCATATATGCTTTGTCAAAACATTACTGCCAAACACAGGGGCACTCCATGGATGGAGGGTCTTTGGCTTTAGTATTTTTGAGTGCATTTGGAAGGTATTTTGGCTGAGCTTTAGACATTTTGGGTGGGCTGAAATTCCACCCTAGAGCTTAATGTTCCTTGTCCCCCATATCCATATATGCAACTCAGTTGTTCACATTTTTTTTTATTAACTCAAGGAGAAGTATTTAAACAACCATTCCATCCATTCAGCAGATCCATCCAGATGATCTAGCCATTCTGTCACAACAAAATCCCCTGGGTGTCCTTGGCACTGAACAAAGCTTGGCTCCCTTTACAGCAGCCCCTCTCTTCCTTGTGTCCTTGCCTTTCCTTGAGGCTTCCTGGCACTGTAGGTGCTCATTGACTAGTCATATTGTTCTTTAAGATATCTATGAGCTTTCTCTTTTGCAAACCATGGTAAATAATTGGTTTATTCAATGGTGGATCATCTCCACCTTTTTCGTCACAAATTGGTGCAGTAGGTAAAAGGAGAAAAGTTTTCATTCTTTTCCATTTTTACTTTTTCCTTTTGGAGAGCCTTTTGTTTAAAGAAACCCCATGAATTATATGGCAGATGCAGTTTAACCAGAAATCCACTCCGCTTCAGTTTTCATTCTTTTTCTCCCACCACTCTAGTACCCTTTTAATCTAGTTTAAAGGATTCAGAAACAGAAAACATACTAAAAAGAAATAAACATCTTCACAGTAATTAAGTTGCTAAATTGTAACATTAAAAGAGAATGTACATTATTTAATTCTACTTTCAGTTGTATTTTCATCAAAACTGAAAGCAGAGGACCATATTTTACTATTTTTAATGGAGAAGAACTAAATAATGAAAAAATATTCAGATATTAGAATGTAAATTTTATTCCTAGGTTAAATAAACCCAAGTAAATTCTAGCATTGTTTACATTAAACAATTTTTGTTCATCTGGATAATTATAGATAATTTTCTCCCCTCATGTTATACTTTATAACACATTTCCTTTGGGTTGTTTTAGACTATCTTGCTTCTGTTTCATCCTAACAAAATGGTTTCTAGGTTCTTAACAAAATCTGCTTTTTGAATTTGATCAGCAACTGCAGTCTGAAAAAATGATACACTGGTCTCCAAAAAATTCTAATTGTGTATTTTTGGAACTAATCCTTACTGCTTACCAAATTATTTATCAACTGACAAGGTAACTCTCTGGCAATCTGAATTGAAATTGGATGGCTCTTTCACGGGTACTAAAGTAAGAGTAATACTTTGCTGACTTTAATTGCCACACCTACAAATGTTCTGATTTGGGCTAAGAGCTTCAGTTAGATGGTATTTTGTAGTGTTTCTTTATTTTCAAAACCAAATTTTAATCGTGTGTGGCTGTTTTTTTCTTTGTTGGATGTGTCGTTAGCAAAAGAGTTTTTCGTGTTTTTATTTACGAGGATTCCAGCTTTTTAATGTAAATACACATGTAAGTAAAAAGACTGCTCTCTTCAATAAAACATAAGATTGTTACTTGGACCCCAAAGTCTGTAAAAATTATACATAATTGATGCTGTCAGCATCAATCCAGCTTTTAAATAGTAGATCTCCAATGAATGACAATACATTTATGAAGAATTGGGAATGATGAATGTATACTACTGCTAATGCATGCAGCCATTATGATATCTTATTGAGAAATTATGATTCATTGCAGCTCTCTTCAAATACTGTGCTGGTCTAAACTAATGTAGACAATGTTTCTCCACAAAAGGAAATACCTTATAAAATTAAATTATACTTCACGATTTTAGAGCTGCTATTACAATTTAGATCTGTATATTTATGACTACATAACATAAAGTACCACAGTTTCCAAAGACAATTTAAAAAAAAACAGATGGCTTATCACAGCTTCAGTCTCAGAGTCCTTTAGCAATCACAAATAAATACAGTCATACTCATAAATCTGTAACTCCCAGATCTAGTTGTATTGTCCCAGATGCTGTTCATTAACATGACATCTTCAGTTTATGTGCACTGTAATGACATCACCGTGAAATGCAAGCACAATATTTAAAGTCGGGTAAATGCAGTTTGTGCAATTCACCTGTTCCCGAATTCATATCTTTAACTCTCATAGTTTACACAGTCACATCTTCCCATTTTAATTATTTTTGTTTTACTGATCTGTAACAAATGGTTCCCACTTAGGCTTGAAAAGATATTAGGGATAATTTCAGACATGCATTTTCTCTTGAGAAAAATTTCATTTTCTCTGACTAGTTCTGCTGTTCTTGGCTTTGTCTACTTGTCTGCTTCGAAAAGGGCAGCTTTGCCTCTCTTCGGTCTGTCTCCTGCTCTGAGAGTTCTTCCACAGTCTTCATGTTGGTACTTCCACAGGTTTTATTACCAGACTCTTGGTTTTTTTTAGGCTTCAGAAGTGTTTCACACTCTATTGCTTCTTTCTCCATTCTACTGTTTCAAGCTACTCTCCTAGTGAATGTACTTGTCACAGACATTGTTCAGTTGCTAACTGCAGTAATGCAGAACTTAATTCTGTTGTGTGTATTCACATATTAACTATCAATTGTTCATATTTTCAAACTGATAAACAAACACAAAAAAACTCCACAAACCCTTTCCAAAAATGTATGACATGAAACTAAGAATTTTTAAGTGTTTATTTTCTACTTTAAATTACTTTATTCCTTATTGGGTGTTTGAAAGTAATACCCACATAATTTATTTTAGTTTTAAGGTGTTTGTTTATTTATGTTGAATATTTTATGGTATGTACAGAAGAAAAGAAAAAAAAAAAGACTAGTGTGAAGCAAAGTAATCCAGCCCATAGTTCTGTTCAAATTAATAATAAACTTCACAGGGAATATTAGTATTTTTTGACATCAGTCCATTCTGGTTTAATATGTAATGTCTTATTATAACTGATTAGAAATAAAGGTACTGAAAGTTATTTTGTGTAATTGGTTCTCCTCCCATTGAAAGAGTAATGGAATATGCCTACAAAGGCAGCAGCTGAACTTGGGCTAATAGATTTCTCTGCTAGATTATAAAATGATACACATTCTGGGTCTTTCCCCAGTGGTATTGGTATTGTGTTATATGAACCTTAACAAAAGTTATTGATTTCAATCATCAAATCACCTTTTTCATTCCTTAGAAAGTGGACATAAAATGACTTCTCTGAAAAATATAATAAAGACTTCATCAAACCCTAATGTTAATGCTTGCTAATATCAAGCCATCAGGAATAGATTTTTCAGGAGCAGGAGAATGCTGAGAGTTGTTGTTACCAATTATATATCCTTTGGATACACTGGCATTAATTTCTAAAAAACATGTGTATCATATTGTGATCACTGGTAGTTAACAATACTGTGGAACTGCTTGTATAAAAATAGTGAAATCTTTTCTCAGTATGATTAAGGCAGTTGGTTTCCTATGGAATAGAAACTCATGTTTTCAGGACAGCGAGTAATATTGTCCAAGCATTTATCATATTGGCATTGGGCTGACAGTTGTTAGCAGATCATCATGGTTTTAATTTTTCAACTATAGTTTATCCTGAAAGAATACCAGCTAATAGCTATCCAGAAGAGGCACCCTATTTGGAAATTTGGCCAGTAGCAATATCCAGATACAGAAAAAATGCGACTCAGAGTTGTGTATGTTCAGCCAACTATGACAAAACAGCCTTCCCCTTTGTGAAAGGGTGACATTTTTGTGAAAAGTTCTGCCTTGTGTTCTATACTAAAGTTCATCCCTCACTGTACTAGAAAAATGCCTAAGCATCATCATAGGTGTGTCCTCAATATTTTTTTTCTAATAAATGCCTATAGTAAAATCACTGCTAACTTGCCAGAGCACCTACAGAGACATAACCCACTTTTGAAAACTACCCAACCAAACATAATTGTTAATAGTAATAGTGCCATTCTCTGCAACATGCTGGATGTTCTGCATGGGGGCTCAAGGTATTTTTCAGGGCTTTGGCATACACCACATTTTCTGCCACTATTTTATTGACATTGGAAGTGAGCTAAGTGTTTAGATCCTTCATCTTTGATAAAGCAGAGGGGGGAATACACTATAGATTGTGTGTCAATTAACTTTTTTTTTTTTTCACAGCAGACAGTAACCTTAGTCACTTGTTTCCTGGAGGGAATTGGAAAATTCTAGAGTATGACTTTTCCTAACTCATGTCCAAACATAAAAGTAACATAGAAAAGAAGCATATATTTGTCAAATAAATTAAATATAATCAAATAAATTATTCAAATAGATGTGTTTTATGAAGTTTCTGTTTGTTTGGATGTTTTTATACCTGGAATTTATTAAATGTGATTATTTCCATAATGTAATTCTGCAACTAATTGAAAGACACTTAGTAAGTATAATACTGAGATCTCATTATTTTGTTTAATTACTATAGCATATATAGGCTAATTAAAGTGTTTTCTATGGGTCTTTAAACTGACTTAGTCTTAATTGCCAGATTATTGTTTTTAAATGGAAGTGGTATTTTTGTTATTATTCTCAAAAACAAAAGTCTAGAGCAAATAGTTCAAGCAGTAAGTGATTAACAATGAAGCAAATTCTATTCTGGGTCTATATGTCACGTGCAGTATTTAAATAAAATTGCTCAGGAAAAAAAGAAAAGACATTTCTTTTCTTTATTGAGCATTTTATTTATTGAGCATATTGACCAAATAGAAACTAACAGATGAAGCCTTGATGTAGTACATGCGCCAAGCACTAAATTGGTGAAATAGACATCTGAACACCTATTCCTTCTTGTGGAAAAAATGCAAACCATCCCTGGAAGGAATCATTATAAAAATTTAGACCTCCTAGCTTTGCTGCTGGGAAATACATAATTAACTTTCACTCTTCTTCTGGTGTGTGTAAAACTTAATTTAATATTCTGCTTCAGAAGTGTAGAATACTTTCATGCTAGTATTTTACAAGCAGGATTTTCTGAAATCCAAATGCATCACCATCTTATCAAGATTATTTTGAAACAGAATATTTACATCCTTTTGCTTGTACACTTACTGTGTTTCCATCAGCTTCATAATACTTATGCAAAATCCCCACTGCTCAGAAACTACTTTTACTAGTCCTTCTTGCTGTGGGCAGTGCAGTAGTACAGAATTATTTCTGAGCTTGCTCTAACTTCTGCATCAAGCAGCTCTGCTACTGCAAGCAGCCAGTCTTAATTAGCTCTGTTGTGCTGTATTGCTATTTTGATTTTTGTATGTGTGAGACAGCCTGTCTCCACATCATGTTTTTGAAGTTTTATGATAATGTATGAGGGAGTTCATGGTTTATTGGTGTGGAGAAACAATACAGAAGCTAAAAATGACTGTCCATCTAGTCCTTTGAGTACTCATTGGGGAATGGGAAGTTACATACCAGCATTAAAAATCTAATTGATAAGATACAAAACCATACTAAAATGCACTAGATTGTGATTTTACCCACTTCTATGCAACTGCCTTAACCATACAACCCATGTGTCATTTTTCCTCCTCTTGTTTTGGTATGATCAAAATTCCTTATGTTCAGGTTCCAAGCTGGAGTTTTGTACCCAAGAAAACATGCACCCTTTTTATTTGCCTGGCAATTCCCCACTTAGAACTAACTTCATATTATGAAAGTACTTCCTTTTTTCCATTGCCTTTGGGGAAGTTGAGATTAATTTACATTGTGCACAATAGCCTTTAATTGGATGTACACCATCCTCTGTTTCCATCAAGTACTAAAAACACCCAGAGGGAAGTATTCACTTGGCATATGGTACTAGGAGCTATGTAAAACAAAGCATGGAGATGCTAAACAGTGAGGTAAAATAAAAATGTGTTGAATATGTATTGTATAATCATCATATGGAAAATCTGTAATATTGCAGACAATTGTAAGGTGCAGTGAGGTATAAAACTCTGTATATACTCAAGGCTAAGCAGAGAGAATTGTGCTATTCAAGTAAGAAAATGGAAACTTAATGGTGACATGGGGGTTAAATCCTAACATTAAAAAATAGCCCATTACTTTTGATAGGGTAACTCAAGCATGCAGTCCATGGAATTACATTACATGCCAGGGCATTATTCAAAATAAGAGTTGACACAAAATTATCCAAGTAACCATACCGATGTCCTGTATTGGATGGATCATGTCAATATGAGCAGTATTCTGACACCAGAGTGATCTGTAATTAGTCAGGGTCTGTTTAATTCACTCCATTTAATTCAGCTTTCTTCCTTTGTCAGAGCTTTTGTTTTAAAATTACATATATCATTGCAGATTTCAATTTCCTCTCATTTATCTAATTTAACAAAAGAGATTAAGAGAGGTACTTATTAATAACTCTTTTCCCCTCTGCAGTGTTTCTGAAAAATATGTTTTCTACAAAACTGTACTCAGGAGTAAAGAGAGATCAATAATCATGAATTGATTTACATAGAAATAGGCTAATTATTATGTTGATTGATTTGAAATATTCATTGTTTAAAATTTTAAATTCTGATTTGTATTTTAAGGAGATTTTTATTGCTTTATAGAGTGTCCCGGAGCATCATCTCTAATTGGCATTGGAGTTGCTAAAATTTGGACACAGATGTTTCTTATTATTTTAACAAGGGATAAAAGCTCTAAAGCTCTTTCTGTAACACATGTTGCTTTTTCAATTGATTTTAAAAAGGTTAGGGAACATTCCTTTGGTGCCACCTATCTTCAGATAAAAGGGGAGAGATAATTCAGTAAATCATATCTTATTTTGTTCTTTTATACAATTATGTATATTTTTTTCTTCAGCTTTTGGTATTTCCAATTAATGTAATAATTCCCTAAGTGCCTTTTTTTTTTTTATCAAATCACAAGTTGATATTTGGAAAAAGCTGCAGCAGTTCATCACATCTCTGCAAGATTCCTCCATACAAAATACAGCAAAATAAATTGTCCATCCCATATTTACATTGGCTATTTCTTGTGAAAAGAACAGTAAAAGTTTGGGAGAGTGCTGTCTTGTTTCCTTCAGATTTTCATTACTATGAGATAAAAATTCTTGATGTTGGTGTTTGCAGTGTAAAAGATGTGTAGCATGTGTGTAATGTAACTTGACTTGGATGGAAGGATGCAGCTGGTGTGGGGAGTTGGCTGTTACAGAAGGCTTCACTCCATTGCTTCAAACAGGGGTGATGCAGAGGGAGGGACAGGAGGCAAAAACTGAAAGACAAAAAACTCAAGTAAAATGCGCTTTATGCTACATATCCGGGGTGAAGACTGAGTTATGCATTTAAAGTTTTCATTTATTTTTCAGGTAGGGTTCAGTTACATTAACATGATCTGTTGTTAATGTTACATTTACATGCTGTCCCACTACTGTATAAAAATAGTGCAAACACTGTAAATAATTGCATATAAAATCCATATAGCAAGATTAAGTTTCAACATTCTCTCAAGAAATTTTGAAATTACAAATCAAAAGTACCCTAAGTTTTTTCCTTTTGCACATTTTCATTTTAGGGGTACTGTTAGAAATTTGATCTTGCCCATCTGACTTTTACTGTATCATAGTCAGTGTGTAGCTTTTAAACCACATTATCTGGTAAAAAAACCCTCTTTACTATATAGCAGCAACATTGTGGGTTTTTTAAAATAATGAATGGTTAGTCTTAAATGCTTTGAGACATTTATAATTACACCTTAAAGTAATTAAATGATTCAGTATCTGTAAGACAGATGGCTGTACCACAGAAACCAGCCTCACAATTGGCACTAATTAGCACCCTTGTTGGAATCTCAGCAGTGGCCAAAATATTAAATGGGTATGAAAATAAAATTATTCAGCCAGAGAGAGTTTTTCCAAGTTGATATATTGATAAGAGATTGTGAATGCCTTAATTGCATGTATGCTTGCTCATAATTATTTTTTGAAAGCAAATAGGTGACTTCAGATTCCTGTAAAAATAAATATTGTATTTCCTATTAAACTAAAATTAAAGTGTTTCATGTTTGTGAGAACTGAGAGAATGCATTCTCTCTGAAGCTAACAATTCCAACATTACTGTGAAAATATATGTATGTTACTTCTCCTTTCTAACAATAACCATATACAGTAATTTCTGGAGGCTAATTCCAGATGTTATGGCTTTATCACACTTACTTCTTCTTGCAGAAAGGCTTTGACTTAGTTTTTAAAAATAAAGAAATATGTGTACATATAAAATAATATCGCATAGTGCCTTATGAAATGTAATTGTTAAAAAATGCATGTAAGACCCTTATTAGCTGTAAAAAAATTCAGAAATATTTGCTATCTTTTTTTTCAATTTTAAGTTTTGCAGCTGACCTGCATACATAGCAAAAACAATGAAATGAAGGTCTACAGTGGCATGAAGGGAAATGGGTGCAAACTGAAAATTAAATTCTTTCTGGAAAGACCTTGACAAAACAGACTATGATAACTCCCTACTGATACCTAAATTATATGACTATATAAAATCTGAACAAAATTTAGGATATTAGTTCAAAAATGCGCATTTAATTAAAATATATGAATGCTTTTAATTTCCTATAACTATGAAATACAATATAAAATTCCTACTCAATTACCACAACCTTATAAACAAGCTACAATCAGTCCCTTTTACAGCCTAGCTTATGTGTAGTTACAAGGGAGAGGAAGGGGAGAAAGTAAGGAAAGACAGGTTCAGTGGACTTGAATTCTGCAGTGATGGTGTTGCAGTGCACAACAAAATAAAAACTTCTAAAAGAAGGCTTGGTTACTTATTTCTCTTATAGGCATTTCTTTTCCATTCTTGAATTATTTGGGGTAGCTGTACTAAATGATTTGGACCCTGTCTCTTCACTTTGGACATTTGTCTCCATTCACTTGTCACTTTTCCTTGATATCTGACAAAACTCAAAACTTCTAGTGTATGCAAATGCACGAATTTGGGTTTTTTTGGGTTTTTTTTTCATTTTTTTGGTTTTTTTTTTTGCCTTCAGGATTTCTGATTAAAAATCCGTTCTAACCAATACTTTTCTCAGGTGATTTTCACTTATAAGAATATTTTTACAATAGAAAGGGTTCATAATAACTGCATTGCCTGTTATTAGGCAGGTGCTCAACTGGCGTCTCTGGAGTGATACTACTTCAGCTTGGCTAGCAGAAAATCCATGATGGTACAATTTCCATACTTCTTTTAAGCCCTTTTATGAATGGGAGAATAATTCAGTTTCAGTTCTGGTAAATGAGCTTTTAATTGTGTAGATAATTATAGACTTGTTTGTACAGCGATGTTAGTTTCCAGGTAGAGTGTCAATGTTCATCTTACTGGCTGTCTTTGAGGATGCTGTTAGTAGAGCAGTAAATGTGGAACTGTCTAGTTAATTTTTAAAACTTGAAAATCTTCTCAGCAAAAAAAATCTCTGTAATGAGTTTGTTTGTAATGACTCAGCTGAATTGGGCGTGTATTTCTCTACTAAGAGGTGAACAGACATCCCCTCCAACAAAAACGGCAACTTTTTATACTCTTTTGTGTCTGGGGGTGGTCCCTGTCCCCTTTCCCATTGGATGGGAGTTAGGAACTTATGTCAGGAGCCCTCCCAGCTCTTCTGTCCCCTCTCATCCTTCTTTTTTGGTCCTGTCTTCAAGCCTGCCCCTCTCCCATTTCTCAACAAAACACATCCATACCATAGATAGCAACAGGTAGTAAAGGGAACCAACAACTTTCATTCTTTTACTCAATAATCTTTTTGGGCTGAAGCACAATGTAATTTCATCTCTCACAAGAAAAAAAAAACACTTTTCCCAGAGCCTTTTAAGAACAGTAACATAATAACTATGCTACTTAGTTTAGTCATGTAGTTCTGTGATCTACAGGCGTGGCTGATCCCATATGTTTGAGAGAGGTAAAAGGGGTGCTTATTATTCCCTGGGAGATTCTTCAGTAAAGTGAATAAGAGATCCCTAATCTTATGCAATTAGTTCTTTCCATTCACTTCTGGTGCAAATTCAAGGGCATGATTTCAGTCTGGGAATAGATTACTCGTATTAAATAAAGTAACACGAGAACCTTATGTTGTGATCCTTTGCCATGTGTTTTATGGCTTATTATAGCATTGGAAATGGTAAGATGATCAGTGACTGAAAAATTACCTGAACATGCTATTAAAAAGAGAACCTGTAGCTTAGAGCTTTGTTGTCTGCTCTGGAACTCAATCCCACTGCCTCCAACTGTGACTTGCTCATTTGTGAAGTGCCTCAGGAATCTGTGTGAGGCTCAGCCAGTAGGTGCTTCTCAGCATGGTGTGATTTAGAAGATGAAAAGTGTTCAGAATATAGTTTTACTTTAACAGTTTCTGCAGTGATCATTTTCCTGTGGTGTTCAATTATGTGTTTCACAGTAACAAGTATCTCCAGATTCTGTTTATTCTCCTTCCTTGGACACTGTGCACAGATTTTTTTTCCCTGAAAGATAATATGCAATGTTGACCAATATAAATCTATACATTCTTACACAAAACCTGAGTTTATTTCATGGCCCTGCAGGTGTGAGAGGAATTCTGAGCATTTTTACCTTGCTTGCTCTGTATGCTCTCAGAAGTGTACATTTTAGCATTATGCTGGAAAGCATAAAAGACAGGCTTTTCCCCATCATATGTTGACAAAAATGTTACCTGCAAGATGAATGATCAGCTGAATTTCCTTTAAACTAGGAACAATCAAACTTTCATCAAAGTTTCAGTAAAAACATTTGTTTCTAGAGTATAATGACATGAACAGAAGGTTTTTAGAGAAATGGGTTCCATTCACTTTAAAATAGAGATAAACAATGTTTCTGGAACCATTTATTTTAACTTGTTACTTGTTAAAAAATAAATACTTTAAAAGTGCACCATGTTATCTCAAGACATGATATGACATAATGTGTAACTAAAAAGAAAAATATAAAAAAAAAATTGTGCAGCAAAAGTGTTACACTGACTGCTCTGGTTTAGTCCTAACTGGCAGCTGTGTCCTACCCAGACAGTCACTTGATTCTCCTTGCAACAGAATGGGGGAGATGACCAGGAAGATAGAAACAGTTTAATAGGTCAAGCAAAACCTGCAAGAGCAAAGTGGTACAAGGAATTGATTTACTTGCTCCCATTGTAAGGCAGGTGTTCAGGAAAGCATGGCTCCCTCACATGCAACCATTACTTGGGAAAACAAACGCCTTAACTCAGAATAACCTAATTTCTCCTCATCCCTGCTCCCTTCTTCCTCCTCTTATGTACTGAGCATAACACCATATGGCCTGAGATATCTCTTGGGGTCACCTGTCCTGGATGTGTCTCTTCCCAACTTCTTGTGTGCCCCTAGCCTCCTTGGTGGTGGCATGGGGTGAGAAACAGAAAAGCCCTTGTCCCTGCGTAAACACTGCTCAGCAACAGCTGAAACATTCCTGCATTATCAACACTGTTGTCAGCACAAATCCAAAGCACAGCACCATGTGAGCTGAAAAAAATAGTTAAATTTATTCCAGCCAAAATCAGTACACTGACATTTGTATTTCAACCTCAATAAGAGTCAACCCAAAGCTTCTGATGTTGATAAACATATTTTTTTTAATGCCAAGCAAATAATGCATTGTAAATTTATAGTGGTGAATAAGAAGTTGTCTCAAAAAATGGGAACTCATTAGATGTTACTGCCCTAGGCAAACCAAAATTAGTTCAGTCTTGCATCACATAGGCATTAAATATTTTGCATCTGGATTTTCTTACTTGAGGCAACTACCTATATGTTAAAGTTGGTCTGTGATCAAGGGCCAGAGACCTAGCAATAGTCTTTTTCTTTGTACACCAAAGTCAGTTATTTAAAAATCACAGAAAAAAAATGAAATAGAATAAAATACAACAGAGGACACATTTTAATATATAGGTAGGTGTAGATATACATTGCTTTTGGCAATTTGAATTGCAGTTTTCAGAGTAGATGTTGGTAATTGGATGGTTAGAATGCAGAATACATATTTCTGTTGAGTGTGGTATTAAATATGTAGCATGCTGGTCAGACCATCTCAAATAATTTTGCATTAATAAAGCTCAGCACTTTGACAGAAAGCAAGCAGCTTAAAGAGCAAGAATACAAGAGGTTATGTATTTTGGCAATGCTGTTTCTTATTTCTGCTGTGGAGATAACAGAAACCTGACATACTTTCTCTTCCCAGCTTGACTTTCTTGTCCAGCTTGTATAAAGAAACTACATCTCCAGAATTACACATTCAGAGCGTATGTTTTGGAAAAACATACCCTCATATTTTAGTTAGCGTGAAACAGTTCTCTGGAGTATTGCAGCATATTTAAGAAAGGTTTATTCCTTATAAGACAACATCAGACTTAGGTAGATAAGTGCAAAAGCATGATGCAGCTGTTGTATGAGCCAGGTGACTTGTCAGAGGGATGCAGTGTTTTTCTTTTCCCCAGGCTGCTCTGTTGTGCCAATTAAATGAAACACCTAAAATCTGAGCCTAAAATCTGAGCTCTCAAGAGGAGATGCAGATAATATATCTTCACTATAAGTAGATGGGAAGTTTTGGGAATATTTAGTTAAAAAAAATAAAGTTTTCTCAAGTTCCATAGTAGCATGTGCTGTTGCTTTTAGCAGTACTGCAGCTTATGCATTCAATATGTCAACTATAAGTATTGACAGTATGATCCTAAATGAAACTACTGCATGGAGCACTTACAATAACATGTTGTTAGAAAAGTTACTTGCAGTGATGTATATTTCTCTGTTAAGAATATACACATTTGAAGCAGTTTTGGCATACACTTTTCATAAAGCTCTGATCCAAAGCATTGATATAACCCTCGCACATGACTACTCATGTAAGCACAGCTGTGAAGCCTTTCATTACCTCTCCTGAACACTCTCCAAAGGTTGACATGCTGTACTGCAATTCATACTGCAATGTCAGTAAGAATGGTTATACCTTTTAAAGTAATGATTGTCTATTAATGCCTTCTTTCTCTATTGTTTCCACTTAGTACCTGATATATTTACAAAGGTATTTTAAAGAAACACTTAATAAATGCTCCCATTTTATTTATATGTATATGTATGTATGAAATCTATTAAGAATGCAATATTTGAAGTAGAATGTCTAATGAGTTTATAAAAATTAATTTTTCAGTGTGGCTTAGTACAGGAAATGCTTATAAATTCACTTGGGTCATTACTTTGTACTTCATCACCTAATCTTATTAATAAGAGTTCAGATTAGGATATGCATTATTATTTCAAGCAATGCATGGAGTATTGGTATTCTGATGTAACAGACAATTTAGCATTAATAATAGAACTTAAGTTCTGCAGTTTTTTATGCCTTTCTGCCCGAACGAAATGATTGGCATATTTAATGTAATCTTACACTGTGGCATGGTTGACCATCGGGAATATTTTTAGCCTTAGCCATCCAATTAAGGGGATCTCGGATCAAAATACACCACAGCCCTCATTTTGAATTAACTACAGCACTATAAGAAAAATCATCTGAAGAAACTAATTTTTTATCATCTAGAAATGGCTGTCTGGTAATTGGAAAAGATTGCTAAATTTAGCTTTTCTTTTGTAGCAGCTTTCTTTGGAAATGTAGCAAAGAACAGGAATCCTGTGAGTGTGAGGCTGCTGGAACTGCATGTCTATACAGAGCAATATGTACCTGCAGAAAATGGTTCTTCTGCTCAGGCTTCTGCTGTTTGCCTGAGCAAGGCTGTCATAACCTCAGCAGAGCAGAGCTGCCAAGGTGTCCTACTGAACTGAGCAGATAGAGTGAGCAGGCTCCTGGGAACTCAAAACCATTGTTCAGTGTCAGAGACCAAGGATAGGCTCTGAGCTGTTAGTAAATTGAGTGCTTTTATAAGGGTAGCTAATTTATAAAAGACGTGTGTTAATTTGCTGCTTATCTTGAGTTATTATGATTTTATGCATCATTATCCTTTTTTACATTTGTTTAAATATCTAGTATCTGCTAACACATGGTGTTTCAGTCCTTAGGGGAATACTTGCAACTGGAGCTGTTTTGTTCTCTGCTCTGTAAATCCTTTGATGTATCCACTGAGAAAAGTTTAATGCTCTGATTTACAAATGAATGATGTGGCATGGTCACTTCTGGTTCTGCTAGGTTGTGGGAAAGTATAGTATTTTGGTATTATGGTATTATTATTATGGGATGCCCCTGGGGAATTGTGTGAATGGGAATTTATCCTAGACAATTACCTTTGTCTACATACAATGCTTGTATGTTCTCTTATATATAGACTCTACAGAATGGAGAAACTAAGGTGTGGAGTATGATGGCTGCAACATAGGGTTTGCTTCGGACTACAGGTCACTTGTGCTTGAGGCTTTTAGTCTGGTTCACATGAAGGATCATCAAAGCCATACTCTCCCAGCTGCTGGCAGCACTGAAAATCATTTCATACAACTATGCTTGCAGCAAAGTTCATATATTGTTTGATAAGAGGGGAAAGTGAGACTGAGAGGAATGTAAAGAGTGAAAATGGAAAACATATGATAGGAAGAAACACCCATAGGGGTGGAAAAAGGGAGGGGAAGTTGAAAAACTTTCAGCCTTGAAGGTTGGTGAAAGAGTATACAAAGAGGAAAAAAAATAGAAGGGCAGAATGAGAAATTCAGATATTCAACATAACACTAAAGAGACTGATAGAATTTTGGGTATAGAAAGGAACATGATTTAATTTTATATGGGCACATAAAACCTGGACTACTTGTTTTTTGATTCTGAATGTGATATTACTGTAATTTTGTCTATAAAATTGAGTGTTTTTAATATCTCTTCATTTTTTTCCATCCATGAGTATTGGTCATTGATGTCATTTCACTTAGAATTTTTAAAAATGTTATCTGGTACCAGACAGCTTAATTTGAGTAATCTCTGTGAACAGCAGAATAGTAGACTGAGGTGAAACATTAACATTTTCAACAGGAATGATTTCTATTTTTCATCTTGCAATTCTTTAGTAAGGACAGTGAATATACATCTTACTTTAGTGAGCTAAATTTTGTTGCCATTCTTCTCCATATTCTCTTCCTTAATCTTTTGTGTATTATTCTTGTAAAAAAATCAAATGTTGTTAAAATGAGTTTTAATTGTATTTAATAAAGCAAGCCATATTGAACTAGGGAGCCATGCTCTTAAAGAAGAAAAAGGGAAAAAATGAAGAATGTATTAGGGAAAATGTTTTATTACCATTCATATTCCTTTCCATGGAGTTATCTAGGAAAATGTTCTCTCCCATCCTGAGATAAAATAGATTATTTTAGAAAGTGGAAAGAAACTCCTGAAGAACACTGTGCCAGGGAATTGCTCTACTAAATTACCAATGAGGTTGTAGAGTAGTCAGTAAGCATGAAGGACATGTTTTTAGACCAATCTGCGTTTGAAAAGTTTGATTGAGGGTAAGGGTACATCTTTAATGAATGTTCTGTAACTCAGTAATTACTCTTAAAGTGTTCCTCCTTCTGTAGATAAATGATAGATGTAGAATGAAATTCCTGAGCTTGTTTTCCTATATACTGGAGAGATGTTGAAGAAAATAGTGGCAAAATAGTGGGTAAGCTCCAAATTTTGTGAAACTTGTTTCACATGCAAAGTTATGTGATTAAGCAGGAGAAGGGCTTCTCTGCTTCTGCTCAGTTCCTTTTCCAGTCTGAAGGAGCCCAGGGAAAGACAAGATGTTGCAGTGCCCATGCACAGTTGTGTGGTCAATCCACGGATGTTGTCAGCACCACTGTGGCAGTTCCTTGCCCAGGCAGTGGTGAGGTGAGGTGAAGTGGTTTCGGCAGGATTCCAAGGCACGATGTCAGCATGGCTGTGTACACTTCTAAGTGAGGCTCTGGTGAATGATCTTGCTGCCTTGTGATCAAACAAATGGAAGCAAAATGGTTCCTTGTCTTTGTTGGAGTTCATTATGTCTTGATATCAGCAGCAGGATTTTCTAAAAGTGGACATATTGACAATATTTTGTGGAGGGGGGAAATGTAAAAATTCCCTGGAATTATCCAGCTGCTTCACAACAGAAAAATTGAAAAGATTAAGTACAAACTTCTTTATTTAATACAATACACATATTAAGTTAGTAAAGCATGACATTTTATGTAGACTTTATCTCTAAACTCAAGTGTCTCAACAGAGCAGTATGATGATTTCAACAGAGCAGTATCTCTGTTTAATTACTATTTAATTTCAATCATTACTGGTTGGGAGGTGTTTTAAAATAATTTCTGAGTGAATCATTTGCATTTTGAAGACTGTTTCATCGAGTAAACTAAATTAATAAATCCAAACTGAACCCATCAGAATCTTTTATTGCATACAGCAGAATATACTAATTATTAAACTGGCAGCATGTGAGGAAAAGATGACTGAAATTACTGGTGAGGAAAAGGTAACTGAAATTCGGGTTTCTGTCACTAAAGGCTGAATTACAGGTCTAATCCTATGTATTCTAGGCGTTACTAATTTCGTATTTAAACTTTCTGTAAGGTACAGTATCAAATTACCTTGCAGTGAATGAACATTAAACTTCCTTCTAGTATATTCTTATAGATTTTTAGTAGGACATAATGCCAGTTCAGTTCTTCTTAATCTTAAAAATAATAAGCTGCAATACCTTAATGCACTACTGTGTGTGAATTATTCAACAGCAAGAGAATTTCTCTTAAAAACTTATGATTTGGCAAGAAATATATAGGTCAGAAAAAATTACTAAGATATGAGGCTAATGTCAACAGTGGATGCTGCAATGCATGAATTTTATGTACTGCATTATCTTTTTCTTGCTTGATGCCTCTCATTCCCATTAACTTGATCATAATCATAGTCCTGAGTTTCCCAATGTGATTTTTTGGGATATTTTCAAATACATGCAGAAGTTTCAGTTGCCACAGCTTTCTTTTAAAAGGCAAGTGGAAAAGGTGTTGATGATTCTCCACTTTCATTGAATTCATCTGACTTCAGCTGAACTATGTAAAAATTCAATATTTAGTAAAGCTACCTCTGCATTCTTTGTATGGCTGAACATAGTAGGAAGGAAATAACCAGGTCAAATTTGGTATATTTAAAACAGTAATAAATCATAAACCAACACCACGAGAAGTAACAAAATCTTTTCCCCTTAACTGCTGGTAATTTTAAACAACAAGCAATATTTGATACCATAAATGTACTTTGAAATGATAAATCATGGAATTATTTTTATGCAGTCTCTGACATATTATGAAATTGTGAGTTGACATCTTCCCTTTCTTAATATAATTAAAAATATTCAGTGATTGTAATAAAGTTCTGACAAATGGCAATTAGATGAAATTGCTGTGTGATTCCCTGAACTAATTTAGCAAGCTCTTCTTTAACAAAACTTATTCAGGCATGAACTGCATGTAAACACAGCAACTGCTGTACTGCTTGTAAGGATAGAAAGTTAGTAATTGCCAGTGGCCTTATCTTTGTAGAATGAATCAATGGTCATTATATAAAGACTTGACTGATACAAACAAAATGGATATGAATTAATCTCATATTTTTCCTGCACAGTTATACATCTTCAACATAAGAAGCAGAAACTGCCAACAGCTCATTTAAGAAGTCAGTGTTGAGTACCATGGAAATTATTTGAATTCTGTCACACAGAGGATAGAATAAAGTGTTTTCCATATCCCATGGAGTGCACACATCATTAGCTCCTGAATATCAAAAGAGAGAGCACAAAAGCCACTGCTATGCTATCATTTGGTTCAGGCTTCTTAGTGGTTGCACATAGTACAGTTTATGGATACACAAGTGAGTTGAGAAACTTTATTGAGGCTTGAACTCCCTAGCCTCCTGCAGGGTTAGATGCTGTGTGTTAAGCAGGATCTGCATAAAAAGTTTTCAGGGTCAAAATGAGTTATCTACCTAGATTCCATGTACTACTCTGCTATATGTGGAGTTTTATGTCTGTTGCTTTTCTGCAGATGATTAAATACCATTTTAAAAAGTGATGTTGACACCTAAATTTCCACATCCCATTTACTTTTCTGCGGATCACAGAAAAATAATAATAATAAAATAATTAAGGGCTTGTGACAGCTATAAATGGCTGTAGAACCACTTATACATAGTGTTCTTGCAATTGTGATTTTAGTGGCTGAATTCCAAACATTGCTTAATTTCTTTCATAGTTTACCTTTCTAAATTAAATTTGTGTTCATTTTACTAAAAACCATTGATATATCACACCCAAGGCATTTTGCAGCAGATTTACAAAATCTACTTTGTTTCTTATATATATCAGTAGCCTGAGTTAATTTCCAAAAAGAAGGCAATATGCCAGGAAATAACTTACAGGACTTAACAAGCATTGATTTCTTGATGAAAATAATCCTAAAATGCAATTATTGTTCATGGACTCAATTGTGTCCCTTTTTTGTTTATTTGTTTTGTATGTTTGTTTATATTTGGTAATACACTGAATGTCAGTGACTGAGATCTGTGAGACTTGCTGATGTGATTTTTCAGCCACCAGTTCCAGGACTTTTGTGATGGGGAGAAAACATAAAGTTCATATATGGGAAACCATGAAAGGCATCCAAGAAGACTTGAAACACTCAAACTTCTACACTGAATGATTCATTTTACTGTCATGTCTGCTGTGGTAACACTTTCTTCTTTTCCAAAAGCTTACTTTATGACTTTTCTCATGAGGGAAAAAACCTAGAACCTGCTGGAGTCTTTTGTAGAATTCTTCTTGTGCTAATCTCTTGCACAAGTGTCAGTCCAGTGACATTTCTGTGCCGCAGAGGGAATGCTCAAATAGTGGGATAGGGTTTATGGCTGCTTCCCAGCACTTTTGTGAAGCAAGAAATTTTTACTTTGCAAAGACAATAAAGAGCAAGAAAGTTACTGATCCTGATCTTGTGCAGTTGACAGATCAGGAGAGAGAGTTGCCTAACTGAAAGAAATTGTTAAAAAAAGAGATGAGTCTAAGGGAACAGACAAGAGGCTTTCAATGTACATGTGCTTCAGAAATATGTTAGCTCTGGTCTCAGGCAGAAGCTCTGATCATAGCATGAGAATAAGTAATTGGGAAGAAATGGAATAACAGAGACACTAAATAGGATCACACGGTAGACAATCATATTTTTAATGTAAACAAATTATATTCTAAATGGATTTAGTGCGTTTCATGTTATTCTGGAATTGCAGTTCAAGACAACTGGCCAGAATGTTATAATGTACATTCAAATATGTAGTTTAAAAAAACAGTTTTGAGAGGGTTGGCAAATCATTAATAGTAGAAGCGGAAGAGATGAGATATTCCTCTAAAGAAGTTTCCCTACATTTCCTGTACTAAGACAGGTAATTTTGTCTTGTGTTTGCTTACATATCCAAGTCTGTATTCACTTATAGTGTCTTAGGTTTGCAATCAATTTCATTTGCTCTTCTTGGTTCCTGAGTTTAAGTACTGCTTGGCCTAGATCACAGCCTGCAACTTGACATTACTTTTGTTTTAGTCATTGCTCTGCAAAGTAATTTAACTACTTCCTCCTTTGGCATTCTAAATGAAGGGTTGCAAATCACTTCCAATAAATTTTGTCCAGTTTTCATTGTTACACTCTGTAGAGCTGAAAACCATAGCACTATACAAGACAGTCTCTTTTCATAAAACATACTACCAATCTAATTTACTCAAATTCAGGCACTAAAATACATTTTTTATTATCAGAAACTGAATATTGTGGAATTCAAAACATTGCATGAAATTAAGATTGATTTAATATACTTGGAATTTTAAGCTTATGTTAATATCTAAATATTTTTCTGTGTTTACAATATATACTGCAGTTTTCTTGAAAAATACAGCTAAATCAGTAACATGCAGAGAAAGTCTTTGGGCACAAGTGTAATAGCACTTAAACTGGGATGCACATAGACAATTCTCTTTAGAGAAAATTTTTCTGGAAACCAACTTTTGTGTAATTTGTTTCAATTGACTGATCTCATAGTTTGTTGATATGTTGCTTTATTCATTTACAGACAGCATAAACATTTCAGGGAATGTTTACTCTGGAATGAACACTTTTTTTTTTTCTTTTTAGTTAAAAGAGTGGATTAATTATGGGCAGTTGTATAACTTTCTATAGGTGATGAAGCTCCTTCAGAAGGACTTATTTGAGAGCAAGCTATTCATAGTGACCTATTTGTTAGCACTTTGATAGTGAAGATCACTGTCATTTAATGGTTCCTTTTTATTTAATGTAGAACATGAATTGGTGATTTAGAAACATACTTGCTGAAAGGGCTTATTTTGCTACATATCATACCATATAAACAGTCCTTATTTATTGTTTCTTTGTTACACTTTCATATTCTTGTCTTCAAAGTAATTTAATTTGGAGAACAAATAGGCAGATGGATTTTGATTTTTTTTTTGTATTATAATGTTTAGTCACAGATACACATACTAAGAGATAGTTACATCACTGACAGTAGGAATGTGCAACATGAAAGTACAACCGTATCTGTTCAAACATAGCAGACATAAGCTTTTCACCTATCATGTTGTGGTTTCTCATGGCACTAAACAGTATGGATGTACACGATCCCTAATTTGGAATCTGGGAAACAGTGTCAGGGCCTCTTTCCGCCAGTGAGCTTGACAATGAGTTTACAATGCTGGTTTAGGACAAAAATCACAACTATAGAATATTTTAGGTAGGAATGGATCTCTGAAGAATGTATGCCTCACTCTCTACTCAGAGTAGGTGTGTCTTTGAGATTAATTGCTTCAGAACTTTCTTATGTACTGAGGTGAAGATGACTGGACAGTATTTCCCTCCATACTTCTTGCCCTTCTTGAAGCAGTGAGTAATTTGTGCTCATCAGCAATCATGCAGAGCCTCCCTCTGCTTCTGTGTTGTGTCAAAGTTGATAGAGGTGGCCTTGAAGTGACAGGGAACAGCTCCCTCAGCACACTGGGGTTCCTCTCGTCAGATCTTCTGCCCTCCATAGCTCTGTCTTCTTCTACTGAGGGTGGTGCTTCACTACCACAGACCTCTATAAGGCCTGGGGAACTGGAAGGCCAGAGAGCAGACCTTGCCAGTAAAAACTAAAGCAAAAAGACCTTTGAGTATGCTGGTCTTTCATCATTAGATGAAAGACACCTCTGTGTCACAGAATGATTAGATCCCTTGTCTTAGTGAACACTGTGGCACACACTCTTTAGTCTGTCTTTTGCTGCCTGAGTAATTTGGTTGTAAAAAATCTCTCTTCACCCAATTCACCCTCACTATTTTTCCAATTCCAGTTAAGCTGTAATATTCTTAACTCCATTTCTGCCTGCAGCACAACATTGCTAAATCATTCATGAGTAGTGTGTCTCCACCCATCCTCTGGGTTCTTCATTGTAAACTAAACTCAGATAGAAGGTCATGATTTATCTCTGCTGACCTTCTGCTATTCTTGCTTTACTTGCTGCATATCTGAATACATAGAGGAAGTTTCCTCTGGAAATCAAGTAGCATTTCTGGGCCTCTACTTTCCAAGGATTTTGGCAATGGGATCCTGCTAAGCAGATCCCTAGACAATTGAACATCAGTTCTAGTGAAATACAGCGGTTTAATATCATTATTCATAATTCTACTTTTCTTGGTTATTTTCTTCAAGAGTTTAAACTTTATGGTTTCACAGTCATTGCAGCCCAGGCTGCCATTGGTCTTCACGTCCTTGACCATTTCTTCTGTCCTGGGATGAGCAGATCCAGCAGGGCATCTCCCTAGTCAGTTTGTCAATCACCTGCATCGAGGAAAGGTCATAAGCACACTGCAGAAGCCTTCTGCATTGATCACACCCAAGCTTATTTCCTTCTCACCGGGTATCATGTTGGTTAAGTTCCCCATAAGTACCAGCCATGAACATGAGGTTTCTTTCTGCTGTCCAAGGAAGGCTTTATCCGATTCTTCTTGATCATGTGGTTTATAGCAGGCACCTACAGCAATGTCCCACCTGTTAAGTCTGATCCAAAGCAACTTTCATCTTATTTCAGCTAGTTCTCAACACAGCACAACTGTTCCTCCTAATCTTTTCATAAATATAATTATTTTACACCATGTGGACATATAATTACATAAAGATAGTAAGACATTTAGGAAAAAAAAAGAAGAAAAAAGACAAAAACAATTTGAGCTCACTCATTTATGTGCAATAATCCTAAAATTTGCTAAACTTAATTCCACATTTGTTCTAATCTGGAAAAAAAGTACAAATTACATTGCATTTTTTACATTAACACAGTAGATGATTCTTTTTATAAGTAACCTTCCATTTTCCAGGCTTTTCTGATCAGAGTGTAAGAGCATAAATGTGACTAAACAATATCAAGTCTGGTAGAAAACATTTTAAACAGTATAAACAAGTAAGGCAGTGATGTCATTCTTGTACAGTAGGGAAATGAGTGAGGGGTTCTGGTAACATTTATGATTTATTAATCATCCCCCAGTCACATGTACAGTTTTAAGCAGAGAAAAGGCAGACTATAAAGCAATAGAAGATAGAGCAGGTGTAGAAAAACAAAATCCAATGTTTTTTTGTAGTGAAATTCATTGAGCAGGAACATTAATTTCAGTGTAAATCACACGCTTTATAAATTCTTGTCAATTCTTCTATTTCTCTTTGGGTTATTAGCATTTCTCTGTTTGGGTTATTGGCATTCAGTACTGAAGTGCTCATGAAGTTTATGGATCCCCTTGAGTTCTTCATGTCAATAGGCACCTAAAAGTTTAGGTGGAATGAATGCTCATTAAGAGCTGGTATAATTTTTTCATAATCTTGATTTTTAAAAATCCACAAAAGTCCTGTACTTTCCTAATAGCAGAATCTGAAAATTTTGTTTCATTTATCACTTCATGAATATTAGAGATTTTGTCCCTCTAGTTTCTATGTATTCATGATACCCTAATAACCAATGCTTTTCATTGACTAAATAATTATTCTATTAAGTATGGGTAAAAAAGATAACTATGAAATTTTCAATTTTGGATGCATAGGAAATTTAGGAAAAAAAATTAAATTATGATTTACTCTCATTAATGTATGTATGTTCACACATACCCACAGAGATGTAAAATAAGCCATTAGTCAGCTATAGAAATTAGTCAATTAGTCAAAAGAAACTGAACTGGTGAAGCAGTCTGCCTGAAACCAAATATCCAGAAAAAAAATTAATAATACCATTCCAACTAAAAGGTGGGTTGGACACCCTCCCTAGGCCAGAGTGCCACTGCCCAATTTCTTGTCTCTGCATAGTACAAAAAGTGAAAAGAGTGCAGTCATGAAGGGCTGTGTCTGCTTTTCCAAGTTAAATGCAGAGCAGACTGAAGTCTAAATCTTACTTAGGGAGGCAAAAGGCCATTCCAGGCAGTTTAGGAACTTAATTGCACATTAAGTTTAATAGAAATCAGAGCACAATAATAAAAATAAAAATAAAAACCAAAAGACTTCACTGTGCCTCAATAGGGATGTTTAATAATACCTTTATTCTTTCTTTCTTACAGATTTATTAAATTGTTTTCTGTTGATAACAGAGGCTCTTCTTTAGGACTGGTAGAGGGAATTTATTTTTCTGGATTGACACAGTTAATTCAGAATTATTTTGTTACTGTGATTTTTTTTTTTTCAAAGGAGTATGAACAGCACATATGTGGTGTTTATTGTATTACATTTTGTTATTTCTCAGTGAAACTTGAAACATAGATAAAAACAAGCCAGAGATGCAACCTAGCAAAACTAATGTGCTCTGAGGAAAAGCCAGGGAATACTTTGTAAGTATTTTAGGAATCTCTGAAGTGCTATATATGTAAGAACAAGTGATGAAAATCAAAATTAGTAGATTTTACTATTACACTGTTGTGTAATATAAGATTAATATTTCAATGTTGAGGGAAAAGTCCTAAAGAACATAAGTTAAAATATTTATTTTCAGGGGAAATAGAGGGAAATAAAGAACAAAAGACAATTATTCTAAAGACAATGCAGGCCAAACCAACTTAAGCAGACACTTATCTGTATGTTCCTTTCAAACACAGAATTTGTTAATAAAATCTGCTTTGATTCTGTTACTTATACAAAAAGAAAGAAAATTTCTAAAACTTTGGATTAACTGCGTGAATAGAAAAAACTTCAAGCATAACAATTTCCAAATAACAATCCCATAGAACAAAGAAGTTTATTTTTTCCAAGGCAAGGTGTCTTGATTTCTAAACTATTGCAGTTTCAAATTCAGTCTCTCATGTGCTTAAGATACTAATTTAAAAAAGCTTAATCTCCTGCAACTTGTGAAAATAATGCCAGGACTCCAGATATTTCCAAAATGACAAGTTGCTCTTAGCTGCCAGAACAATAAATCACTTAAATATCTAGAGCTTGATCAAAAAAATGAAGTAGCATTAGCTATGTGTTTTCAGTAGAAAACTTAGAGGATAACAATATGTCTCTAATTCTCACTGCTTACTCAGTCTTTGGGGAATGGTTCTTGATGTTCGATTTAAGTCTGTGTAGCCTGCTTGAAAAACAAGCAAAAAAAAATTAAAACTTTTTCATGAAAGAATAGTTAGCTTTGAGTTCTATTCCAGTTTAGACCTGAGATGTCAACTGGCTTCTTAAACAACCTCAAACATTTATAAGTTAATGCAAATGACTAATAACTAAAAGGAGGAGATAATACAGTAATAACTAAAAGTTTAAATTTTATATAGGTACACATAATGTATATGGATCATTTAATATAAATTGTGCTATAGAAATGCAAGAAATTTTTGGTTTGAATAAGATGGTATATGTCTTTCATTGTTTAAAATAAAAAGAAATTTAAAAAAATACAAAATTTTTTATATAACTAACAATCTATGAAACTAACTTCTCAGTAGTAGTCTATCAGTAATCTATCAAATGTTCCCTCAGTAAACTAAAAAAAGACTATTTTAAAAGTAATTAAGTAAAAAGATTTAGTTTCTTTACATTATCAATAAGAAAGAAAAATTGTAGTGGGGGAAGAAAAGTGTTTTAAAGAGTTTATCTAAATTCTCACTACCTTTTTTTCCTTCTAATTAGTTTTAATAAAAGTCTCCTTTATACCCTTTTAAAATTTTGAACATATTTTACCTTTCTCCTAATCCTATCCACACAAAAAAAGAGTATATTAGTAATAAACCAACACCAAACCAATCACATTCTTTAATACATTAACCAAAAACATTTCAAAATTAAAAAAATCTTAAATTAACAAACCAAAACCACTACAATGTGACAGAAGTGTTTTCTTTAAAATTCTAAATGTAGCATTTTTTTCCAAACTAGGATACTGATTAGCTTAATGGTGCAGGACAATGTGTAAAAAAGACCTTAGTGCTGGTAGTGTCTCATGGGGATGGCTACATGGCACAGTGTCTTTTGTGTGGTCTGAAACTGTAGTCACAAATGTCTTAATCAGAGGCTATACTTGCACCCTTGCAAAAACCAAACTAAGAAGGTTTTAATAGATTAAAATTAAATAGTTTTACAAAAATATTTTGAGTAGCTGATGTGACTTGAAAATACAACCTGCAGGTTACAGGTAGGTTTAATATCTCAGAATTACTTAATATAATAAATAGGCCCAAAAGTAAATATTCTTACTTCTGAAAAGGCCATTTACAAGAGTTAAGTGATTGATTTGCTTTTCAAAAATCCAAGAATATTTTAATTTTTTATATGAATGACTTAGTAAATGGAAACTATTACTCCTTTCCCATAGGGTGCTGGAAGGACTTGATGGAGAAGATAAAACCACTGTTCTGTGTCTGTAATTATTGCTTCTGGTGCCTGCCTACTTATTTTGGGTTTTTTTTGTGGGGGTGTTTTTTTTAGAGTGGGGTGGCTTTTGTTTGGCTTTGTTTGATTTTTAGTTTTGGTTTTATTGTTTCTTTTTTTGATTTTGGGGTTGTGGGTTTTGTGGTTGTTTTTGTTTAATCTTAAACTTTTAGAAAACCCTTTATTCATAACAAAATTAATTCCCACAGTTTTTTTGATTTTTTTACCTTTCACAGTTCAGAAGCAAACACAATTTTCTCTGCTTTCCTCTATCACCATATATGCATAAGCCATATCTATAAAGTACCATAATTTTAACATTCTTCCTTAAGTTTATCAGCATCATTTTTTCCTTATATTCAGAGGATGAATCAGCCATAGTAAGACTGCTCTCAAAAGAAGGTTAGCACATGGCAACAGAGAATTTCAGAGTAGTTTTAAAAGAGACTACAGTGGAGTATAAGCGAGTTCAAAGTTAAGACACAGGGCACACTGAATCAAATAAACAAATGAGCAAATTATAAGATGGGAATGTATTTTCAAGGTTTTGTATGTGGTTTGTTTTTTTTTGGTTTTTTTTACAAAAACATTAAAGAAAGAATTTCTTTTCTTGGTGGAAACCATGTAATTGAAGTAGATGTGTAAAAACACAGTGTCAACAACTAGCAAGTTTTTCTCAAACAAAGGTGTGGAAGCTGGCTGAAGTGCTGTGGCTATTCAGTCTCCTTCATTATTTCACCCAATTTCCTGACAGAAAATACTGTGGTTCACAACAGGTAAGTCTGTTTCTGCTTGGCACAACTGAGACATGTGGCCAGTCTCACTACCCTCATTATCGCAAAACATGAATAAAAGATATGTGGCCAGTCTAACTACCAGTCTAACTACCCTCATTACCCCAAAACATGAATAAAACCTACTGGAAAGTTCAGTGTCACACAAATTTAGAATGAAATTACCAAGTTGCAACAATAGCCTTGTAATATTGGGAAGATAAAGCATTAGATGTGAAGATTACTGTGGAGAATGCATATTAATTGAGTGTGCCAGTACAACATTGTATTAAGCCAACAAAAGTAGTGCAAGAGACTTGCACTACATCATGGAGAAAGGCAATACTAGCCAGTCTAAGTGTAATGCCTGCAGATGAGCAGTTTTCCAGGGGCTGCCTTATTAGCAGTTGGGTGCTGAAGCTGCAACTTCCAGATGGTTGCTGGAAAAGCTGAAATTAGTTCACTAATCCCCATCACCACATTCCTCTGCCCTCCTTTTTATTGGTGTTTTCATTAAGATGCAGGTATATAACCTGGCAGTGTAGTCCAGATTCATGTGAGGAAATCAGGTGCTCAGTGTTTGATACCTCATTGGTGAGATTTGGGGTCAGCGGGTTTAGAGGCAAGGAGACAATCCGTTGCATGTTGCTTTTCAGGTGCTATTTTATGAAAAGATTAAAAAAAGATGTACTTCACTAATACTAGTCCAAAGAGATTGTTCCCGATTTAAGTCAGAGATAGCCTTCCTACTTTCACATTCCAGATAGTGGCAAAAACTTTTTAATTTTGTTTTGATTGAGGGCTTTACACTAGCCAACCCTCTTCCCACTACTTTGTGTTATGGCCACATGCCTGACTGGACTCTGGTTTCCAGGTGATGATCAGTATTGCCCTTTGGCAGTATGTTAAAAGACTGAAAGGGATTCAGAAGAAAAATGCAATACTGGCATTGGAAATAGTAAATGCAGGATAAGGTACCTTTTGAATTATCTGTTTGTAACTACCAGTTCATCTTTGGAATATCCACTTGGGCTTTAATTCAGTGATTCCTTTCTTTTTGATTTGTATGTGATTTTAGTGCATATGAATATGCATATTGCATTTTAATGTGCCTATATTGCAGTTGCAAATATAATGTAAATTTATATCCAGCTCACTTCTCTGTGGTGACCATTTCCAAGTCCTGTTTTAGCTGCATGTTGTGTTTATGACACCTGTTCCCCACAGATATCTCTGGTTGCCTTCTTAGTTCAAGGGAGAATTGTTTATTACTGCTCTACACCAGCCCTGCATATCTAATGCTTTCTACAAAACACACTAGTTCACATAGCTCTGTCACACAGAGGAATAAATTCATCATCTAGGATGTGCCCTCTCTTGCCTCTCGCTGATCTATACAGGAAGGAAAATAGGATCACAGATGCTTTCCAGCTTCGTTTAAGGCAGTCATGTTTGGTCAGCAAGAAGAGGCCTATTGCTGTGAGGTTTTGTTGCCCAGCTAGGGAGAATACACATTTTCATACCTGAGTAGGACTGAACAATTGTAATACACCTTATATGCTACCTTTGAGAACAAAACAATTACTAAATTACAAAACGGTTGCTAAAATAAATCCATGATCATCACATGCATTTTCTATATCTAATTATGCAAAGAAGCATTCTAAAAATAAAATAATTTTTATATATTTTCCAGTCATATGCCTCACTTCATTGTTATAACTATAGCCAGTAACATGCAAAAAATCATTGCAGAAGACAATAGATTTAGAAACATTTTAAATTGTATAGATTTAGAAATAAAATGCTGATGCTCTCTCCCTCTCAGCAGAACCAAAACCTCACTGTGCATTAATAGATGATGAAGTTCAGACTGTTAAAAGGAGTGTATAATCAAAAGATAGGCTTTATGACTCCCTGAAACTCACTTTAATGTCATGTCAGAGTTAAAAAGCTGACTGGAGAAGGCTTTTAAGATGAGCTAAGCTTATTTCAGAGAACAGCTGTGGACCTCTGACCTCTGGTGCCACAATGCCAAGGGTAGGTGGGATTTTCTATAAGGAGGCAGTAGTGCATGCATGGTGTGGTATAGCATACTCTGCCTTTTCTAGGGATTGAGATTCCAGTAATGTTTAATGGGAAGATAGAGCGTTTTACTTCTCAGGATTCTTGTTTTACGTCTATTCTCAGGACTCAAATTGTTCATGATTCACAACTAAAGTGACCAGAATTGACTGCTGATCGAAGATGTTTTGAGATTCTTTTTCAGTAAGAGTTCAGAGTTCATTTGGATAACCTAACATAATCCTACAACTAGAAAGTAAAATTAATTCTAGTCTATTGTAAAACATAACTACTTATGATGACTTCTATTAGTGGGTATTGTAATGTGTTGATATAAGTGTGATTCAGGTGAAAATTATTTATACTGTTCCAAGTTCCTCATTTGTTTCTGGTTCAATTTATTTTCTATAAGGTAGAGACCCAGGAAAAGACAACCTTTCTCATTTTATACTTACGTTTTAAAATATTTTGGTGAGAGATGAAGACGTATAAGAAGGGATTTACAAAGAGCAGTTTAGAATGGTCTAAAAATGGGCAAAGAAACTCTCAGTAAAAATGCATGCCATCCCTCATGATGGTCCTTGAGTCCTCATCAGTTTTACCATATATTTTTGTTGTCATGTTCCAGGACCCCATTGTATAAGGCCTCTACCATGACTTGAGTATACACCTCTGTCTTTGCCTATCTGTTCCAAAGACCTTAAACCAGGATCCCTACCAGCTGTAGAAGACAACAAAAGAAGTGCTCTAATCTGTGAATCCTGAGCCAGGGAAGAAACCTAAATAATGAAAATACTTGTCTTAAGACCCAGCACAAATAAATTAGCTTCTGATACAAGATAGAGAGGTGTTTGGTAATATTCAGTTCAGAAATATTTTGTCTTCTCATTAATTCTAAAGGAAAAGTTGGAAGGATCTTCTTTTCTGAAAAGGAAAACTGATACAGAATGTTTTGTCTTGAGAGAATCTACTACAATGTCTGTTGACTGCTATCCTTGACACTTCTGTGTCAATACTCCTGAACTGGCCCCAGTGCCACAGGAAAAAGACTCAGTCTCCTGAAGAAATTATTAAATAATCAATGAGACTAGTCATTGCACAGATCACATTTATTAACTGTGTTATTTTAACTATGGTAAAGCTGTGAATGCCTTTGAAGGATAAAACAACCTGAATCAGTTTGCCAAGGAAGAAAAACTTAGTGATGAAGAGCAGAAAGGAAAGGAGAAGGTTATGTAAGTGAAGTAATATGCACAGACATACTCCTGGAAAGAGCCAATAGTATGATAAACTGGAGAGACAAGATAATACCTAGTTATGGACAGAGATCCTACAAGAGGATGAACATTTAAGGGCACAGATATTATCTGGATTGGATGATTAGTTGTAAACCCAGTTTGTTGGGCTGTGTGATAAGAATAAGATTAATGTTAATAACTTGACATTTGTGATACATTGGTGCTTGTTCAGGAAGCATTTTCCAAAAGGGATCTAAAATTTGTTGATTCTGGGGTTTGGTACCATATTTTAATTAATTCTCATGCTTCAGGGCCTTTGCTCCTCACCTGCTGGCACCATAATATTTCATTTCTGTGACTTAGTCTTTTTCCTGTGCTTTTTCATTTGGCTGGTTGGTTTGGTTTGATATTGTTTTCCTCTTGTTTTTCTCTGCTTGAAGCCCTGGAGACTACTGACAGTTGAAAATGGCATGTGTGGTGCTTCTAGTATTGTTGGAAAGCCGGTCAAGTGTTCAGCTATCTTCTGTGCTCAAGGATGGAGAGCTAACAGTGGATGGGATGAACAGAAACTTTCAATACTGGAAATGTGTATCTTTTCCTACAATATGTAATTTTTTCTTTTCATCATGAAGAAATACTGGCTAAAGATATTCCTTTAGGACTTTAACCCTCAACTGGACATACCTGAACTTTTCTTCTTTTACTCTATGGCCAACTACTTTTTCTGTCACCACTGATGTTTAATGAGACTTCAGCTTGATTACAGGAAATGCTGTGTGCACTGTTCCAAGCTAAAGGCCATTACATTGACACTTGCAATTACTGACACCTAAAACCTTTTCTGAAGACCCTCCTGATTCTTTTTTCTGCTCAGATACATGTTGACCTAGGGTTTTTTTTGGGTCATAGATGCTGTGACTGTGCTAATGGGGGATGCTGGATGCTTTATAGCTCTATGGGAAGACAAAGAAAGTCCGAACTGTTCCTTGAGGGGTTTTTAAGTTCTTGTTTGAAACAGTCCACAGTGCAATACTCTGGGATTGAATATATCACCATCAAATAGTTTTGAGTTCTTAGGGATGAGCTGAAATTTAATCATTATTGCCAATCATTTCTTTGGTATGTCTGAAATATGGCAGTTTGATATTATTGAGTGGTTCACATAGGAATTAAATTCCAGCATAAAGTTGCTGGCTTAAGCCAGAAATCTTTTATTTATTTGCTAGGTCACTACTACTATATGTGCTACTATTAAGCAAGAAGATTTCTCCAAACTACATTTTCTGCCTAATGGGTTCTAAATTATACATAAACTGTGCAATTTTCAGATGTGATGCAAATTCGTCTGTCACAATGTCTTGTAATATGGAGGCTGTTTCCATTAAAGTGACAATTCTTTACAGATGAACTACAATATCTTCAGTCTCAAAAACACCCACTTGTAGTGCTATCAAAGTAGTAGTGCCAGCAAAGATTTATAAAAATATTTCTGTTTATCTTTATCTTGACTAATAGTGATACTGTTAGAAAAGAGTAGACTCTTCTTTAAAAACTGCATTTGATTCTGTGTTTTATATATATAAAAAAGAAACACAAAATAGATTAAGATCTTACCATTCAGTTTCATGAATTTATGCATTGTCTTCTTTTTGTTATTATTTTGTAACCCAGTAATTTGTTTACATAACTGTGCCAGCATGTGGTACCATGGGCAGGTATTTCCCTCTTCTACCCTGGCACAAATGTAAAATTACTGCTGGCAGCCAGTGGCATTGTCCCCCATTGAAGGATAAGGGAGATGGGCATCTCAGCTCAGATTTCATTTAAGTCTTGAAAAATCAAACAACAGTAACAACAACAAAAAAACCTTATCCTATTAAAGTTTAGAGAGATTATATTTAAAAATTAAGCTTTTCTTTTATTTTTTTTTTCCTAGAGTAAATTATGACAGGCTTAGTAATGTGTTCTGTTGGCAGATCAGTGAACAGGTTTGGCTGGGACAAGTGAAAACTGGGGGACTGCTTCTTTATTAGTCCAGGTATACATGGAGAAAGATACCTGACCATGGAGTAATGAAAATTACTTCTGTGAGCAGTGGTGTCAGAAATAATAGCTTTCTCCAGGCAAAAAAAAAAAAAAAAAAAAGGATTTTGATTTGGCCTCAGAATTGTATGTCTGTAACCCTGTCATGGCAAGCAGCGCCCACATACTGTGTTATGGTGACATCCTTAGGTAACATCAGATAATTATCTTCTTTCTTTCCCTACTGTACACTCTGTAAGTAAATTGGGACTTGGCCAGCAAACAGTTTTCCCAGGGACTTCTTAGACACTCTTTTATCTGTGCTATACTGTTCTCAAATACAAAGCTAAATGGAATTGTCATGAAGCTGATACCACTTCCAGTATTCAATTCAAGAAATAATTCAGTATAGTTACAGCAAAAAGTATGATCTGGAGGGTGCCTTGCTCTCTTTGTGTAGGATAGAACTGGCTATGGATATCTGCTGTGCGAATCAGCTGTGCAAAGACTTAGGGAGGCAGCAATCTATTCTCTCCTTGCACATCATCCAAAAAAGGACTCCTAAAGGGCTAAGAAGAGAAAATATAATTACAAGTCCCTCTTTTCCCCCCAGCCTTAGACTGTATTTTGGAAACTCGTGCCACTTTCAGCATACTTTTTTTTCTCTGTGTTGATTCAGAGCACTGTGTACTCTCTTTTACCTATCTCTGTGCAAGTTGAATTCACAAGAACTTGGTGAATTTTTAAAAGCATCTTGGCACTGAAACCCCAAAACCCCTGTATATATGTATTCTTTGGTGGATATTGGTCTTTAAATCATACTTTATCAAGCAAGCAAGGATGATTTTAAATGGCATTATGAGTGTATTTTTAAATGGCATTCTGATAGTATTTTAATGAAATCTGAACTATATACAGCAGTTCAAAGCAGCAAGGAAGTGATGAAAAAGGACTACATAGTGTAAACTTCTACAACATATATTAACATGGCATTTTTCTGATAATATGGTTCATTTCACATTATAGCCTTATCAGGTTTTTTGTTGTTTTTTTTATTTTTATTTTTATCTCCCTTTGATGCTGACACTTCATTTTTATGTGCTTATCCATTTATTCTTGTTTGTATTTACAGCAATTCTCCACTACTTATATTCTTAGGCATTTGCACCTGTTAGTAATAGCATAGATGGGATAGAGAGGAACCTAATTGCATGATTCAGCAGCAGTCATGTCTGTTTAATCTGTATCATCTGACACAGCATGCATTTACTGCATGATTGCCTTGTCATGTTTGACAGAAATGATGGATCACTGCTTCAGATAAGTTTTCAGTTCTTGTTCATTGTATACAATATTAAACTGTACTTTTTTTGCATCCACTCATCAAAAATTTCTGACTATAATTAAAATTCAGCCAGTGCCACTATGGTTCTAAATCAGTCAAAATATTGATTATTTTATTCCTCCAAGTATGTCTGTTGTATCCATTTTAGCTTGTAATGACAAACTCACAATAATATACTGTTGTAAACACTCACTTAAAAGAATTTGAGACCTAAAGAAGGCATTGTTGCTGACTGATATATGTCTATGATATTTTTCCTTACAGTAGATATGCTCATTTCATGATCAGTGATTACTAAAAATAGCTTTACTTGCATAAATATGTTTTCTCTTCCCCCTGATTTTTCAGATGCACCAGATTGTATTACTCTGAAGAGTTTGAATTTCAGAAACGTTCATCACTCTTCTCTTATATTTGTTTTCATTATTGAGTTATAAAACAGTATATTCAAAGCAGAGTTTGACTTCTTCCTTTTCAAGTGTACTTAAATATAGCAAAAAAAAACCCTCATTAACTTTAAAGGCTTTGTATATACCACAAAATAAACCAGGCAGGAGAATATCTTTGGGCTCCAAGGACACATGGTGGGACATGGCTCCCATGATGTACAGCTAAATAGTGATCCTGCTCTAGCAGGGAAGATTTGCACACAAGCAGCTGCTGGGGAAATTCTTTCACCATTCACTCAGCTATTTCCAGGCAGTGGACATCTATACTAACAGGTTAAATGTTGATGCTGCCAGGGCAGTGGAGCTTGGTCACAGAAGACGTTAGGTGACTGCATTGGTCCCTGGCATAATTCTGTCATAGCACTCTCCTGGACAATACCAAAGCACGGTCTGGAAAATCCCCCACACTGGGACTTGCTCCTGTCCTAGAGCCAAGGGAAATGTGCAGCCTTGTTTATTATGGACTGCAGAAAGCAGACTGCAGGGCTGGGTTGCTTCAGTTCCTGGAGCAATACCAGGCCCAAACCCTAGCAGAGAGCATATAAACAGCTTAGCAGTACAGGTGTGCCTGTTAGTGTCTGAGCCAGTGCAATGCACAAAAACTACACAAGCAATTAACACGGATTCCTGCTGTGTATGATTATAAAGGAAATGCAATGGAAAATTAATGCGCTATTTAAGATGCTGCAAAGATGATTAATTTAGTTATTTCAGATATAAACCCAAGAAACTCAGATAGTCTCTTAAGACCTGCATATGCTTGAAGTTTATATTATTTCAATGCTGTTCATTTGAACTCTTAAGATTAATATTTATAGTGGGGAAATGTTTGATGGAACAGTTGGTTAGAGCATGGTGCTAGTAACACCAAAGTTGTGGATTCAGTCCCTTATGAGTCATGTACTTGATGCTGGAATCTTGTATGCTGAGAATTTTAAACCTTCTGTGCTGAAAGGCACAGACTTGCAAGAAAGCACTGCATTCGACCAGAGGCTGTGGAGAAGACTTCCAAAATTGATTAATAGCACTGGGATTATGGCTGTGTAGTTAGTTAGAAGTGTGTAATATCACAGGGTAAAAAACTTAGAGTTTAGGTTTTTAGAATATAGTAATGGATATGGAACAAGTTGTCTCGAGTACCTTTTTCTTCCTGCTTCTAAAGGAAGCTTCTTCATGCGTTTGGGTGGTATCTTGCAAATGGACAGAAAAGTCTGCATTGCAGATCTTGAGGGATTAGTCATTGGGCTAAAAGAGAAAGAATCAGTTATTGGGTTAAAAGAGAAAATAATCTAGGTATCATTTCTTAATTGGGTAGTTTAGTTTTAGTTCAGCTTTGAAAGGCCTTGAAACTGTATATTTGGGGCCATTTCTGAGCTGTTTTCCTGCGTGCAGAGTCTGATGCAGACAGTGTGCTGAAGTTTTGATAAGCTAACAATAAACAGAAGCTGAAGATCGAAAAAGTCCAATGCGTCTCTTGTTCCTGACACAGAACTGCTCCAGGAGGGCTTTCCCTGTCACGGGAGCCCCCAGGGAGAAGCCCAATGTGGGGCCAACAAAGCCATACTTAAGAGTTGGACTGGATCATTTTGGATTTCTTCCAATCCCAAATGTTTTTTGAACCAGTGAATCATGTCAGATAGGCTGAACAGAATCTGGAGACAGGAACACCTCAGTTTTAAGAGCAGTGACTGAAAAGAGGTACTTAGCTTCTTAACTGAAGTTTTGTTTATCACAAGGAAATTAAAATATAAGAACCAGACACATGGAGTGAAGTAAATGGAAATGAAGGAGGTGAAATCAGCTTCTCTGTTCCACTCCTTTTCATTCTTTTCTCAGGAGTTTCTCAGTTTGCACTTGTCCTGCAGATAATATCTGCTTTTTACCTCCCAATCTTTTTCTTCTCCCTAGAACCTGCTTCCGGTTGAACCTGGTATTTTCCTGAGAACAGTCCAGAAATTTCCTCATATAGCAGCCTGGTGAATAGCCACAGAGTTCTGAAACCATGAGCAAACAAATGAAATATGTTGTCTGCCACAATTAATTTGCCAGGGGATGATGAGTTAACTTTGCAGAGGAGCATACACATTGTAAAACCAAGCCAAACCAAACCAAACCAAACCAAACATAAACAAAGAACCCCCTCAAAAAAAAACCGCCAAAAAAAAACCACACCAAAACCAATAAAAGCCACCAAAAAAAACCCACAATTCCACAGTTCTAAAGGAAGAGAAACAACAATATCTCAGTTTTGATGATACATGTGCACGAGCAGAAATAGCTGCTGTTCCACAACTAGGAACCCTTGCCTTCTCTCCCCCTCAGATCCTATTCCTCCTAAGACACAGATGTTAGCAAGTAAAAAAGTATTTTAAATCTAGATAAGGAAGGATGTCATAAATAGGAAGGAAGGAAGTCTAATTTAAAGTTACATTTCATATATGGGGACTTGGATCAGGTGATGTAGACAAGCCTGAGCCCTTTCCCTTTCCCTCCTTTTGTTTATTGAAGGTGAGCTGGTGGTCTTGTAAGGAACCAGGGAAGAATTAGTGATGGTCTTAGGCTGATTTTGTTTAGGCCTTTAGGCTTTGATAGCAAAAAAAGATTAAAAGTGATAGTGGAGTTATTGTGCCATAATTGACCATGATATATGCAGTAGGCACTGGCAGAGGCCTTTTGAAAACAGGTTTTTATTTCAATAATATTTATTTCTCTTACTGCAGCCTGTGCAGTTTTTAAGTGTATGATTTATAGAAGTCTCCAGCAGAGCTGAAGATCTTTGTGCAGTTGATGGAAGCAATAGTCAGATATGTCAATAACTAACTTCAGGCAAGAAAAATGTGTGATTCCTGGAAATTGTTTTTTATGAAGGGACATTTTGCACTGTACTTCTTTCCTACTTTTGGCTTAAGTGTTTTATAGAATTTAGCCCTGAGTGAATATATTGTTAATTTAACTATAGCAGGTACATTAATGTCATTGTATCTAATGGCAGGACATGACATAAACCAAGGGGGTGAGGATAGGTTAGAATTGATGGAACTCCTTTCAACTTTGTGTAACATAAAGAAATTTTGCATCTATACAAATTCTTAGAGCTACTTCAAGCCACAGAAATTAGTAGAACATAGCAAATAATTATTAGCAAAATTTGCCTTGTATTTTTCCCTATCTTTTTCTATGATTAATCATAGTAATGTCTTCAAAAAGTAAAATAATTTATTTGCTAGTTATTTTTTTTATATTTAAAATACATGCAGCAGAATAAAGTAGGTATATTAAGATGACTGTCCAGAGACTGTATTAGTAGAAGAGATAGTTACTGGCAGAAGATGGACACCTGGGGCTTATCTCAATACCTGTGAATTTAATGGTGCAGAGACCTCTGTACTGAGTCTTGATTGTACAGTTAAGAGTTGTACAATAGTCCCATGTGTGATTTCTGTCTCCAGTCAAATAATTTCTGACACAGTTCAAAAGGGCACTTCAGAGGCAATTTAGAGGTTATCATCTTTTTTTGTATTGTGCTGCTTAGCTTAAGGGCCATAAAATAAAAACTCTGGCATGATTACTTTACTTGTATATTGGAATTGCAGTACTGGAATGTACTTAGCTAATTATTAATAGTCTCCCATGCTTTCTGATTAGTATTATAATAAAACTTATCAGAGAATGAAGAATTAAAATAATACCTTAACTATATGAAGGAACTAATAAATCTGAAAGACAGGGATTGAGTGAGCCGCCATTAGAAGTCTAACATATAATGTCTAAGAAATGGATGTTATTTTCTGTAACAACTTTCAGGATAAAGTGTTGTCAGTGCTTCACAGAAGAAACTCATGCTGTAGCTCTTACATTCTAGGTCTCACATTTATAAATAGATACCAAAAACTTGTGTCTAGTATGTCAGGGTATGTGGAAGATGAGTATCTGCTTCACTAAGCTTATATGACCAATAATTGTTTTGATACGGAAGGGAAAGTGGTAAAAAGGAGCACAGAGTCTACACCCAAAGAGATATGGAAAGCAGTGCCAAAGTCCTAAAGTCTTGAGCTACTAATTCAAGTGCCATCCAAAAAAAAAATAGGTAGACAGAACTTTGTAGAGGGTCACGTGGATTTTGTGACTGATAAGAAGCTGAAAACTAGGAATGTGAGGATTTGGAATACTCATAGGAGGCCCAAATGATTATGTAATGTTTACAAAGAATGTTTAGGGGAAGGTAATTGGGGAGATACAAAACTGGGGCAGGAGAGTATGAAGGTACTGATCTTATGTAAACCGGGGTTGGACAGTTCACTTGTGTGACTGAGCCCTCTGTCAGATCACCAAAGGCTGTCCTGCCTTATTTAAAGACTCTCACAACTCTCTGCGTTATCTCATTCTCCATCCCATGTATGTGATTACCAGCTGCTAGGTGAACTGGCCTGAGTGCAGTGGGTTTCAGGTGTCTGTGTCAGACTGGGGTGTAGGTGCCCTGTACTACAGTGTGAGCAAATGGGGGGCTGGGGGTCTTCCAGCTGCTGTGGGGAAGCTGCTAGAGTTACTAGCTAAGCAAGGGGCTCAGTACTGATGGCTTGAGTGGAGTCACCGTATGGTGAGTGGGGTGGGAGAATGTCATCTGTACACCCACATTAATTACTTCCCGTCTCTTCCAGCCCAGGAGAAGGATGAGATAGGGCTGTCTGTACTTCTGTCAGTCCTGGCAGCATTAGGTTGGGCTGTGAGTTCCTTCCTTCTCTGTGGCAGGCCCTGGTTGTGTTTTCTTCCTTATGCCTGGGGATTATGCATTTGGCTTTGCTGATGATTGAACCTGCAAATGGGAAAGCAGCAGCTGCATCCATTGGTCCATCCAAGAGCAACCCCCAGGTCATGGAGCTGTTGTAAGCAGCAGCAGCTCATAGCATCCCTTAATGCCATATATTTCATGTACTATAAAAGAGGAAGGGGTGTGGGGGGGGGGTGGTTTGGGGGAAAGAGTTCAGTCATTCTGGTTAAAACAGCTCTTTGAAAATGTGAAGGCTAGAAAGTATCTGTTTCTGTTTACTACTTTGATGAAAGCCATAGAGTGCAATCTGTCACCAGGAAATAGGTTTCATTTTTTGGTGTGAAGACCTTGATTGTTTGTAAAACTCATGAAATTAAGCTACACTGAATTCTGCAAGGTCTGTCATGTTGTGAAGAGCATTCAGAAATAGTGTAAGTTTTCACAGGGTAGGGTTTTATTTATATTTTGTTTGTTTATTTGTTTTAAAGGTCAAGACATAATTACTTTGCTGCTATTCTGTAATATAATGAGTTAAATATTGCAAATGTAATCATTAAAATAATCTGTATGCTGGCCAAGATTGTGTTGCTGCTTCCTGAAGAGCTGACACTTTGAGCATGTGAACTTCTTGGTGTCAGTCACCTGTTCCACAAAGAATGCCACTGCATGACTGACGGTTCTCATATCAGCGTGGGATTGACCGTGCAGCTCTTTAAACATGTTGTGACAGAAACAATCTGAGCCAGCTTCAGCAGGGTTAGCACTTTAAATTACCCATGTCAAGCCTCAACACTGCCTACTGAAGAAAATGTAATGCTCTTGTATGACCCTCATATTGAGGGAGAAAATAAAGGAATATGTCTTTGCTCCTGCTATTCTCATGGCGATAAGCAATTAGAAAATTGTGAATATAGAATCAAGAGAATGATCTTCTTATATCAGAAGCATAAACTGCAATATTAAAATATACTGGTGCTTCACTAAGTGAGTGAAACACTTAAATTTTATCAATATTAAGTACTATTGATGTAAAACTTTTTAAAGAGGAGCTATGGGCTAATTTAGACCTCTTGCATTTGGGCTCTGTGATTAGATTTGTAGAGAGCCAATCTTCTGGCAGTAAAGAACAGGCAACAGCAGTAAACTGAAGGTTAAATCGCTTTCAAGAGAGACTCAGGAAAGACTCATACACCTGTGAGACAAGATCTGAGAATACAGGCAAAAAAATTAGTTAAACTTGTGAATTTCTCCAAGTGTTATTGATATCTTACCTAAATCAGTTTCCTTAGGGGGGAAAAAAAAAAGGGGGGGGGGCGTGAGGGAATGGACAAACAAATCCCAAACAAATCAGAGAAAAAAATCCTAAAGAGAGGAAATGAAAAATAGTTTGCCAAATTTGCAATCCAAAGCAAGCCATGTGGTTTTGGCATTCTTGGAGGTGCAATAGCCAAAGAAGGTGCCCTGAGATGAAAGTAGAGCATTCATCTGTGGAGATGTTGTGAAGCTTCTGAAAACACTTGCCTGAGATGGGCGTCCTTTTGATTAGAGCTACATCCTCTGGAGGAGTCATGAGTACAGATTAGGGTTTGGGTTGTGTTGTAGAAGAATTTTTGTCTCCTAAATTGCAGACAGCATGAGGAAATGTCAACACCTCCGTATCAAAATTAAGCCATATGCTGTTAGAATACAGAGCTACAATAGCTCCCTGAGAAAGCACAGCATATATTTAACACTTTTAAAGAGAATCAAGACAAATGAGTCCTACTGGGATGCAGAATCTTCTCCTGAATGATGAAAAATTTTCTTTCTAAAATGTGATCAAGACTTGCTCTTTTATTTCAAATGGAAGTGACTTCATCTGTTTTGTTTTACTATCCTAAAGAATATAATATTTAGAACAATTCACCCCTTGGTAAGTATGTCTGAACATGTTTGGACTGTTCTTCTCAATTAGCTGTTAGCCATCTCTGCTGTGTCTGAAGCTGAGTTGGTCCTGCCTTAAAATTTAATTTAAAACCAATCAAAAAGTGTAGAGGAGACTACAACAGTAGGTAATCTATAGAGCCATGCTTCTGGCACTCTCTCTTTTCTTCCTGTACTACTTCTGTATTCGCTTCTGCCATGTGACAGTGATTTGGCAGGGAGACCTGCCGTTATCTTTATCCCAATAAATGCTAAAATACTAAGGCAATAAAATTGAATTCACTCCAGCTCAAGAGGGGCATGAAATTAGGTGACTTGCCTTCCTGGAAGAGTCTTTCTTTGGATAAGTGATATTTTGTAGTTTTGGAATTTCTTTTTCTTTTATTAAAAAAAAAAAATACACATTTTCTTGGCAGCCCAGTTGTACTATGACATTGTTAGAGCACTCTTGCCAGCCCATCCAAAGGCATAACTATAGAAATAGCTGGTTTCTGATTTAGGTGGGACAAGTGAAGAAGAAGGATTACAGGCTGTTTATGAAGGGCAATTGTGTAAGTATATGGAAGTATGACTTTAAAAATCAGTCACAGAGGTAACTACTGAATTTTATCTCTAGGAACGAAGTTTTGTTTGTTTGTTTTGGTTTTGTTTTGTTTTTGTTTTTGTTTTGTTTTTTTTCCCTGATGGTTGGCAGTACTGTCTTAATCCTGTTCCAAAGAAGCCAGGAAACTACAGTGCTCAATTCAAGCAATATTCTTTCTTGTGTCAGAGTAGAGTAGTAATAACACCTGTGTCTGATGTAAAACTGTTCCATGAAACAAGCAGTATTCCTTGCAGAGCAGTCCTGGTTTTGTTAAAGATTTGTGCTAAGAATTGTTTCAGGAGAACCTCCAGTCTGTCTCTATAGGTACATTTTTCTTTTCAGCCAGATTCAAGGCAAACAATAGAAATAAGAGTCTGAACTTATCCTTCTCTGCTTGAGAATGTTATAAGTTGCAGGTGTGGCTGAAGAGAAGAAAAGGGAGTTGTAACTGCAAGGTGGTGCTTCTAAGAAAAGGATGCTTTCATTTCAAGTACAATTCACATTGTACAAAGAGCAGGGTTATACTGTGAACTGCAATGGAAAGAAAAATAACTTTTTATTTTGATTTTATGACTAAATGTTAAGTTTTACATTGCTTGCATGTTAATAAAATTTACATTTTAACCAGAATTACATGACAGTACCAGAATTTTCACTATTTCCCTGTATAAATATACTGCAATGTAAGGGAAATTGTCATGTAGCAGATTATATATAAATAAAAGCAGGTAGTTAAAATTAAGTATTTAATCAAGCCAAGGCAATGGTCATTCATTCTTTATGCACTTCCTACTATGTGCGGGAAATAGTAGTGTATTCCATAGTGTTAGGGAAATAACTTGAATATATGGGTATAAAAGACTTTTCTCAAATCTTGTGTAAGATTTCAACTGTGAAAAGATCTTACTATATAAAAATTCTTTAATTGTACCTATGTCTGTTGTTGCAACTAGCCCTCTAGTAACCTCAGCAGCATGTAATTTAGCTAGACACCTTGTAAGATCTGATTGCGTTTTCCAAAAGCATGTGTAATTACACATAGACTTCTCTCTTTGATCATAGCCTGTTCCTTCTATTAAATTACTCAGGCCTAGCCTCAATTTGATTATTTTTTCCTTTTGAGAGAGATCTTTTAGTATTTGTCTGTGTGTTCCTGGGTTTACTGCAATTAAGTTAGGGATGTTTAAGGTGATTCTCTGAGGAATCAAAAGCAGGGTAATACCATGTGCTGATCAGAAATGGCTGGACAAGAAACCTGCTTTTTTATATTGTGTCATGGGGAAATTAATTGACAAAAAACAAACCTATCTCTTCTTGGGCCAGCTCCATTTTTCCGATTGATGGAACAGGTCAGAGCTCTCTTTATACACTACACCTCACTATGGTTTAGTCCCAGCAAGCAACTGAGCCCCCACAGCCACTTGCTTGGTTGCTCACCCCAGTTGGATGGGGAGAGAGTAGTAGTGAGAAAATTCATGGGTTAAGATAATGACAGTTTAATAAGTGAACTGCATACACAGCAAAGGTGCATACACAAGCAGAGCAAAATAAAGAATTAATTCACCCCTTCTTGTGTTCAGGCCATCTCCAGGGAAGCAGGGCTCATATGTGCCATGCTGACTTGGGAAGATTCTGAACATCCCCTACCTCTTTCTTCCTCTCTCCTCTTTATATGATGAACATGATGCCATATGGTGTGGAATATCCCTGGGCTCAGCCAGGACCAGCTGTCCTGGCTGTGTCCCCTCCCAGTTTCTTGTACAGCCCGCTTGCAGTAGTGTGAGGAGAAGAAAAGGCCTTGAATCTGTGCAAGCACTGCTCAGCAATAGCTAAAATGTCCCTGAGATATCAGTGCTATTTAAACCACAAATCCAAAACATACTATGAAAACAAATAGCTCTATGCAAGTCAAAACCTCAAGCACACCGCCTAAAGCTCCCATTCATTTCAATGGTACCATGTTCTCAGTAAAAAATGTTGCACAAACTTTTTTTTTTTTCCTAATGGTGTCTTTAATTAACTTATTTCAAAATTATTGAAAGTATTATTTTGAAGTGAATATATGTCTGTGGGGATGCTCCTTAAGGACTTTATTTTTTCCTACAATAGGTTATTTTACTTTAAAACTTACAGTACATCAGCTTTTAAAATTGCAAATGCATATAGCTTTTTAACTCTAATTATAATCATCTGAACAGTTAGATCAAATCCTGGCTGGATAATGTGTCTTGTTCTCTATCTGTATAATGCTGGCCCTGTTAACATCCTTTTATTTTGCTAATTTATACTTCTGCATGCCTCAGGAATTCCTTAATCATCTCTTTTAGATTGCAAGAATACAATGAAACTTTTTGTTTTTCATAGCTTAATTGGATGCTCTTTTAGTATGCAAGGGGAACTTCTCTGTAGATGGTAGAGTTGTCAAGTAATGATGTTGCAGAGTGAAATACCCTGAATTAAATCCTTCTCCCCATTGAAGGCTGTGGGATATTTGTCTTTGGAGTATTATACAGAAACATCAAAATATTTAAGAAAATATAGTATAAATACTTGGAGGGAAGAAGCAACATTTAACACAAAATGACACATATGGTGCAGAGAGTGTTCATTGGGACTTATTTCCTGCTCCAAACCACCTCTTGTAAAGTTTTGATTTTGTGTAGGTATTTACTTTCATCTTATCTGATCTTAATACCACTTAGTAAAGGAAAACAGCTTTATAATAGAGTACAGAAATTATATTATAACATATAAAATAATTTTAATAGTGCATTTATTTATAATATAGAGTACTTACAATAAAGAAAAGTACAATACAAGCTTACTTGGATATCAAATAAAATTTTGTAGAAATTACTCTTTCTAGCATAGGAGTATATGGTTTTTCATATTCTATCAATTTGACTTGAATTTATGTACATTTTTTTCCATTCTATCAATTTGACTTAAATTTATGAATTCTAAAAAGTATTCTCAAGAACGTTTAGCTTAAAAAAAATTAGTCATAGCAGTAATGGCATTAAAATGATCTCTAAATAATAAAGTCACCAAGAAGTTGTATCAGCAACAGCCTGAAGAAATGTCTACCCTGAGGTGGACAAATGACCTCCTTTTCAAATTCTCAGAAGCACAGGAAATAAGGAATTTAATTATTTTCTGATGCATATCCTTAGAGTATTTTGTTGTATTTAGGATTGAGAAGAATGGAAACCTTGTACTTATTTTCTACATTTTAGAAGGAGTACAAAATGATTGCTGATGAATTTTATTTATCCAGACTTTTTGCCAAGAAAAGGCATAAATAGGCATAAATTATATCTATCAGTCTTCAGTCAGTTTCCATCTCTAAAATGATGCTATTCTGCTCTGTCAGAATCCCTACCTGACTTAGATATTTTTAAGTAATTTTTTACTTTAAACTCCTTCAGTATCTTTCCTTGAAAATAACAATAAGCTTACACTTAGTTTACACTTATTGGTACTAGCTTCCATGAGAATTGCATTTTGCATCCATAGACTGCTACTTTAAATCTATTGTTAGCAGTAATACACTGCAAGCTATGTTGCATTTCTTTCTGCCTTCCAGGAAAACCAGCTCCTTTTTAAAGCACTGAAAGGTTTTGTACTAGAAACTCAGGAGCTGTATTCTGTATTCCCCATGAGCTGCAGGGGTCATTGCTCAGAATGGCAGTTACAGGTGTTTAATTTTCAAGTGTTCAACAAAAACCCCAGATCCTTGAAAAAATTTTCAAATGAAAAGAGATGTCTATTTACTTGAGTATGAATTTGGAAGTATGAGAATTGCCTGATAATTTTCTTCCAATCTTCCTCTACCTTTGACGCTTCCATCTTTCTGAGCTAAAACCTATCTTTAAGTAAATGAGCTTATTTCATTCACAGGATGTGAATTCCCTGTGGAGGAAAAAAAATGTTGAAGCTTCCTCTCGCTCTTCTTGGGTTTTTGGGGTGTTGGGTTTTTTTGCTTGTTTGCTTTTGGTTTGTTTTTTTTTTTTTTCTTTTCATTTCTGAAGAAGTCAATGTCTGATAATGGGAAGGAGGAAATAAAATTACATCAACAATTGAAAGGGAGAAATGTTTTGGTTTTTTTTATTGCTGAATCCACTGCAGATGAAGCTGATGGAAAGATTTGATTAGAAGTTACATGTACCTTCACAGAGGAGAAAACCAGAAAAATTATAACACTAGCAGAACCTCAGCAATTCAGACTAGCTGTGGAACATAAGTAAAATTGCAAGTTCAAAATTAGATAATTTTTTTTACTAAAAGTATGGGAGTAAAATGGCACTGCTTTATGCCTCTTATGTGTCTCCATTTCTGCGAGTTATGAGTTATATTTTACTATACAAGTCACTGGGTTCAAACAGAGTAACTACATAACACTTGGTACTTTATTACAGGAGATTTAAAGGTCACATAAGATATTTGATCTAAAACATCTACAAGTCTCCTAATTTCCTATTGTAATCCTGCTTTTTTTTTTTTTAAGAGTTTAAAAATCCTCTAAGTGGTACATAAATTTAACCTATATTTTCCTGATAAAAACTCCTGAAAAGATCTACAAGTTTTCAAAAGACCTAAAAATTTCCAGAACTAAATATGGTAACTGAGAAAAAGTGGGAGTTTGGGGGATTTTTTTGCTTGTTTCTTGTTGTTCCCTATGTATCAGTGTGTCACTACCATTCCCAACCGTTGTGCATCGGGACTGCAGTTTGAAAATATCATAAAGGAACATCAGGATTTCGTCTAAGCTCATCTGAAAATTTCCTCATTGACTGTGTAAATTCATGACTAATTAAAAGGACAGTTCATGGTAGTTTATAGACACAAGGCTATATTGAAATAATGTATGATGTTCACAACTGGCTACAACTCACTGTAATGCTATGACTTAGTTTTCAGGTATATTACACTTATATTAATGTTGGCAGTGATGCATATAATCTTGCATCAAGCCCCCTTTCTTTCATGTTGGGCTCAAGCAGATTGCAGAGATGTCAGGTCATCTCTTACTGTTGTGATATCCTTTATTGGTTTTGAGTTTCTTCCCTCTTGTTGATCATTTGAACATGACATTACTATTTTCAACCCAAACTCACTTTCCATACAGCGCACATCACAATACTTTCTTAGCACAGTGCAATGAACAGGATTAGGTAGAAGTCATCTCCTTTGTGCTGAAAAATTCAGACAATTAGTAGCCAAAAAAAAAAAAGACAAAGGTAAAAGAAAGACAGGGAATATCTAATGTACCTTATAAGCAACGCAGCACTGCTTTGAGGCATGAAAGCAGGAGGTAAGTGGGATTGAATGACTGGCTGCCACTCATTGCTCCTTCTGTGTCCTTAGCAAGGGCTTTGATAATGCCACAGTGTTTTGCCTGGACCAGTGTCCTGATTTCAGCCAAGGACAGGGCTAACTTTTTGCAGTAGCTGTGAGAGGATAGAACCTGGAGCCATGTGGGCATAGCTAAGAACCTAATTTTATTCAAACCCATGGCTTGTCATTGCCAGGGGTGGGAGAAAAGGACACTCTTACTTTTGCAAATGGTGTTCCTCTGATGGAATAAGGATGGCAGATGGGGGGAGTGGCTGGGGTGGGGCGCCACCAGCTGTATGTCTGATCAGGTCGGGCTGGGTGAGCATCTTATGTGTGAATCACCCTTTTATTGTACACTTTTTAATAGGTATTGTTGCAATTGCAGTTCGTTTTCTTATCTCATTGCTATTTCTAGTACATTGTTCTCGTCTCAACCATTCATCTCTACCACATGTGCCTCCAGTTCTCCTCTTCAGACACATTTTGCAGTCTCAGTAAGG
>QUSF01000002.1:18006601-18066755 GCA_003676055.1 Chloebia gouldiae | reverse complement strand
TTTGGTTTTGTAAAGACTTCTTATATTGTTGGGAGGTATTTCACAGCCAGCCTTGGAACCATATTAAAAATTTAGGTGAATGATGAAGGCACAGCGTGTGTGTCTCTTGAGATGTTACCTATCACCTTGACAAGTTCTTTGTAAATTGAAAACTGGTTTAGCAAAAAAGAGCTGCTGTGATTACTGAATGAATATAAAGCTTTCACTTCTCTGTCATTTAACAGCTGGCAGATAGCAGGGCTGCATTTTGGGGGGAAAAATTAATAGGTTGGTATTAGCAGAGAGATACATAAAATCACTTTCTCTCCCAGGGTTTACGTGAAGCAAATTGATGTGCCAGGCTACATCTTAGAGGGGCAGTGGAGCAAGAACTGGTACCTTTCAGACTACAGAAATCCATAAAATGCCCTAGGTAGCTATTCAACAAGTTAACATCTCCAGGCAACAGAGCGTTATAAAAGCCTTAGGGGATGGAAAAAAAAGCAAGCCTATTTGATCTATTTAAGTCTTTTGTATTTGCGTAGATATGTTCCTTGCTATCAGTGTAGTGCAGATTTTATCCTTGCTTTCTTCTTTCATATCCTGTGGGGATATAATTTCTGTGGATTTTTAATTTTCTCTTGTTTGAATATTTAAGCAGGCGGGGATAGGTATTTATTGAAAACAAACCCCAAAAACTCCTTGGTTATGTGTAAGAAGGTTGTCCCATTCCATCAGAGATGGCAGCAGAGATAATTTTATTTCTTCCTTACATATCACTGTAAAGGGAAGGATGGTCCTAGTGCTTCTTTCTTTTCACTGTGGGATGTATCATAGAATTATTAATAAACTGAACAGGAGCAAAGTGCTCTCTGACAGATAGCAAAAGGATACAGCAGTGACCACACAGCCATCCAAAAGTTTAGTTCCATTTACCACAGTTGCTGCTAATACCCTTTCTCTTCCTTGTCTGGGATGAGTGAGCACTTGATACAGGCACAGTGTCCTTGTCTGCAGCAGACTATACCCCCTGTCAGGATGTGGGCAGAGACACTGACTATATTGTTGGATGGATCACAGCACAAGTTTTGTTTGGGCCAAGTACCACTTTCTTGAACAACTCTTGGGGATGATTCAGAAGTTGGTACAGCCTGCTGACTGTTCCGAACAAGCAATCTGGACACAGCCATCCTGTTTTGCAGGCTCAGAAAGTTTAATAATAATGTGCCAGCTGGCCTCAGTTCCATTCAGTTTTAGTGTACAGTGTAGTCATCATGTCTCCTTAGCCTGATTTAGTGACTCACTTGTATGCAAAGTCTCTGGAAGTGCAACACGATCTCCAGTGAAACACAGTCTTCTGGGCTTTTGAGTAGAAGAGATTTAGGTTTTTTTTAAAGATTTAGAGAACAGCCTTAGCCCCTTGCATACTTGCATGTAGTACAGAAACAAATGTGAAATTAATTACTTATGGGACAATTTCAGTATTAAACTCTCTTTCCTTGCTTCCAGTAAATAATCTTTTAGACAAATAATAGCAGACAATCTTCTTTAGCTGCATATTGAACAACTATTGCAGTAAACTTCCTTGGATGTGGCCTCAGCCTCACAGATGGCTTTATTGTTTAAATAACCACAAAACTAATTTTGCTGCCAAGATTGTGACAAAACTGAAGTGTATGAAAATATCTTCTCGTGTTCTAGATGGTGTTTTGTGCTTATGGTTAAAATATACAATGACAACCAAAGTGGACAGAATGTCATAGTACATAAAAATGTTACAAAAAATTACTGAGTTTCTTCTGTTTTGTTTTGGTATCCCACAAGAATGGCAGAGTTGGAGAATGCACAAAGATTTTTTAAATTGTGTCTGTAAGTGTCAGGTACAGCCAGAATCTCATAAGAGGTAGATGAGAATCAATGTCATCTCCAGGTCCAGATGGTCCTGAGAGTTAGTCCTCTACAAAATAAGTTTTGATTAGACCATTATTGAACAAATAAACTACAAATTAGACCAGTATGGACTTTAGTCAGGTGCAGACCATTATTTGTATGGACTCCAAATGGTCAGTTATGCAAAATGATAGTAAGATTTAAAAACAAAAAAAAGGGAAGTTGTAATTTGTAACTACAGGTTAGGAATTCTGTGTTCATTAAGAATCACTATGTTCTAACACAAATAAAATTCAAGCCTTAGGAGCAAAGTGCTTTAGAAATTTCAAGGGAATTTTACATCAAATGTTTCAGAGGAAATGTCTAGAGAAATCTGGCCACTCACTGCCACTCTTCAATTCCTTGCAAAGTTATTACTTAGTGAAACAATGTTACAGGTTTCACTCTTTGCAATCTAATTCTTCTGGCAGCAAACATTATCACAAGAAGACTAAACCATTGTGGTTTAATATTTTTATTTCCTTTTTCTGATTATGTATTTAGTTAAAGGGATATAATGCAACTTTACCACTCGTATTTTAATATAGAATGCAAACAAAATGAAGGACTTTTAATTACAGTACTTGATTGAGGTTTGTAGTGGACTTAAGTAGCTTCTTCACTCTAGATTCCTGCTTCCTTGTCCCATCAGTGCAGAAGGATTTTTAGCAGAGGGCTCACACATTATGGATATAGGCACATCAGCCTGGCATGAGTCAAGCTTGAGGGCTTTTGAAGAAGCTTTTAAGATTTCTCATGTCAAAAATGACTACAAAATAATCCAGAAAACCAAAAAACACTTTAGGATGGATTTGCATGATGGGCCACAGATCATTTCTAGAAATAGTACATATGGTCATGTAATAAATACAGGCTAAAATATGCACTTACATGACAGCATCTAAAGAAGCTACTTCATTTTACTAAGAAATAAAATAGGAAAAAAAAAACAAAACAAAATCAAAATCAATTTAAAGTTATTCAGTCCCTAAAATACTATATTTTTTTCTAATTAATTAGGATACCAAGAACAACATAATGGGAAATTGCATGTGCGGGATTTTCACCTTCTTTCTTTTCCTGTTTCTCCTCCTCCAATTTGTCCATGACCCCTTTTACCAGGTATTTTTTTCTACCTACCATGCAAAGAATCTACTTAATAGAAAGCAGGTGTGATTAAGAAACTTTGGATTATGGCTTCATAAGGTAGTGAATTTTGCTGTCTGAACTTGTTTTCTTCTTCATGCTCTTCATTCTTCTTCCCACACTGCAACTAACGAGCGTCTCAGTGGTGTTACCCACTGAAGCTTAGTCATCCTGCCAAACATGCAACTGTGTGTGTGTTGGAGGGATTGTTTTTTCCTTTCAAAACCAGATCAATTCTTTTCACTTATTTATAAATTGTGTAAGCCACTGTAAGAAAAAAAAGAGGCTAGCTCAAAGCACTGAAAATAAGCAGCAGAAAATCATGTTGTTGTGTTAAAACAGAGGTTTGGTGACAGAATTTGCTGTTTTAAAGAGCACTTTCTGTCTCACCTTGTGTGATTAAATAGAAAACATGTGTTGCATATTGTGAGACATGCACAACACCAATTAATTTGGGAATCTCTTTTCTCTCTCTGAAGTCATCTAAATAATGAAAGTTTATATACTTTCACCTTTCTAGACTCACATTAAAATTGGTATTTTCATCAAAAGTAGGTTAACTTTTCACAGACTATAGCTGTGGAGTGCAAAATACTCACTGTTCCATTTAGGTCCATGAAGCGCTGCACATTGATATGTATGCTACGTGGGGACTATAGGTAACAGCTATATCATTCTTCTATAGCTGAAGCTTTTGAAATGGCAAATTCTTTTCCTGCCCTTATACTTCTACTTTTCCATACAGCCAGAGTGGTGAGCATGTTACAACGGCAATAGAACGAAGTATTGAAATAGGTGAGGAAAAAAAAATCAATGAACATTTCTTCAGGAAACTGGAAGGACTTGGGCTGCAGGGGCTTGAGAGCTTCAATGCTGTCATCCATACAAATTCTTGGTTTTAGCCTGTGTGCAAGACAATTCTAAGCATTAATTAGGGACAAGGACAGGATAGAGCCTTTTTTTCCTGACACTGTATCAGTAAGGAATGTGAAGAAAAAGTTAATAACTATGACATTTGCTGTGCTGCATTTTCAAAACTTAACTACAGGTCCCAGTTCCTTTCATTTTCAATTACAGGCACAGACAAGAGACTTGTATGACATACTGAATTACTTTTAAAAATTTGCCTCATGATCATCTGTTAGCAAGATAAAGTTTCAAGTCTCTGGGGGCAATAGAGTGCTACTTATGAAAGTGTTAAGCACAAGAGAATAGTTCTGGAAAGCTTGGGATAGTCCACAGTCCAGTTTAGCTAAAAGCCATCACAGTGGCAGAAATGAGGAAGTGCCTGTGCCCGACCAGGGAGCTTTTGTAATGTGGGTTTTATTTTTTTTTTTGTAATCTGAATAAACAGCAAATCAAGGTGAAAGAAAAAAAGGACAAAAGGAAATAAAGAGAGAACTAAAAAATGGGTTTTGAAAGAATATTGCCTTACTTTAATTAGTAATAAGGGTCTGCAGACATGATGGCAAGCTGGTGTTAGCTGAAGATAAGCCTCTATTAAATCATCAATAGTGTATCTATTACTGAAGCTGATATTTTTCAAATTTAATCTGCCATTGTTTCTCTTCTTGTCTCTCAGTCCTATGAGGTTTTCCCTGACCTCTAAGCAGTTAGGCTTGAGAAGAAATATCTGGTACATTCGAGTCCTTCAGTTTGTATTTATCAAATAATATGGGAGATTAGATATTTTGCATTAAGCTTTATCTGTTCAGATTTAAAGATTTTTTTCCTCTTCAATGTAATTTGCTGAAACATAAAGAATTTAGTTTCTATTTAACAAGCATTATTTGAAGTGTATCTACAAGATTTGTATACAATGTTATTGTAACTTTAAAGCTTAAAGAAGAGTAAGCTCATGTCTTCTCTTAAAATTACTCTCCTTTCCTTAGATGGCAGGTCTTAATAATTCAAAGTCCAGTTTTATTTAGTAGCAACAATCATTGTAGAGAGTGTTGGGAGCAATAGAGACACTATCTGCTTGTGAAATCTCTTTCCAATAGTTTTTATTCACAATTCATCTGTACAGTTGTAGTATGTATCTTGTCTTGCCCTCAGTAAGTGTGATATATTTCTTTTGTCTTTGTACCATAATTCTCAACCTAAGTTGAACAGATTAATGTGTCAAGAGATTCCAGGAAAAAAAATAACAGGAAAAAATAGTCTTCAGATTTCTATATGTGTAAGATTTATGTATACTTGCATAAGATATATGTCTTTTTTTAACTCCACTGCATTTTAATAGTAACAAGAATATAAAAAATATTTATTGTGCAATATGTCCACGTTAGTATACCAAGATAATCTTGGAACGTTCCTGTCTTCCATATTTAAATAAGTATGCATTTCCATGTGAAGTGGAACTTCCTTATTCTCTGTCAAATTAAATTTTAAGCATCTCAGCTGTCAGACCCAAACACCTGCAAGTGACCCTTAGACCTTTTGTCTCCAGTTATGTCAGCCAAATGAAAAAGCTCCTTGTTTATTGATAAGACTCCTTAATATATAGGGAGTAACTGTTATTTTAAATTATTTTATACATTTAGGTGAGCTTTGAACTAGTTATACTACCCCTATTCTCCTCTCTCCGTGGAAACAACCAAATAGTTTATTTTTCCACTAAGAATGCGTCTCATTTTCAATCTCCTTGTAATTGTGATTTGTTCTCTTTTTTTTTCCTAGCCTTGCCTTCAGCTGATACAATATTTCTTATGACCTGGTGTTTGCCTTACAGTGTCTTCATAGTTACTGCATCTAATCTTCATTTCTCAGATTGTGGCTGTGAAAATCTTTCAGTATCCTCTTAAAAGCTCTCCAGCTCTTGATTACTTAAGGAGTCCTGCTCTGTATTTGTTTTATGTTCAATTACTCTAATTTGAACATGGATAATCAGATTTATATTCAGGTCTTCACATAAGGTCATAACAGTTTCTTGTACTTATCTTTTTGCTTGATAAGTACTTCTTTTAACACACAGATATTGTTGTTTTTGCCATAATATCCCCAGGCCTTTCAAGGACTGATTCATTTTTTTATGAATGTAGGTCTTTGTCTAATCCTCAAAAGTGGTCAGGTTAAAAATAGATATTTTATAGGATTCATTTGTTATCATACATGAAGTGATCAACTAGAGGTTGTCTTCCAGTTGCATTTTTGTTGTTGACAGTTTGGAAGTTTAATGATGTGGAAGGATAGTTGAGACCTTTGTTAGAAGGTCTTTCTCGGAATGCAAAGGGCAGAAGCTGTGCTTACTTCTGACAGTTGTACTGACAAACTGAAAGACAGACCATAGAATGCACTGAATATTTTAGAGGAGATGGGAGGGCCTTATTTTGATATTTTTAAGAAAATTACTAATTACTTTTGATTTCTGATTGCTGGCAAAGTTTCTGTTTATAAATTTTGCACAGTCTCAAATACTCTTTATAGCCTTGGTCTGGACTGTCATGGTCCACTTGTTCTTCTGTTTGAAGAGAGATCTAAAAATTCATAATATTGCTTGCTGATTTCAGTTCACCTAGGAAAGTGTGCAGTACATCTAGGGCAAAATAAGTGTGAGGAAATAGAAGGTTTTAGCTCTAACTTCAGATTGCCTTTGCACTTGAGAGTTTTCTGGCATTGTTTATATGATATTGTCTTTTATGATCTTCTAACCAACAGCGAGACATTTATTACATAATAAAAGTGAACACACTAAAAATAAAATCCATCAATCTTTGGTTATTACCTGCAGAAGAAAATTAAAATATCAATCTTAACGCGAAAGATGTATTAAAGTTTTAAAGGTGCTGTATACTCCTAAATGATTTTCATAGCTTTCAATCCAGTGCAATTTTGCACATCCTTAGAGATGGACAGACACAGTTGGGTAAGTTCTTGTAAAACAAGAAAGCTGTATCTTTCAAAAGTGATACAATTTAAGCATTTTATCTGGCAAATATTGCAGTGGTTCATGTATGCACAAATACAGAAATCAGCATGTAACAGGAAAGAAATTTCTTCTGATCTTGGGACTGTATAAAAATAAGATAGCAAAAATAAACATTACAGTTTTATTTCTGTCAGCCAATAAATCTGAGTGGGTTTTTGTTTTATTTGTTTGGATTATTTTAAGAAAAAAAATGCAATTAGGCCCAACAAAGACAGTCTGAACAAAAAGGTTGCCGGCAGATAAATAGAAGTTGAATGCTGCAATAGATACATATCTATGCTATGCAGACCCTTGAACATTGCATTTGACACCTTTTAGCATAAATTATGTATATATATATATATAGCAGTTATCATTATAATTAATATTATATGTATAATTAATTTATATAATATACATATATATATATAAAAATTACCAGATATTCCACAAATTGCACTTCGTATATTTTTGGTTTTATGAGTGAATTCTTCCTCCTCCTAGAGTAAACCTAGTGAAATCCATTAATTTTTGATGAAATAATTTTTAAGAAGGATGTTAATTTAATGTGAGGTACCTCGCAGACTAAAGCTTTCACAGGTTAGTTGTGTCTCTGTGGGTATGTGTATGTGCACATGTACAAATGACAAACAATTTGGTATTACCCTTCTAGTAGTAGATTCTGATCATGATTATTTGTAACTCTGGAGTTGAGAAAAATTCCCTCATTTCCTTTTGGAGTGGATAAAGGTGAAAATTCTGTGCATGGTTAACAATTAGGGACTCCACGTTAGCTCTTCCAGTCCAGTGTTGAACTGAAATTTAAAACTTGGAAAAGATACTCAGTTTTCTGAGTAGATACTTCAGTTTCAATGCCATTCTTTCAAGAAAATTTAGCACTTTTTTTCTCCTATTTGTGAGCTTATTGTGTTCTGGTTTTATGAGTATAGTAATTACCTTCCTCAAAAGCTGTTTTCTTCTGTAGCTGCAAATGCAGTTGAATGTATGTCTTCTATTTATGTGTGAAATGGTAAAATGCAACACTTACTGTTGCCATGTGGACAGAGTATCATGGGCTGTGCCTCACACCTATTGAATATCTTGACGTATGCCCTGAAATTTTCTGAAACCTTGATTTTCTCCACAGAGCTTCTGAAGTCTCTCCCAGTGTTGTCATTCCAAAGCAATCATTGGTATCAAAGGACTATCTCACTTCCTCCTAACTCATACTTTTTTCTCTTGTGTGTGGTTTTGCCTGTGGCCACCAATTTAAGGTAATGTTAGAAAATACTCAGAGGACTGTAGAAGAGGTACTATGGAACAGCAAAAAGTCAGCAAGTTTACATTTGGCAAAACCTAAGTGTAGCATGGAAAATTTTCTCAGCTGTTTCAGTAACAACAGGAAAGATAACAAATTTAATATAACCTTGGAAAGGCATGTAAAGATAATGAAATAAATGGAGGAAAAACATTTACTTAGTTCCTTTTCTTTCTTCTTTCCCCTTCCTATTTTTCCTAATTGGCATTAAGCTGCTTTCTGAATTGCTGCTGTCAAGTTCCAACTACTGTGTGTGGCCTATATAAGCTGGTTCATGGAAGGGTGAAAGTGACATAATTTTAAGTGACATAAGCAGTTTGAGCTTTTTGCTGCTAAGGCCTCTAGGCGATCTTTGCAATCTAGTTGATGATTGTGACATCTGAGAGAAAAAAGAAATATGTTATTTCTCCTGAAAATTTTTGTCAGTTTGAGTCTCTGAATACTAACTTCAGCAAAGGTTGAGAAGTTAATTTTCATAGTTTGATAACTGGTTTCAAATACAGATGTCTTATTCATGTAACAATTAATAGGAGTTGGGCTGCCAGAGATCTCAGATCCTTCAGGATTTTTTTAACTCAACTTCTTAAACCAAAATAGAAAAAAAGATCTTACAAAATAAGGACATTACATTGCTAGTATCATGATGTCATGTAGTGGCAATGGAAGTAGCACTGCTTGAAGTGAATACATGAAAAACATTAGCATTTCTTATTGCATGTTTAAAGATTCTTGCATTCTTCTAGTGTATAGTAAGAAAACTCAGGTGAAATATTCCTTCAAAAGTTTAATAATTCCCATGACAGCTACCATTTATATTTTGGTTTGGATTTTTTGCATTATCAACCACTGTTGTTTAAATTTAGGTAGTTTCTCTTTATGAAAAAACAAATGAAGGAATCTCTTCATAAGTGAAAGTAAAGGATTACTATGTTTAAGGTGCTGTCAATATTCTTTCAAGTGGCGTGTGTTGAAAATAAATATAGATTTTAGTCTTACAAAGAGTCTTGAAAAAGCTGTATAAATAATCTGATACATACCACTTAAGAATGAGTAATTTGTTAAATATGAATTTATTTATTAACCTTTAATTGAAAATTCATATATCACCAAGCTGTGATTTTTCTACTATTTTTTACAGTCCTGCTATGTTGTAGCCTTTTGCTTCTGTCTCATAATAAATATTAGCATTACATTTTAGAATATAGATTGTAATGATTTGAATGCTTTTCTGAAAAAAAAATGTAGCATGCACAGTTAGTTTGACTATGAAGTTAAACCTTTGGCATTTTTGATCATTAATTATTTGCATTATGGATTTTTATTATGGACATTTGTTAAAAATTTCTTCTGTCCAGGAAGATAGAGGTAATGTACGTGGAAGGCCTCTTTGCTTAATTTCATTAATAAGTCATAATTAATAAGCAGTGCTACATATTGATCTCTGCTAAGAAGTGAAGTCTATACAGGTTTTTATGCCTGTCAGAATGGTGAAGATAGACATTCTGCTTGAAGAGGAAATTGGAGAAAGACACCCTTGGCTATCCCACTGTGTATAGTTGCCAAGATTAAATACTAAGACTAAACAGATTCTTCTTCAAACACTATAATTACTCTTTTTTTCCAAACTTGGAAAGGACTTGGGTGAAAAAAAAGGGATATGGAGCAAGGTGAGAGCACTCTGATGTTAGTTTTATATAAAAAAATCCATTATCTTAAGTGCTTCAGTGTAGTATAGTTTATAATAGTTCTCAATAGACAGCAAACATCAAATTATTTAATGAATCAAGAGCCTGTGTCTGCAATCTTATTGACAGTAGACCTCAGTAACTCTACAGACAAATATGTGTCTTTTACTGAAAATTTGACAATGAATTTAAAGCTTGATGGATGCATATGATAGCTTTGGTCAGCTAGAATCCTCATAATCCAAAGATTAAACTATGTTGTTCAATGTTAGGAACCTTCAAAGGTTAATTCATCTTAAGTCTAGACTAGAAATAGTAAACCCTGCACAGATGAAACTGTGTCTATCTCAATATACTTCAGTCAAACTTCTAGAAAAGCACATAAATTATGTAGTTGAAGGCTTGATCTGAAAAATTGGTGAAGTCCTGTGAACTTTTACATGCATTATTGAGTATGGCTGTCATTCTCAGATCACTCATATTTTGCTGGGTTTAGGAGGTTGTGGTAAAGTGCATGCCAATTTCAGATGTAATGTACCATTTTCTCTGAAGTTCTTGACAGAGGTAGTGGTAAGAAGATGCAGGTAAATTATCCTAGGAGACTTTACAGCAATACAAGACTGACTCGCTGCAATGCGGCGTCAACAGTTAGCCAGTGACAGTGGTTATTTATATGGCAGATGTAGATTTTCTGTGATGTGTTTCCTTGGGAATACAGTTTATCAGAATTCATAGTAGCTGTAAATAATGATTTTTAAATTTTTCTAATAGAACACCCTCTCGTAAAAAGAAAAGCTGGCTTTTGGATTGTATAAATTTTTTTGCTGCATGCATCAGATCTTTTCGTGAAACTACTTCAATTTACAGCTATTTATAAAAATGCTTTTATTAGAAAATCAAATAAAGAAATTTTTATCTCAAATCCAAGTGTTCTACTGTGTCAAAGTAGGTAGCAAATTTTTATTTTTTGACTTGTACTGAACAAATGCCTGTGTTAACCTATCATGACTAAGGCAGCAAAAATCAGAAAGTTTGAAAAGAGAGAGGTAGCGTTTTGTGTAGTGTTAAAAAAATGTAATAACATATAGTAATATGTGCTGTAGCTTGTAATAGATAATGATTCTCAGCTTTTTGGAATACAAATCAGTATCTTTATTCCAATTATTCTGATATCTTTATTTCATATGTAAGCACTTTATTTAATATGTAATCTTTCTAAATATGTGAATCAAGCAGTAACTTTTTAACAATGTGAGTGAGCACATCCAAAGAAATAATCTATTCTGTTAAATTTGCTGATACAGTACAAAATAAGCCAGGTATCATAATGTTTGCTTCTACCTTTGATAGCTATTTACAAACAAAATGAATTCGTTTCCTTAATTCAAAAAATCTTAAATCTTTGATCTGCAACATGTAGAACATATTTCTAACTCATTACTCATTAGAGTCTTAGGTGATTTTTGTTTCCTTGCTCATATTTATAGAATGTTTTGGTATTTTTATAATAAAATCATGTGATAAGTGAAAATGTTCTCTCTTTTAATTTTTTTTATCTTTATGTTTCTTGACCTTTTCAAAATTTTTTATATAACTTGGTTTGTAAATTAAGTGTAATTACTATCATTTAAATTCTACTGTAACTAACTGAGAAATGAATTAAGGGCGTGCATTCACTAATTGAGCTTACATGGTATAATTGGGCATAATTAATATTGATATAATGCTTTAAAACATTCTGAGGATATGCTTATATTGAGTAATTAATCCTCTCATCATGCAGGTTAGAGGGTGGCATGGTTATATTTATTCTGCAGATGGGTAGAGTAAGGAAAAAGAGGAAGTATGGGGTGAAAGAATTTCTTCATTGAACAAATATGGCTTCTGAAATCGTACCTGAATTATATGTGATCTTTTCAAACAACTATTTCTTTGGTGCACATGTTTCTCTTCTGTGCTGTTTCATGATGCATTTTAGTTCTCTGCACTTATTTGTTCTCCTCTAAGGGATATTAAAGAATTTTAATTTGCACTACTTCAGTGAAAGGAACAGTGTGCCATTAAAAACTTTCAAAGAAGTTTGAGAACAAAACCAATTGAATTTTCCTTCTCCCCTACACACATTTTTGTTTTTTTTTGTAGGAGAAGGAGTATCATCTTCAAGATGCTAACTTGTTCAGACAATATCTTTCAAATAACTAATAATTACAAGTGGTAGTAAGTTTCTGCAATTAAAAAAATGTGTCCATTCATATTTTCCCATTGCCACTGCTTAGTTCCCTTGATATTTTCTGATTCTTTTAACAAATATTGACTTAATTTATTTTATAGAACTTGAACTAATATGAAATTAAGAAGAAAATCAAACCTCTTTTATATATTTGAGGCTTTCATTTACTGTCAGAGAGCAATTAATCATTGGATTCTTTTAAACTGCTATTTCACCACCTAAATGAAAACTGTACATAAAGGGCTTTCTACTACCTGCACCTTAAATTATGTTGTATGAATGTCTTTGCAATACTTATAAGGTAGAATTAAATAAGAAGTTCTTTCACTCCATTCAAAGACATGCAGCAAGACATGTAGGATACTTTGCTTGAAAATAGATCTATAAAGAACTTCATTGAAGGAGTATTAAACCAAGAACTGAGTTTGAAGTTAGCTTTGAAAATGATGACATCTATTAAGAGCTGAAATGTTTTGCTCAGGTAGATTCCATAGCCTAATTTCACCTTGTTTGTACAAGGAATCATGTTAAAAAAAAAAAAAGAACCAAAACCAAAGCCAAATAGTTAAATATGATTGTTGGACAAGTACTATTATTTAATTCTGCAAATTTTAACTGTAGTGTATTTCATTCTTTCTTTTGGCAGTATTACCTAGTCATACATGTGGAAACCCAGGAGAAATACCTAAAGGAGTACTTCATGGAACCAGATTCAACATTGGAGATAAAATCCGATATAGCTGTATCTCTGGTTACATCCTAGAAGGCCATGCCATGTTGACATGTATTGTGAGTCCTGGGAATGGTGCATCGTGGGATTTTCCTGTTCCTTTTTGCAGAGGTAAAAAATAAAGACATGAGGTATCTTTTACATACAAACACCAGATTAAATAAATTTATTTTGAGGTGTTTTTTCCCCCCTAAATTAAAGTGTACAAATGTACTGTCTAAAAATTAACACCATTTAAAACTGTAATAACTCAAACAGTGTCACTCAAGGAGTGACACTCCAGAGTTAGTATTCAGAAATACATATTATCTACTAATCTTTTTTTCTTTCTGTTTATGTGGGGCATAGCTATATCAATTTCATGACAGGACCTGGCCAGGGAAAAATCTTCAGTGATGTAAATTTTGAAGGGTGATCCAGTCACTTTGAAGTGTGGTCCAGTCGCTTTGAGTCCTACTCCTGCTCAGAGCATGGATAACTTCAAAGTTGTGTCAGATGGCTCAGGGCTTTGCCTAGTTGAAAATTTAATCTCTCCATGGAGGAAGGTTCTATAGTCTCTCTGGAAACCTGTTATGGTTCCCAGCTGCTCTCATTCTCACATCCAATTTAAATTAGAGTTTTACAGATTACATCTACTTCTTTTTCTCCTCTGGGTCTATAAAAAGATTCTGTTTCCCTTCCGCCTATTTCCTAAACTAAACAGTGCTGTTAGATTTTCACATACCCTCCACTTTACCAGCCTGAATAATCCTTTTCCTTCATCCTCTTGTCTCATACAATGTGTTCTTCAGCATCTTGAAGTTATACTGGCCATTCTCTGGGCTTTTTCTAGTCTGTCAATGTCAGTGTCTCTTTTGTCCTGAAGGACCCTAGGCTGGACAAAGCATTCCAGATGAGCCTTCTAATTGTCAAGCAGATGAGCTCTCTCTCTTTAGCTGCTGGCTGTGCTCTTGCTCATGCACCACATACAAGGTAAGCTTTGAATACTGCAGAGGCACGCCATACACTCAGCTTGTGTTTCACCTGGACTTTGAGTCCTTTTGTCAGAGCTGCGACCTAGCAACTAATTTTTACATGGAATGATCCTGGTCCAGGTATAGGACTTTGCATTTCTGTTTTGGAATTTCATAAGGTTTCTGTTGTTCTTCCAGCTGGTTAAATCCTGCCATAAAAGTCTGTCTGAATGGCAGTCCTGCCCTTCAAGACATCAACCCATGATATCCTGTTGAAATCCGCTCTGCTGAAGTCCAAGGTGTTGATTCTATAATTTGCCTTTTTCACTTCTCTCAAGATATTCAGCTAATGGTTATTGTAACCACAGCTGCTGTTAAATATGACTTATCTGAATACTTTTTCATACATCAGGTTGGCCTGTCCAGTACCTACATTAAAAAAAAAAAGTGATATCAGGTATGTAGTATTGATATCAGGTATCTAGCTAGAGGGCATTGCTTGCCCTCTGCTATGCTGCCATCCAGAGATGCTGGGATGGTTACAGTCTCTGATGATAACCAGACCTTGTGTCTGGGAAACTTCTAGTACTTGAACAGTTTTGATTACTGCTTAACCAGATGGCCTGTGGGAGATATTCATAATAGTGACCTCTCTTGACTTTCCCTTCTTATTCTAGCCCACAGGAGCTCAAGAGCATATTGCAGAGAGAGCTCTGTTAATTCAAGATCCTACTTTGTGTAAGGTGCAGCCTTATCCTTTCTTTCCTTCATTTCCTAAGAATCTGTGTCTATCCATTGGAGACCTCCATTCAGGTGAACCGTCCCACCACAGTTCTGTGACTGTAAATGCACATTCAGTTTGTCCGGTGTGCATCCCATAGAGCACATTTTTGCATACAGGCACTTCAAATGGCTTCATGTTGTTTTGTGAGAGAGAGGGAGGGAGAGAAGCATTCATTGCCTTGTCCCCATGTCTTCTCCCTGGGCCTGTTCTCCCATTGGCTTTTAGGTTTTGGTGTTTGTCCATGACAAACTTAGAGCTCTCCTCACTAGGTCAGTAGAACTCTTGCCCTGTTCAGCCAGGCAGATCCTATGTCTCGCCCCCATCCTTATTCCTTGACGCAGACCCTGTGGTCAGAGGTCAAAGCCCTGTTGCCCAGCACCAGCTCCTTGATAAAGTGCTGTTCTGCTGGAATCTGATGCTCCTACCTGAACTTTTGCCTTTGTATAAAGGAGAACCCCTCTGGTCTCTTTGCTCTTCAGCCTGTTCTCATGCCCTGTGGACACCCTTTTTGCTACTCCTACCACTCCCTATTATTGGTACCCATGTGGATGCATCAAAGGGCAGTTGTTTCATCCAGTAATGGTTATTTATGACTGAAGGCTCCTATATCCAAATTCCTCACAGCAAGAAAATATTTTATACTTTTCTGCTCTCCAAAACAAATACAAGGGTTAATAAATAAAAAACAAAAAAAAAATATTTTGGCCGGGTCTGTTTTTGTGTTTGATTTCAATCAGGTCTCAATGGAGATTTTTTTTAATAGTGCTTCCAAACAGAAATAAACAAAAATTTTCTAACCATTCAGTGTCTGATCTTAGACAACTGTGTTTGGCTTTTTTTGTTCTTTTAGTAAGGGGTAGCAACAGGTATCCGAAAAATATACATAAGTTTGTGGTCTCATCAGTGTCTATGAAATATTTCTTATATTTCTGCAGATACTGTCTGTTTAGGCATTGTTTACCTACCAATATCTTTCACAAGACTGAAATTCTGTCCATAATTTGTAACTCTAAGAACTTAACTTTCTAATAAAAAATCAGATATGGTCCTAAACCTCCTGCAGACCTTGCATGAAATCCAAAGAACTGTGTGAGTTCTGAGAAGAAATTAGGATCATAACAGAGAAGTTATTTAACAGTTAATGATTTATGTGAGCTAAGCCATTGCCTCAGTGAATTTTTAGAATTCATGTGCAATGTGGATTTGATGATATATTTTAGACATTTCTTATTTTATTTCATTTTATCAGTCTGGAGCATATGCCATGAGGTAGCCCTTTCCATTCACTATGACTTCAAGCAAGACATGTTCCCCTATTGTTTCACTAAGAACCTTGATCTTTCCATTAAAGCATCTTTTGTTACAGTTCTGTTTCCAGATGGTTTTCTTCTTTCTCATCATCATAAACTAATTTCATGGTACACATTCAAGATAACATAACAGAGTTAATAATGCTCTGAAGCTTACTAAAAAAACTTAACAGCCTTGTTCTCTGTGGTATGTTTCCCTAGTTTTGCTGATATTGAAAAAATACTACTTTCTGCAGTTTTGTTGCACAATAATTCCAGAAATATTAAGAAGCTGGTGTCCCATAATTTATACATTGTCTAACTATATAACTGCTGGTTTTGCTAGAATAATTCCTAGAGGATTACTAAATCTTCTGGAAGATTGACTCTTGTGTTTGCTATTTTGTTTCTCTGGCTTCTGCTCAGTTTCAGAAAATCTCCTCTTAAAGTATAGCCATAGTGAGAGTGGTTGAGCTGGACGGTTCTGAAGGCTCATTGAGGACTTTGAATGAACTCTGAACAGAAATCAAATGAATAAATGCCATTTTAAAAAAGTTTAGAGAATTTCACTGTTAAGACATTTGCTTTTTATTTTCCTTTTAAATTTTTCTTTTTCTTTCAATTGAAATCCTGGATCCCTGAAATAAGAAACAGTCCCCAGAGAAAGATCACATATAAATCCTAAAAGACAAGGCAATTATTAAAACCTAGTCCTATTTCTTCATAAGGTAAATAAGAGCAACTATGGACTTTCCAACTATTATAAGAAAGCTGGGAAGTTTACCATGAATTTCTGCAAAAAAAAATTGTAGAGGTATATACAATTACACTTACAAATTATACTTTTGTATACTTAACAAAAATATTCAAATAGAATCAATGACCAACCTATATTCTGTTAATGTGGTTTTTTTTCCCTGAGAATTAAAAAGTTCTTTGTTGTCTCAATCTCAGCTACCATAATGGTGTCACCCAAAACATTTGCCTTCTTTGTCTTGAGGTTGAAATACTGTGCAGTACAATCTGAAACATGTTGAAAGTTAATTTCATTCTCTTCAGTAGTTCCACTAATAGCTGATTTATGATATGTGACTACTTCTAAATGAACTTTGTATAATTAGGTTCTCAATTCTCAGTAATTTTGAGAATCCCTAGTTGATTATAGTTGCATGAGTCAAGATTTTTATGAAGCCAACATTAGGAATACAAATTGGATTAGTGATATTACAATGGTAAGTTTTTTCTCACAATAAAAATAGCTGTGAAGGAAAGAACATGTAATATATTATCATTAAAACCACATCCACCTATTGGAGGAAAAATAAAGACAATAAAGTAAAAAAGATCCTATTTCAGAAAAGTCCAAAAGGAATGAGTAATGATTATCAGGTTTCAAATTTAAGAACTACTATTGGAGAAATATTGTGGTTAAAATATATATTTTTACACACACACACACACATGAACACACACATATATTTATTTATATATGTGTGATATATAAATATCTATTATATATACAGATATATATTTATATATCTAAAATAAAAAAAGGTATTCCTTGATAAAGGATGAAAGGAAAAAGAGTCTGTGATTCACTTAGAGTAAAATAAAGTGAATAGAGAGATATAAAGCTGATGTTTTGCAAAAAACAGCAAAGAGAAATTTATGATTTTGTTTTTATCCATACCTTCTGAGGCAGCAAGCATTTCTGTTATAATTTCTTCTCAGCATCTGATATTTACACAAATACTGTTTAATAAGGAGGGGGAAAATATCCCATATTTATCCATGTTTACAATTTAAAAAATTAAAATTAAATTAAAATTTTCCAATAATTTTGCTTATTGATTTTACATTACACGATACATTGGTTTGATCAATGTATTTATATCATTACATGATATATTGATTTTACATTACATGATACATGATCCATTACATGATAAAATGATAATATTTTCATTATATTCACCCTATAGTCTCTAATTTTTAAAGTGACATTGTAGATTCCTATCTGAGAAGTTTTGTTCACTTCCAGAATAATCTGATTTGGTACATTGAGATGAAATTTTGAAAAAGCCCTCATTGTAACTACTCTAAAAAGAAATCAGAAAGTGTTTCAGGAAAAGCAAATAGGGAAACAAACACTGTGTCATTTCTGACAGGGTAGGGTAGGACTAGTAGATCACACCTAGAGATTTAAGGACACAGATACAAGTACTTTTGTATATCTGTGTGTGTGTGTGTGTACAAATATATATTTACGCACACATATTATTTAGATGTTCTGGTTCTAGCATGTGGCAGTAGGTATGGAGGGACCTGATAAAAAATGAAAAGATGCCAGATCAAAGCTTGATCTGTGAAATAAGGGGCCTGGAAGGTGGGAACAAGTGAAAAAATGAGATGACCAGCGCAATGAAAACATAGCAGAGGAATCCAGAATGAAACAGTAAAGTTGAAGAATGTAAAACAAAACTTCAGCCTGACCATAAGCAATATGAGCAAAGTTGAGAGAAAGATTAATTTATTAAAATGAAAATCAAACCTCAAAGGCAGTCATAAAAATATGGATTTGATAAATGCCCATAGACTTCTGAGAATAACTGGATTAAATTTACTAATATTTAAAAAAAAAGTGAGATTTTCAACAATCATTAATTTGGTCTCAAAGAATTCAGCCTTTTCTCTTTTTGCTTTAAAATTATGACTTTACTGTTCATTTGTTGCAGACTGTTACTTTAATGGCTCATTATCAGCTTCAAAAACATATTCTCAAGTGAAGGATAATCACTGGAAAACAGTTTAGGATACATAACTGTAAAAGAAGATAGTATTTACAAAATATCCTGAAGACTGATCTTTTATTTTTGGGGAGAGAGAGAGTATGAGATTACTGCTGATTAATTTTTTAATTTCTTAACTCTCTTCTCTTAAAACCATGTTTTTGCATAAAAAATGTGTTAGAGTTGGGATTTTGATTTTAACTTTGCTCAAGTAGAAACTATCAATTCAGAAAATAAGTTTTCTGTCTGGGTAGTATATAATTAGTCCATCACTATTTCTGTATTATTTGAAGTATGTAACTTTTTTGACTGATAGATCAGATATCCAGAGTGGATGGAGAAGAAATAGGTCTTTATAATATAACAAACTGTTGTGATAGAATAAATAATTAAAGATTACTAAATAAAGCAAAATGTTTACAAAATAAAAACCAGTGCAAGATTACCCATTGAGTCCATTATTCTCAGGGGCCATAACTGTGGAATGACCCCACTGAGGTCTGCTTAGATCAAGATCACTGGAATCTCAAAGCTGAAATGTTCGAAGTAATGCTGCAGCTGAAATGGTTGCCCACAAGTCCCTAAACAAACTGCAAGAATTCTTGTGTTTCAATTTTGTACATACTATTAGCTTCATGTGAGAAATATGATAATTTAATATATGTAAAATAGATTCTGTTTTGCTAAACCACAGTAATTTCTGAAATTTTAACCAACACCACCCAAAAAAATTCTACTTAGAGAGCAATCCAAATTATTTTGAAGTGCCCTTTGACAACCATGTAGATAGAAATAAAATTAATCTTAGATGCATGGTCTAATGAGCATTTAATTTATGTGAAGTTGATCAACAGCAAAAGAAATTGAGAAAGGGAGGCAAACTGATTAGAGCACTTAGATGAGATGCAGTACATCTGGATTCAAGTGATGATACAAAAAACCCCAAGCAACTTCTAGCAAGTTTCTATTTTTTATAACACAGAAAAGAAGCAGAGGTGTTGGCTTTTACCTATTCAAAATAGTCTGTAAAAACCTAAAATTGTAAAGAAGATAAAGAAGTAGAGGTCTATATTTTGATGGTTAAATAGCTGTCTGCCTGCTGGAATTAAATTAGATAAATGTGCTATCTGATGAATGCATAATGCTACACTATTGTAACACTTTGTGATGTGTTTGGCCATTCTGAATCTTCGGTTTAGCAGCTTGACAGTTGGTAATGACACACTAAAATTTTCTTTTAAAATTTTCATTTCTATAATATGCTTGTTTCCATGTTTTTGTCAGTAAGATATTTTAAAATAGTAATTTTAAAGTCCCATTTTAAAAAGGCTATTACCAAACTTCTCATACTAACCTTTTTGAAAATATACAGAGCATGTGTTTGTGAAAGTACTCATTCATCATTATTTCATTGATGTGTTCTCTATACTGAGGATTTTTTTAAAAATGAGGTACAATTATCTACTTTCTCATAAACTACAGAAAATTGCCATTCAATAACGAATTGCATAAATTTTAGAATCATAGAATGTCTCAAGTCAGAAGGGAGCCATAAGGATCCTTGACTCCAACTCCCTGAAGCCTAAAATTAAACCCCATGGCTAAGAAAGAGCAATATTGCAATGCTCTTTGAGCTCCAACCGGCCTGTGCCATGGCCATTTCCCTGGGGAGCCTGATCCAGTGACTGGCTAGTCTCCCAGTGAAGAGCCTTTCCTAACATCCAGTCTGAGCTTCCTCTGACACAGCTTCATTCTGTTTCCTTGTGTCGTCTCCATGGTCACCAGGCCAAGGTCAACATATCCCTCTTTGCTTCCTGCCTGGAGTAGTTGCAGAAGTGGTCTTGAGGCCATCCTTCAGCCTTCTCCAGGCTGAACAAGACAAGGGCCCTCAGCCACTCTTCCTAAGTCTTGCCCTCAAGAGCTCCTCTGCACACACTCCAGTTTGAGGCTCCAGAACTGCGCCCAGTACCAGCGGCGGGGCCGTTCCGGAGCTGTGCAGCACGGGACAGTCGCCCTTGCCCAGCTGGCGATGCCCGGCGCTGCCCAGGGCACGGCTGGCCCTCCTGGCTGCCAGGGCACTGCTGGCTCACGCCCAACTTGCTGTCAACCCAAACCCCCAGGTCTCTCTATGTGGATGTGCTCTCCAGCCTCCATAAAGAAATAACTTTTTCAGAGAAGCTTTTAATAAGGTTTGCTAAATAATTTAGGCCCATGGCTCATTTAGAACCCTCTAAGGCTGCAATTTTCTTTAATTGATAAGACTTATAAAACGTGACTCAAAATGACAATATGTCATTTGATGATGATTCATAAAGTATCACTCAAATTTTTAATTGCACCTATGCAATTGCTAGTGATAGATAAGGAAATAACTACTAATGACATAAGAAGAAAAACTTTATTACTATGAATTTTATGTACTTTAAAGCACCACTATGTTTTTATCACTTATGTTCAAAGAGTAGTGTAGTAATGTGATTTTCCACATGAAGAGCTTTCAATATAAACTTCAAGTGGAAAAGACAATTCAAATATTTAAATTCAAATTCTAAGTTAATTTTGAAAGATTTTTAATAAAATTTGAAAGGTTAGTTTAGTATTAAGGTTTTTTGCTCTGTTCTCTTTTGTTTTTATTATGCAATAAATGTTATTTTATTTGCATAAGCATTTTATTATGTGGTATATTAAAAAAGGCACATAGAATAAAGAACACTGCACTCTGGAAAGCATTTGTGTGGTGATGAGAGAAAAGTCCTGTAAAAAATGATTGCATGTTCAAAAGGTACCAAAACCAATCCAAAGGAAGTTTTCTAAGATACTGGTTTTGTTCTTACTTCATCCTTGGCTATCTGCTCATCAAGGCATGCGTCTCACTTGTAGCAAGATTCATTTATGCAAAATATGGCTTACTAAAATTGTCATATTATTATTTTTGGTGGAATTACTTTTTCTAGCTTGAAGAAAAGTGAAAGGTTTTTCATTGTCTTCCATAGTGGTACTTCTCATTTTTTGCATACATAAACTTGATGGATAGGTTTATCTGTTTTATCTAAGCTACACATCTATACAGTATACATATTTTTTGTCAAGTGGTGCCAGCCATATGTTTTTGCATGTGTACTTTATATGAGATGCATATTCTCTAAATTCAGATCACTTAATTCCTGACTACTGAGAGATCCAAATGTTTGTAGCTTTATACTTCAAGTAGTCATTTATGCTGATACAAACAGCACTTTGTGCAGTTGCTTACAACTTGAAAATAACCATAAGTGTTTGGAATTAATTACTTGCGCATTTTAAAATGAAATTTGTCAATCACATAGAGTTTGAATTCATGAAGCCTCAGGCACTATCTGCTATCAAATTACTGCAAGCACACTGAGCGCTAAGATTCCTGACCAGTAACTCTATCAAAAACATAACATAGAGAAGGCCGTGGCCAAAAATGATGATCAATCCAAGGAGGCCAACTTGCTCTGGGTCCAGGTGTGTCAGACCAGACCGTTTGTGTCCTCCCTATGAGCAGTGTGGCCACATCCTGCCTGCCTGCCTGCAGTGCATTGGGCTTTACTATTCAACATTCTGGTTGCCTTAGCCTGTGTTCCTCTTGTGATGAAGGAAATACCCACATCTGTCAGACAGAAAATACTCTTTGGTTCAGGCTGGTTTCTGTGGTCTTACCTAGCTGACCAATGTTCTCTTTCTGTTTCTGTGTTCGCTTGAGTTCTTGCAAATCTCTTCAGAATGGTGCTGTGTATGCATCCCATTGGGCAGATAGTGTAGTAGTCTGAGCTCCTTTGGCTGTCATTGGTAATGCACAGTGTATAAATTTAGATTTTTGTTTGTGGTTGCCAGTAATAATAAACTACATTTCAGCTGCAAAATTCTTAGCTTTAGAGCTCAAAGATTAATCAAGTGCTCTGTAGCAGGAGCAGTGAGGAGTATTGTATCTAACACTAGTATGTTACTTAAAATCAGTATAAACAATGAGAGATGGTATAAGTGAAGATGCTGTCATACAAAATTTTAACAGCAGCAGCTACTACCAAAGAGATATGGGTGACTTAGGATTTTGCTTATCTTGCTGGTTACCCTACATGGGAAAAATATGCCTGCTAGCTTTCAAGAATACAGATGGAACTGTTATGTGTTAGAAACTGAAACTTAAAAGTGCAGGTACAGGATATATGATATTAATTTTTTTTTCTTTTCTGGGTTCTTTTCTGGGTTCTAGCTAAAATGAAGGGCTAGAAAGTTATTTTAAAAATAAACAAAACACAAAGAAACAAAAAAACCCAAAACTGCAAGAACAAAAATTCCCCCAAACACACACACACACACACACACACACACACACACACACACACAGAAACACTGTGAAAAAAAAGAGGCATTTTACATATCACTCAGTAAAAAACTCAATTCTTCTTTCTGATTTATTATAGATTTACAGTAGTTTTCAAATTATTTTAATCTTTGAAAGTATTTTGTACTAGGAAATTTTACTCAGATTCTCAGCTTTATCTGTGGTTTTTAAATTTTCACTTCCTTTCCCCCTTTCATTCCTCAGTGGTACAATAGCCCTTTCAATATGCACTGTATAAAAAAACAGAAATTGAGGAAGGAATCACAGAAATGGCCTAATTTCACCAACAAAAAATAAATCTTTTAGGAAAGTCTATTCTAGTTCTATTCCTTCATCTTTAAAAGGAACACTAATAAATATCAGGGTCTGGACTGTAAGATATGAAATTTAATGAAGAAACATGACCTCCTCTGAAAAATTTGTGTGCCAAAAAATTAAGTCAATAAGGTTTTGGTAGTCAAGGTTATGTTATATTTGTATATGTCAAAATTTACTTTTGCATGTAGAAGTGTAAAAATTGAGCCATTCAGCAGTTTTCTCTCTTCTTTTTAGTCAAATTAATGCTCTATACATTACTTAAACATTAAAGAAATTATTCTGTTTCTGTCTTTTTTGAAATTCTTCCTTTTACTTCTGTCACTTATTGGCTCTTTAGCCCCTTTTAATAGTCTCCTTTTTCTAATGTCCAGACCCAGTATTCTTCCTCCTTTGATTCACAAATCCTTTTTTTTTTCTTCAAATATTCCTTTAAAACACACTTTCACTGACAGGATTTCAATTATGATTGAGAAGAGCAGCTCTATCCTACCCTTTTCTGTTGTCTTAATTAGCTATTCAGTTATTATCCTAATTAGACTATAAGTACCTTGTGTTATGTACCTTGCCAAGCTATGTGGTTTTGAATATCCACGTGCACTTATAGTATGCAAATACCTAACGATAGTAGCAGTAAATAAAGATGATAACAGAGATAAAAATAAAATGCTTCTCTTCTGATCCTTCTCCTATGCAGAAATATTTTTAATTACTCTTTCTTTGGCTTTCATTGCCACATTATCAAAAAGCAAAAGCCACCTGATGAATTTTTAATTTCTTATGTCAATGAAGGGTATAGATAACATATTTTCTTGGGGTTAGCAAGGAAAATACAAGACATTTGCTAAATCCTTTGGCAAAATATTAAATAACATTTAAGATTTAGGAGAAAATTTCTATGTTTTTCATTTTAAAAAATGTTAATAATAATTAAAAATATAGATTATAAATTGATGATGCATGAACCTTGGAAGGTCCATCTGGTAACAAAAACTTCTGAATTCGTCATCTGTAAACATCCTGATTCAGAACCAAAAAAAAAAAAAATAAAAAAGAGAAAGAATAGTATAATGTTATTAATGCTTCCTAGTTTAGGACAGTGAAAAATAGAGGAATTTTTTTTCTGCCTTTTTTTTTTAATAAGAAATAAATGAAAGAAAATAATTGTTCAATATTTCAAAATTTGTATCACAAAATTTGTATCACAAACACTCTAACTGTTTGTGATTTTGTGCCCAGTTGTTTTTTAGGCTTCTTCTGTGCACACATTTGCAGGGCCAGGTTTTCCAGCTCATAATAGATGTCCCTGAAAACCTTTATTCTTCTTTGGCCTGGTGCTGGAGTGACACCCACAGGGAAAAAAAGTCAGAAAACCCAAACCAAAAACATCTGCTGCTTAAAGACCAGACAATACTACATTCCATTCACCTGGACAGTATTTTGTTTCTGTGTGTGCATATTTATGGGTCCACAGTGAGTAGAGAAGGTCTGGGTTTATAGCAGAAACAAGGATAGTGCTTCACTGTTTTGAAGTGCCACTTCATTAGTAATTGATATTCTATTTGTCAGCTGAAGGAGCCTGTGGAGGGACACTACGTGGGACAAGTGGAACTATTTCAAGTCCACACTTCCCTTCTGAGTATGAAAATAATGCTGATTGCACCTGGACCATATTGGCTGAACCAGGAGACACCATTGCTTTGGTCTTTACTGACTTCCAGTTAGAGGAAGGATATGACTTCCTAGAGATCAGTGGAACAGAAGCACCATCAATATGGTAAGTCAAAGATCTTTTAAAGACCTCACTTCCTGTTTTTCTTTTTTAGGTACTTAACTGAAAAAATGTCAGAGGATATTTAAGATATTTTCTACCTATTAGCAATGACCATTTTTTATGCTTCCTTTGTGGTCCCTTTCACCTTTCAGAACTGAAAATAAAAATAGTTTCCTTCTGTTTCTTTCCCCATCTTTGTCCTTCCTCTTATTTTCCTCCATCTGCCAGAGTTATATTTGTACAGTATATTATCAGTGAGCATTTAATTCATGTTACATATTTGAACTTGGTATAAGAACATTTTTTGATGCTGTGTCTGGAATGGCGTATTATGGTATTGTACTCCAGCAATGAAAGTCAGCCTAAGTAAAACAGGAATATATAGACACCTGATAGATGGCATCTTATTCTAAACAGGCTGTAATTCAGTCTCACTAGGTGTATGCATGTATGCAAACATTACTATCTTATGTTAGCTGATGTTAAAACTGTTTGCTTAGAAATATTAGGGATTAGTAATTGTAATACCAAATCTATGTTCTCTATACTAAGTAAAAGATGATAGTTTTGCCTGTGGGAATAGATTAAGCTGTGGAACAGTTTGTATTAGAATTTCTTTGCAGCCTACACATGCAGGCTTTTCATCCTTTTCACCTCTGAGAATATCTTGTGCTTGACATATGCACCATTGCTTTAAAATTTAGCCTAGAAAAATGTAGATCTTCTCAGAGACGACTGATGGTTATTATCTTCAGAATGCCTTTTCTAGAGATAGGAAACAATCTCACTATTATTTTGATGTCATAACAGGCTAGACAGTGAAATATGTATTTATAATTGTGAAATTTTAGCTAGCATCTGATCTTTTGAATATCTGTCAATAAAAATGTGTGGTAACTATTCTTGACAACTATGTAAAAACTTTGGTTTAAAGACACGTGGATCTATGTCACTGATGCCAAGATGATTTTTTGCCTTTTCTTTTATATACTTTTTATATAACTTTTGTGTATCCTCAGTATTCTTAGCATGCATACTTATAATTCCTTAAGTCTGATAACTTAGCATAGCCCTAGTATTTTGTTAGGCCAAGAGACCAAACATCCTGAAGGCCTCACAGCTGGAGGCTGGAAAACCCAATGCAATCTTGGGAAACCCAGGTCCTCTCTAGAATATATCCTGAAAACTAAAGATTTGGCCCATCCACAGGGGAATCCCTCAGATGGAGGAATGTCACACCATTCATCCAGGCCTCCCATTGGGGTATCTTTGTTAGATGTGCTAATTTGTAAAGTCTATAAAATGCATACACAATCTATCGTGTGCGTGCATTGTGGCGCATTACACCTTGGCAAAATGGTGCACCATAGGGATCCTTATTAAATACCAAGGTAAAGCCCCTTATTCCTTAGGTGTGTCTGGCACTCCATTTTTTAAGACCAGGAAAAGGCATCATCGCAAGATTACTTTCCCCATGAGCAAAAGTGTAATGGCAGTCAATGAAGCAACTTGGTAGCAAATTAAGTGCTCACGTCTGAAGTACAATGTGTGAATACCCCCTTGCCTCTCACTCATGCACAGACATGCACAGCAATCATCAATGCAAAGTTTTCCTCTTAGGGGTTTGTTCTAAGCATCAGAAACTGAAATCTTGAAGGGGAAGGACTAATGTAATTTTGCTACAAAATGTAAAAGTATGTCCATTTGATTTTGTTTAAGAGACTCTACTAGACACTTTACAACATACTTGTGCTTTTGAATTCTGGTAATAGATGAAGTAGAATATGACCAGAAGGCATTGGAAACATTCTGCATTGATCTCATGCAATATTGGTCTGCTTTACATTGGAACTGAGATATAATAAGAATTTTATTTCTCCTAGAATTCAATCTCAACATTTTTCTTGTTTTCTGTGCTATGCTGGAGATCATTAAAACCTGGATTCACTGTGTGTTCATAGAATCATAATATAATTTGAGTAGGCAGGAAAGTTAAAGACCATCTAGTAATATCCCTCTACTGTGATCAAGGACATCTTTAACTGGATCAGGTTGCTCAGTCCTGACCTTGAATGTTTCTGGGCGTAGACATCCAGCACCTCTCAGGGCAACCTTTTCCAGTGTTTCACTATGCTCACTGTCAAAAACTGTCTTCTTTATATGCAGACTAAATTTACCCTCTTTAAAATCATTACTCCTTGTCCTACAAGATCAGGTTCTGCTAAAAAACAATCATCTGTTCCTTTCTTTCTTATAAACCTCTTTTAAGTACTGAAAGGCTGAAAAGAGATCTCCACAGAGCCTTCTCTTTCCAGGCTGAACAACCATAACTCTCTAAGCCTTTTCTTATATGAGAAATGCTCAAGATTTCATTCATTTTTGTAGCCCTAATTTGTACTTGGTTGAACAGGTCCATGTCTTCCCTGTGCTGAGACACAGAGCTAGATGCAGCACTCCTGGTCTCACCAGGGCAGAGCAGAGGGTCAGAATCCCTTCCTTTGCCCTGCTGGCTATGGTGTTTTTAATGCAGCCTAGGACACGTTTGGCTTTCAGGGCACATGGGAGCTCATGTCTAACCTCTCATCCACCAGCACTCCCAAGTCCTTCTTTGGTAGGGCTGCTCTCAGTCCCCAGCCTGGATTGATACGAGGGGTTGTTCAGACCCAGGTACAGTTGGCATTTTTTACACTTGGCATTTTTGACCCTCATGAGTTTTCCATGGACCCACTCCTTTTTGAGCTTGTCCTAGTACCTCTGGATGGCATCCTATTCCTCAGATGGGTCAATGTCACCTCACGTTTTGGTGTCATCAGCAAATTTGCTGCAGGCACGCTTTATCCCAGTCTCCATGTCATAGGTGAAGATACCATGAGCAGTAGTGGTATCAGTGATACCAGTGCAGGATTAGTACAGGATCACTGATGAAAGTCTGGAGAAGCTATGGGGAGTTTCATAAGAAATGTTTAAAGGATTATTGGAAAACTTGGAATGAAGCTACACATTCCATTATATTTAAGCCAGAAGAGTTACCATAGCGACATTAGAGCCGTGCTAAATGTAGTGCATTCTGTAATATGCTAAAATCAGCTGTGTGTTTAAATGGGAAGATGTTCCATACTTAAAACTAATGGTCTAGGGGTGATATCATCTAAAAATGTGACTTTTTTAAATTGCTCCCTCTTATTGTATCTGGAATCATTTCAACAGCTTTAGACATTAATTCTGTATTAAGAGTCATATATTCCATTAGAACGGTCCAGTAATTAGGATTGTTTTTTCTGTTAAAGGAATACTTGCTGTAGAATTAAGAAAGTAATTTCAGACTGATTATTCTTTAGTGGTTTTGGTGTATGATGCAGTATGTCTGGATTACCCTCTCCAAACATATCAGCAAGGTTAGAAGCAGTTCCAGCATGACTGCAGTAACAACAGGATGGACGTAGTTTTTTAAGTACAGCAATGGAAATACAAGATCAAGTGGATTCTAAATACTGAAGGACAGTAATTTGATGTATCTATAAAATATACTTAATAACATATGTTATAGTAATTATATAGATTATACATCTTACTCCTATATAATACTAATACTTTTATGTTAGTATTATGCCACGTTTCTAAAACTTTTATAAGATGTTCAGTTAATTTCCATTTTATATAGCTGATTGGTTGTTGCTTTTCCAGTGCATTAATAAGGAAGAAGACATTTGTTTACCTTTTCTTATTTTTAAAATCACTCATATGGCCCATCCTGATCGATTTAATTTATAAAAGAGTTAAGAGATATTTCTTTTATGTGCATCATACAGTTAGAATGTCTAAGGCTATTCAAGGTTCATTTGTTTGGGGACTTTTTCTTTGAGTGTATTTTTTTTGGGTTTTTTTTTGTTTGTTTGTTTTTTTTTAATTAGAGAACAGTTATATAGCTCTGGATCTTGAATGCATATAGGTGACCACATTTTAAATTCTGCTTTGAATCAATAAATGTGTCAACAGGCTTTAAAAGAGGAGCATCAGTGCAAACTGAATGTGAAGGACATAAAAAAGCTTTTTTAATCTGTAAAAGAAGTAGAAATATTATCAGTTAAACTATAGGTGAAAGAAATCTTTTGAATTTGAATAATCTTCTTAGTTTGCTATTACATAAGGAGTTTTAAGTGTAAAATAAATTTATATTGAGTTGGTATGCTATTCCTTGCTATGCCACAAACAGTACTTTTGAGAGCATAACAGAAAAACTGCCTCTGCTATGTGTGGAGCCTATCTCCAAGTCCACCAAATTGTTGATCTTTTTAGTCCGAAGGGTTCCTGTGTTGCTAATTATTAGAACATAAAAAAATAATCTGAACATTGAATGTAATTTTTAAAATACTTCTAAACATGTCCCTTTATACATCTGCATAAGTTATATGGTACTTAAATAAAATTTGGATCTAAAGATAGTATTAAGAAGTATTTCAAGTATCTTGGAAATCCAGACTTTAGTTGAACAGAGTTTTGAAAAAGAAATCTATTGCTTAGGGAGAGCATCCTATTGAAATTAATCTTTGTCAAGATTCCTCCCTGAGATGGAAGCTTGGGATTTTTTATTATTATGTGTAGGTTAGGTAAAGCTGAGCAATTCACATGGGCATAGGTAGGTCCAGCTCTTCATGTAAGGCTTCTTCATGTAAGTGTGACTGTGCCATAATTTTTACAAAATCATCAAATTATCCTAGACTGTTATACTGTGCATGAAAGGTGATTATGACACTAAGAATAATTCTGCAATTATAATTTTTAATGAGGAATCCTAATTTTGAATAAATTTTGTTCAAAAAACTTTTTTTCTCTTTGACATTACAGTATTGATTCTTTCTTACTGTGCTTCAATTTAAACCCAAAATTAATATCCTTCACATTTTTGTCAGTATTTGCCAATGCAGGAGAATGAACTACACTTCATACTTTTTAGTTTAAATTAATTTCCTAATACTATTTAAAATTACCTTTACGGTTATTCTAACTTCCTTATAAATCATTTCAATATCATAGTGAAAGGCCATAAAAATTTATGTGGATATGAGAGTGATTTGGAAGCAGCACTAATGAATTGTTATAATCTTGGCATGCAATTTGACATAAGTACCTGGAGTAATCTGAAACTCACTTCTTGTTTCTGTGTTAATGAATAACTCCTATGACAGCTGGATATTTTGTGTTTCTCAGCTAAACATGCCAGTCCAAACACTCAGCTACATTTCAAAATAGTAGGATTTCAATTTTGTGTGCTTTCTGTCCTCTTTATAGATCTGTTGTTATCTCGATTACCCCCCTCCTTGTGAGAGGCCTATAGCAAAGTGATGCATGAGGTAATGGCGTGGTCTAGATCACCTTTTCGATGGACATGTATGGCAGTAGAGCCGCACATCTGAGCTGAGCATTTAGCTCAGAATTGCATAATTAGACAGCTGAAGAGCACCATCTATTGGTTTGCTGTTAAAAGATGTATTGCTTTTAGATCACCTTCAATAAAATAGTTCTACACCAGAAAAAGGCTTGGGACATACCTGTGCCCATATAAGGCACTATTTTTTGTTGTCTTCTCCATCAGGTGAGAAAAGGTATGCCATGGCCATGCAACAAAAGGAAGGTAGTTAGAGTCCAGCTTTTCATTTGAGGAAACTATTAAATTTTTGTTAATTTCTGTGACATCATGACCATCATTCCTTTTTTTTGTGTCACCATGGAAATTCTGGGAAGTTATAGGCTTGTCTTGGAGTTTCTGGTAAAGGATTCTCTTGCTGCCTGCTAGTTTTTGGGAGCTCTTACCTTTCTCTAGTTTTTAACTGGATTTCTCCTATTAGATGCTTTGATTAGGAAACCAATAGTTTAAGCTTCTGTCCATCTGACTTGCCATGAACCGTTTTTTTTCAGGAAAACAAGTGACACATAGTTACCCTCAAATTCTTTCTATTGACTTTCATGTTGCAAGGTTTCCAGTTCCCATGTAAAATTACATAATCTATGACGTGAAAATTAGCAATAAAGTTATCTAGCACTTGAACACAACTTATTAAATATATATAGCAACACAAAAATGTTGAAAACTGATTTACCATACAGCACTATTCAGTTCCAAAACCCCCAGGATACATTGAAGGCGCAAAGAAATTTTAAGGTGAGTGGCTAATGTAGATTGTGTGACTGTATGAAGAGCTTTTTAAGAAAAAATTATTGAAATATGTAGTGATCCTGATGGAACATAGCAGACTTTTAAATTCATAATTGTATATTTACCTGATTAGAATGAAAATTCTGTTAATTAAATATATTTTACTAACAAATTTCTTCCTTACATAATTCATTCAAAGTCTTGCTACAGCAGGTATCATCAGAAGGGATTTGCATATTGAAATTGCATAAATGACAGAAAAATCCCCAAAATAAGTAATATGACAAATACCTTGTCCCATTAAAAGGCTCAGTGGAATAAATCTTTTCCCCATCCTGTCAGTTGCTGCCTTTGCACTGATGCTTGTCTCTCCGGGTTTTTCCTGGCTGTTTTTTGTTGGCAATACCTATGCTTCTGCTGCCCCTTTCACTCCCACAAATGTGTCCTATTTCTACATTCTCCCTCAGCATTTCCTGCTGTGTTAAATGGTTTAAGCTTAAAATCTATTAAAAGCTATCCCCAAAAAAGAATGGTCTAATCATAGTGGATCCTGGTTTCTAGTAGATAAAGGGCTGAAAAACATATATCCCCAAGCATTTTTTTTTTAAAGTCAACCATGTGCTTTAGTCATAATCAAAATGTTTGCAAACACAGTGCTGAACTTGAATTCCTGTGGAGTTGTGTGATCTTGAGAGAACGTCTCACTGGTCTCAGTGCTGTTAAGCAGTCTCACACAGGAGTATCCCCACTCACATATTAGGGAATTCATACAGAAAGTTGTCAGAATGTTTTGCAGAAGACATCAGCTATGTATACTAAACATGTCATACAGGCAATTGGTGTACTCTAGTTCTGAAAGTATTGCTCTCTAGAGTCTTTTAAAATTCCCTGAGTAGAAAATAGCAAGTTTTAATTCAGTGTCTATAGTCCTTGTTTTTTTTAAAGCAGTTGCTAAACCCAAACATATGCTGATAAACAGCTTCTTCGATCCTGCTGTTTTCCTGTAATAAGGATTAATAAGCTGATATCATCAGTGACATATCTTGTACTTGGCTATATTTATCAAAATCATCATGTTCCAAAATGGATTTTCTTCAGGCATTCAAATGCCTACTTGAAAAAATGAATTATCCACAGTTGTAAGTAAATTGTTAGCAGGCTTGGGGAAATACAGTGAACACTGCTCAGTACATTTGGCGTCTATGGAAATTTTAAAAAAAATAGCATAGATGAAACAGGTAGTGAACAGTTCACCACCCCTAAAATTTATGTAGGAGAGAAGATGAAACCTAACTATGGTTATGAAAACAAAGCTGCAGAGAAATTGGTATCTTAAGGCAGGCTTACATTTATTTCCACCATCCTGGACATTGTCTTCCTGTTGTTTTCAGCTTCCTAATGACATTTTTTTTACAATGTTTTGCTACAGAGGAACATGCCTGGTTGTTGTGGGGTTTTTTGTTGTTTAAGTGTATAGTAAATAATGTAGTATATAAGTAAGTATACATAAGTATATAAGGAGATGAGGTCTGCTATTTGCAGTGATTAACCTGCAGATTCTAATTGTTGAAATGGTCATAATGGAGAAAAGAAAAAAGGAGTGCAAGTAGCAGTTTCAAAAATAAGCTGAATTGTAGCATCGAAATTTGTATGTAATCTCTGAGCTGGTGGTATTGCACTGGAAGAAATGAAGTTTTGGAAGGCGTAAGGACAAGAGTTTTCCTTCCTATTAAATATCGTGTGTGTATATATATATATGTATATATATGTATATTATCTTGTTGTTAATCTGATTTTTTAAAAAATAAGATTGTATAGAATCCTGCTTCAAAGACAAATGTCAATGTTTTGTTTATGATAATACCTCATAGAAAAACTTGGAAAAGTTCTTAGTATTCTTGTATTTGAGGAAAGCATATCTGAAATACATCACTTATTTCTTGTCATTTTTTTCATGCTAAATAAAATATAGAAAATACACATTAGTATCTATATGCATAAAAGTATCTTGAAGGTTTTGCAAGGATTTTGACCTTAAAATAGGTGGGAGGGTAACTATACTTCATGCTATTAGTAGTGACTGAACTCATAATCTCTTGCCTGTGTTAGCTGTAAGGACACAGAGACCACTTAGCTGTTAACACCAGCATGTGAGTTGTGTATGAAGTGAGAAGTACAGAGGCACTAAATTGACACTTAATTCACAGAACACTATTGCTTTCTTTGCACCTATTAATTTACAGCCTACTGTGCTGAAGAGGCATAAAGGCTTCATTCATAGCACATCACAAACTGACAGGAACATAAGAGTGAGAGAACTCACTTAAGGAAGCACTGTGACCCACAGTATAATTTTCTACTACACTTAAAAGAATGTAAAAAAATAATTAGATCTTTTAAATTAAGTATGTGAGCCTGGTTTAAATACATTAAAAGAGAGCTCAGATTGCTTAAAATACTACTACTTTATTATCTTTCTAAATAGATTTTATAACCCTGGGGATTCAGCATGCTCCTAAAATATCCTTCTACTAGGTGTGTTGCATTATTCTAGAATATCTATAAAATTATCTTCATTTACTTATAAAATTCTTGACATTGGATTCAGGAAAATATGTTTCAATGATGAAACAATTCATGCCATGTTAGTTGGATTAGAATTTTTTGTTTGTAGTCTCAAACTTGTAGAAGTAATACTGTTCAGTTCATCTGGTCAAATCACAATTAACAAAGATCAATACTGGGACTGCTAGATCAGTCTGGAATATAAAAAGATAGTTATTCCCTGGACCTTAGACTAAATTCTAGTTTTGACATTGGTACCTAGTTTAGCAATATTATCAGAAAGGAAATAAATTATGGTGTAAATTTACCCTGACATGGATAGTGGCATCTTTTCCCATTAGGATCAGTGAGGATGAAGGATGGCAATTTACCAAACTGCTCTTTTAAAGCACTGTAGTTTCTTACCTTTTATTTCAAATATATTAGAATTTTAATATTAACTATTGCCATTTTCTAAAAGATATAGAGGGTTTTAATACATTCTGAGTTTTTTGACATATGCTTTCAAACACCCAAATATATGAAAAATTATTCAGTAGGTATTAGCATAGTTGAATGTGTTCTTACTTTCCAGCATATAAAATTATCTCAGCAATTATTCATCACATTTTAAGAAAAGAGTAGATTTTACTATGTAAAAAATCAAGGATGAATATAGGTCTGTTCTATTTTATCCTGGATGTACTGAAAGTTGCTAAAACATGGTACATGACAACAAAAACATTTGTTAGTAGTTTGGGTTGTTCTCTTTCCAGAAATATATACCAAAGTAGACATACTTCTCCAGAAAACTCTTCCTGAATTTCCACTGAAAGTTTGTTAGGCTAACTACCCATTAGTCTGTTCCATGTTTTCTCTGCTGAGACCAGTGCTGTGACCTCCAGCAGCTCAGAGTAAACCTGCCAATGAACTGTGCTTAGAGTTAATAAATACCTTGGCCCCTGGTACTTCTGTTTAGTTAGCACACAGAATACATCGATTATTTCTTTGACTCTAAAAGAATGTTAAATTGAATTTAAATAACATGTTTATTGATGGCTACACTTTTTTCAATGCCTGCTCAGTAGGCTACTGATTGGACTTAATGGATTTTCTGCAGAGGTCTGCACTTAGAAAACACTGTGCTGTTATGTATCTCTGATGTTTTAAAGAAGTAGTTAGAACACAGAAAGTTTAGATATGATGTGTAGTGGCGACTGAGATATTATTTCTGTTTATCTAGTCTCCCAGATGGGCAGGGAAAAAGGCATTCAGTGAGGAAGGCACTGATGTGAATAAAAAGAAAACACAAGGATTTTACTAGTTTACCCAAGCACCACAGTGAAGAGTGAGAATTTCAGATCTAAACCATCTAAACAAAAATGAAAGTATTAATGGTTCCTTTTTAAACAGTAGATGCCGATGGGCATATTAAGTGAAAAACTATTCTGTGTTCTGACATGATTGGCAAATTATTCCATCCCACTTTTAATGATGCAAAAAGAAAAGAGAGAAATAAAAGCAAGTTTTCCTCACCAGAACTCATATTAGAAAAATTCATTTTTTTGGAATGATGTGACCCTGATACTAAAATATATTGATTAAAATCAATACCGTAAAATATTTTGTGAAGACTAAGTAATACAGTGGATTATTTAATTTTAAATTTCTGCAAAATCTCATTTAGAGGAGATACATGATTGTCTTCATTTGGAGGAGACTGATCATATGGTTTTCTTTTGTATTCAGAGCTTTTATAAATAACATATTGAAAAAAGGCTCTTTTTCTGGTATTGTTCTATATCAAGGAAAATGGCACATTTGTTTTAGAGCATGCCCATTTTTGCACTTTTGCCTTGAAATTAGGGATAGGATCAAATTTCTGAAAAAAAATACTTAGGGAATAGCATGTAAATTAATTCAAATCACTTCAAGTAACTAAACTGCCTACTTAGTTGCATCATCACAATAATCAACAGTTGTTTTTTTACCTGACTGAAGTGTGAGTAGTGCAGTTTAAAACGCATGCAAGAACAGAAGTAGGCTATATTCTAGCACAGCATATATGCAGATTTATTGAAATGTCATTTGTCATCTTTCCATGTTCATAAAAGTACCAGTAATATCAAAAAGTTAAGCACTCAAGACTAAAGGATGCCATCTTTAGTTTGACCCACTTGTACATAAAAGTTGACATAGCTTTTTAATTATGCTGTCAAGTGCTCTTATTTCTAACTGTGAGACTGAATTACTGTTGTGCATTTAAAGAAACTCAGGTCAGTAGAACTGCCACTACATGTGTTGAGATGAATTGTATGCATTATATGGGAAAATAAAGGACTGTCTCATTATTAAAACAAATAGAGTTTCTCTTTAAAATCTGGGATCTTATGCATACTTTATTCATAGAGTTGCTATGCCATGGTAACTATTTTCTTCAGACAAGATTTGTGCAAGGTTTTGCCAATATATTTTGTCGTCCTCATTTCTCATATAATTGGGTTCAACCCTTTCAGCTCATCTGTCAGCTGCAGCTACTTTGGTGAAGCCATGATGATCATTTAAAGGTCTTATAAAATTATACCAGAAACAAAAAGGAAGGAAAATAACTTCATTTGTAGCTCATGTGAAATCCATTAATGAAGTGAACAGAGTGGCTTCCAAATAAGGGCTTTATGGATTCTAATATTAATATGGAGTGAATTTCATTTCAAGTCAGTTATAAGTTTATATAATGATTTAGCTTAATGATAGACTTAAAAATTGAAAGCTGGTGACAAGAATCAACTGATATAAAAAGTTGTCCTCACACCCTCAGCAGTGATAGCAAATGAAGAAGGTGCTCGAGCCCTTCATGTGAGCCCCTCTTACCTGGTTCTCAGTACAATATTGCAATGAACAAGTCTTTTTTGAAGTGTGTTCAAGAGGTGTACACAAACCAATATCAGACCAAAATTAGAACACTGGAGACAGACTGTTCACAGTTTTAAAAGGATGTTTGAAAAGGAGATGTGTAATCAGAAAAGAATTTGAAGATGATTCAAAAATAGATGTTTGTCTCATCCAAAAGCAGTTTTACAGGTAAGGTTTAGAGAATCTAAATGCACCCATGCTGAGAAAACACCATATCATACCCAGCTAAACACACCATGGAATCTATGGCTAAGACAAAGAACCAGAATCTATTTCCATAGTTGAAAGAAGCAATGGCTTTGTTGCTTTAGCAAATTTCAAAGTTGACTTTTGAATTTTCCATCTCCTCATTTCTTAAATTGAGATTGGATATGTGTCTTAAATTAGTAGTGTCATGAGGTGTAAATTATTACATATAGCCCAGGGATAAGGTAGGATTTCTAATTTTAATGTACAGGAGGTAGATCTAAGGACTGACTATACAAAAAGACGTTTTAGTAGTTCTTCTCTCTTCATTGTTATGAAAAAAATCCTTTGGAGGTGGGTGGGATTCCAGAATTTGGCACGTTTATGAGGAGAGTTTCTAAAGATGAGGGTTTTAACTCTTCTGTAGAGTACAACTATCAAGAGAAATCTTGGTTTCTTTGAAACTGGTATACAGGTTTTCATAATAAATATTTAGAATTAGCATGCTGCCCCCTGAGTAGAAATATGGTAATAAAAAAAAAGAGTAGTGTGTTTGCTTCATCTGCTGTATTTGAAATCAATCCATTGCAGTCCCACTGGGCTGGATAAAGCTCTTAAAAATGTTAATTTTTCTGTGTACAGTAAGTAGCAGTAAATCCCTCCAAATCTACATAGACTTGAGAGCTGAATTAATGAGTTTTATTTATATTTGGTATTTATCCACATTCTAAATGGTACTATAGTGGGAGAATCTCAAGTCATTGTCAAATTTTAGACATTGATGACTGGTTTAGAACAAAAGATAATATATTCTTTAAAAAAAATGCTTCTCAGAAGTCTGAAAAGAAAGATTACATGTTTGGTATGAAAATATTAAAAAGAGTTATTCAGATCCTGTTTGGTCTAAATGTGGATATTCTTTCAGAAACTTTTACTTCTCAGGAGTAATAAAAGTTTCCTGTGTGTTCAAAGTATATAAAATGAGAGTGTTTTTTTCATTATCATAATCTGATAAATTCAAACAACAGCTATGAAATTCATAAATTTAGGAACAAGGTGTGCCCATTCTAATAATAAATGATTACCTGTGAAAATGAAACCATGAAAGTTCTCCACCTGAACAAGAGCATATTATTTTCAGAAAAATACTACATAACCTCTTATATAGTGATTTCCTGTCCTTCAGAGTATTTTGTCATCTGTTAATTATCATTATATTTAAAAGAAGGCATCTTATTTCCAAGTTTCCACACAAAGCAAGCTTCAGATTCCAGCCACAAAATTCTCTCTTTGTCTACAAGACTGAAAACCTGTTACCAGACTCCAGTTCCCTCTAAGTCCTTGCAAACTGTAATCTCACCACTTCCTATTTGATAATATAAATCAACTAATTTTTTTTGTTTTTTAAAAATATCTAATTTTTAATAATCTTTGATTCTTTTCAAAACCTCTGCAAATAGTCTTGGCTTGAAACTGACATTGTGAAATGAAAAAGACCATTACAGTAGCAGACATTTGTTATTTCCTTGCCACCCTCAGTGTTAATCAGGTTATCTATTGGTCCCCATGTCAGTGTTTGGCTTTATTTTTGTGCTGTAATTAGGGATAGCGCAAGAATATTAATTGAATGGTAAATTTGACCCAGTTGATGTAAAATAGAAAAGAAGCAGATATATGAGTTTGTGTTTTCTGTGAGTTTTATCAAGTTACAACTGGCTAATCTTACTTTCTGCCAACCCAGAAAGCCACAGCCATTCTTGTAATCAGACTTTGTCAATAACTCTAGCAAAAACAGTAGAAGAGCTGTCCCAATCGATTATATGAGAACTTGTCCCATTCAAGATGGAGAGCAGACAGCTCCAGTCAAGTAAGTGAAGGAACTCCCTTCCTGCCTTGGGATGTATTTTTTTATTTTTAATAGGTTCTGTCATGACAATCAAGAACAAATGTCTTATTTTCCATTTCTGGGATCGATTTTTACATTTTTGTTCTTGGACTCTTATTCCATTCACCTTAGCATTTAACAGTATAAGGCAAATCCAGCTGTCCATTAGGATTTTTAAAGGTAGGGCAAAGAAATGAGGGTAAATATATTGAGAACAGATCATCTCCTGAGCAGAATATGCTCAGAAAACCAAAGACCCTTACCAAGAACATGAATTTGTTTCATAAATAGAGAGGCAGAAACATCTGCAACAGCATGGAATTGCCCATTCTCAGTGTTGAACAGAGACAGTCTATCCTCAATGAGCTTTTCATGAGACACTAGAGTTCTAGTGGGAATTTGCCTAATTTTGTGGCTGAGAGGCTGTCAGAGGGTTAGAGGGTAGTTTTGGGGAATGCAGCCAAAGAACAGCACCATGCCACTCACCGCATGAAGTCTCAAATTTGTTCACAAAGCAAACATATCAGCTTGGGCACATAATGAGAGGAGCTGTCAACTTCCTCTAGGGCAGAGATGTCCTGCAGAGAGACCTGGCTTGGCTTCCCTGTGTTCCAGCTCACGCTTGGTATTCTACACCTTGTATTTAATGATTGTGTGTATTCCCCCTGAGTGTCTTTTGGTTTAACATGTTACAGTTTTCTGCACTGAATCACTGGCATGAGCTGCCCATGACCTCAGTCCCTGACCAACTTCTGAACAACCAAACATAGGTGACCTTCTACATGTGGCTTGAAAAGAGAGAGCAGTGTTATCTTCTGTCACTCAGCTGTGGAAGTGCAGAATAACACAGTCATTCCTTGCTTATGACAAGTGCTCGATGGTCTTGTGTGCAGCAGGGAGTCGTGTCCTCATGAAGGGCAGGTGCTCACAGAAGTAGTCATGTTCAGAGCATTTCTGTTTCATGCTGACATTCAGATCAATGCTGACTCGTGTGGCTCTTCTGCAAGGAGCTCAGGCCCTTGACACTAAATAGACTGCAAGGTGCTAGGAGACTGCACTTGTGTTTTTATGGGATTCAGTTTCAGAACACCTAATCTGACAAAAAATATACAATACAACATTTTAGACTCACAGCTGGGAAATTAGTTTAAAAATTATAATCACTGCTTTTGGTGCTTAACATGATGAAAGCTGAGTTGGTTTGTATTTCATAGATATGGTCAATGTGGATTTACCTAGCCTATGTTGGAAAGAATAAAATTTGAAAATATAACATGACTAACATTCTTTTTTGCAATACAGCAACAATTTCTGTATTTTCTTTTATTTAAAAAAATTGAAACTCCAATTTGATATAGCTTGATGTAAAGGATGAAGTCACTAGTTTTACCAGTTGGAGGGCAATGGTTTTGTGAAGTTTGTAGGAGGTACTAATCCTGATTTTTAGGATGAGCTATACAAGATCCAAACCTTCAAAAGGTGTGGAGAAAATAAATCTTGAAAAATAAGGCATGAAACATTAATGAACAAATAATCATTTTTATTCTCAGCATGTTAGTGGAAATAGAGTACATCTGTCCCACCAAGCAGCTGCATCATTTTGAAGCTCTTGAGAGAGCTTATGGAGGTGAGGTGAATATAAATCACAAATTGAACAGCAAAAAAAGTAAGCAAACAAACAGAAATACAGTCAGTAAGTATCTAAAATAATGTAAAGGAAAAAAAATTAATGTAATACTATGATAAAAGATTATTACAGAAATTGTATGTCGTTTTCAGAGTCAAAACAAAAATACTGGTATTTTATCTTAGAGGTATTTCCAGGAAACTAGGGAGAAATTAAACTTTTCTCAAAGAAGTTGAAGATAATTTTTCTAAATCAAATGTACCATCTCTATTTATTTAATTTTGATACTGCTATATATTATTATCCTAATTAACTAGTCACCTTTAAAAGAATTGCCACCATGAAACTATGATGCTGGACAACATCCCATTTAATTTAGAATCAAATGTTCTCATTCACTGATACAAACTAGTATTTATTTTCTTAAAAGTATTTCCTTAGCAGTACTCTTTCAAATGACTTTTTACAAACAACAGAGGTCCCCATTCAGTATCTAATAATTGTATTTAATAATTAGCCTTAGCTCCGCTACTACAAAATAGTGCTTGCTGTGCTTGTTTTATTTTAACTGTTGATGACTTTGAAGATCTCACTAACTCACTTGTTTGGTTGGGTTTTTTAACTACATTTAGTTAGAATATGCTTCTGTGAGTACATTATTTTTATCAGCTAAAATTCAGAAATTTTATATTCAAATCTTAGATGTTTTATAAAAGAATTATAGAAAATGTATTCTATCATTTATAAAATTTCAATTGCAGTCTTATTTAATTTCAATTGTTTTTATAAGCAATATATAAATATATATAATATATAAAATGATTTTTATTTACTTTATGACTTGATACCAGTAAAAAATGAAACCTTTCTGACTAGTAAGCTTCAGCTGTGAGTCAAAGGACTTAAATGAAAGAGTTCAGTTCATATAAATCCCAAAGAGATCAGCATTCTTTTATTGCCACTGTTTTCAGTTTTTGCAGGTTGATACAATTTACAGGAGAGATATCCAACTGGCACAATCATTCCTTATTTTTCCTCTGTGTAACATCTTTGTGGGTAGTAGTATGACAGTAGCATATTATGACAGTAGCACACCTCTGGTGAGTGCTGACCTCCACAGCTCCCTGCCTTTTTTAATTTTAAATAGCCAAATCTATAGAATTTAGTGGATCTGCCTTTTTAGGTTCCTAATTTGAGTATGATAAAAATGAAACAATCACTGAAGCATGAATCTAATAACATTATGTCTTCTGTAATTCTGATTTTTTATGGTTTTGTTTGTCTTTAAATAATACAGAAAAAATGTGAGTAGATCATGAGATTACAACATTAGCATTGCTAATTACAAATTTTATTGTTCTGCAACTGTGAATCAGTCATTTGAACCTTGGCTTAAGCAAGCCAAAGAGGAAGTCAGCAGCAGTAGTTAGTGCAGTTCATGTTAATGAGGTGAAGTTCACTGCAAATTGTAGTCTGCGTGCTATCCACTGTCTAATATACGGAGAAAAAAAAAATTCTTTGACATTTAGATTTTAAGTGCAGGTGTGCCATAATTTCATATCTTCCTAATGATATTTTATCTGTATGTAAAAAATGCAAAGCTTTGCACTGCATCATAGAGAAAAATGTAGAGACAGAAAAGATGCCATTGCAAGACTCCTCATATTTACATATTGCCAGCAAAGGGATGTCAAATACATGGAGATTATTAGTAACTTTGTATGTTTCTAAATTCTTGAAATCACCAGCAGTTGTTGATGATAAAATTTAACCTATAAGAAAGCAGTGGAATTAAACATTTACCATATCTTAGTAATCATTCATTAGGATAAAAAATATTGTAAATGTTATATTGGGTTAAGTTATCAACAAAGTACATAACCCCATATTTTGAAATACAAGATATATTCAAACATAGAAAATAACAATTTCTAGAAGAAATTTTAAGCTACTTGTATCTTCTTGTCTCTGAATTCTTAAAATGAAAGCAGCTTGATATGTAATATTTTTCTGGGCTTTAAAGTAAATACCTGTATGAGGAGATTGCATATAGGTTCTCATATATAAAATATTAGAAAAGGAAAAAATAGTATCTAGTCAGACTTTTTTCCTAAATTATAGTCTTTTATATTATTATTTGAATATACAGAGCTTTCAGCAGAACACATCTTTATGCCATTGAAAATGACAGAAAGTGTCATAGATGAACAGTAAAGTTGCCTGACTGAAACTTAAGTATATCAAACTTCTCATCATTTTATTTGTCTTTATTGGTACCTCATTTTCTGGAGCTGTAGAATGACTTGATTCAATGGTTTTATCAAGCAGCAGTATTTACTCTCCACTATTTTCAGACTGCTACTCTTATTTAAGTGTGACCTGTCAACAGACGAGGTAGCTAAAGGAATTGGAAATGAATGTATTTCTACTCTGGGTTTTGTTCAAATGTAATTACTGGCAGATTTTTACTCAACTCCTGGAGAAAAAAAAAAACACCCAAAATTCATCTAAATTGCAATTCTAATTCCTTTTGAGCAATGATAAATTTTGATAACTGGGGAATAATCTAGAAAAGCAAACACTTCATCTGGCCAATCAGGGGGTTAAAGTGTCATAAAAACCCAGAGCCATATTTCATCCTCTTCAGGGATAACAGATTAGTGGTTTCTCAGCTGTATTGATAGTCAGCTGCATACATCTAATTTGATGACCGTACATGAGCAATTTAGCGTGGCCAAGGCTGACAATGGGTAGGGCCCAGAGAACTCTCAAACATCCTACAGATGGTTTACAGAACCACAGCGTCACAGAATTAAGTAGTTTGGAAAAGGCCTTTGAGATCATCAAGTCCAACCTATGACCTAACACCACTTCATCAACTGGACCATGGCACTAAGTACCATATCCAGTCTTAAACACCTCCAGGGATTGTGACTCTACCATCTCCCTGGGCAGCCCATTCCAAAGCCCATGTACTCCTTCCATGAAGAATTTTCTCCTGATGTCTAGCCTAAACCTTCCCTAGCACAGCTCAAGACTGAGTCCTCTTGTGTCTCTGGCTGTCTGAGAGAAGAGACCAACCCCCACCTGGCTACAGCCTCATTTCAGGCAGTTGCAGCTCTCGCAGTTGCATTCTACAACATGAAATGTGATCTATGTGACTTTTCCAACTTTTTCCCTCTGAAGTCTCTAGTATTCGAAAATGAAGAAAAAGAGCTGAACCCATGTAAGCTCTACAATTTATATAGAGGTACACAAAGAGAAATGTTTTCAAAACATTCAGTAGAGGGAATATATCTCCATATCTGAAAGACCTATATCTATTAAACTTAGACAGAAACCATATGCTGCTTGGAACACAAGAAGCAAAAAGAATATATGGGAGGGAATGAAGCACATGACTGAAGCACATAATTTCTGTATAGGAATATACTGTAATATTTTTCTAGAGTTCTATATCAGTGACAATATATTTGAAACAAGCTGAGAATAAAAGAATTTTCTTACCACTTTGCATGGGATAGAGTACTAGGATTGTGTACTAGGAAAAAAAAATAACCAAAATAAGCAAGTAGAAGCTAGTCATATGTTAGGTTGTGCTTGTTACTAAGAATATATAGAATGGTTTCTTATAAGTCTCACAAAATTGTTTGAAGAAAGAAATTCTGTTAGGCTTTTCTTGAGCTTTCATGTACAAATTACTTTGTAAGATTCCCTCTCTTCTACTCAGAAAAAATATTCAGCCCAGTGCCTCATACTGTGCTACTGATGAAAATAATTTATGTAAATCATTAATTTTTTGTTGCATTTTGTCAGCATTTAGAGTTCTTCAATGTGACTGGATGTTTCCATCCACTGTTTTCTTCTCCAAATAAGGGGGAAAAAATCAAAATCAAATAGAAATTCAGGTATGAAATAAAATGCAGAGCAGCTCCTCAAAGTAAACTTTCTACTTTTATTCTGTGATGAAATAAAACATAGGTTTCTGCATATTTTATTTTGATTTTGTGAAATAATGATATGAAGTGAAGTCTTCTTGGTATGATTTTGTCTTTTAACTAACAGTAGCTATAAATGCAGACACCAGAGTATTTGTCTTTGAAGCCTCACTATTAAAACCTCAAAGATATTTCTAGTACAAAGAGCTGTACCTATGCACCCACCTGACTGTCTGTCTATATTGTTTTAATGTGTAGTATTCATAAATAAAATTATGAATAATTTATCTCCATCTGTGCAGGCAGATTTTACCACTGTAATCCTCTGTAACTGTCAACTCTGTAAGATAATGCTCATGCTGTAGAAGCTACTCCAGTGAAATTTAACACAACTTTCTAGGTCTTTAAAAATAGCATGCATAGTGAGACAATATTTTAAACACATACTCAGTATGCTTAATTGCATTATCTGTCCAGAAAGATATTTGAATATAGTATTACAAAATGCAGCTCCACTAAATGCACTTACACTTACACTTTAGCTGATGAAAGAGCTTGCAAGTCAATGACTTTGATTCCCTCACAAATTACGAATTTTGCATCCACCTGCCTCTTCTGGTACTACTAATTAAATTATTGATAGGTTGAGAGAGTTTTAAGTATTTTCTTACTATGTAAGGTGAAATAGGTACCATGGGAGAAACAATTTTTTTAACCTTAATTGCTGCAAACAAGCACATTTGTTTGTTTTTATTAAATTGGGCAGTATTAAAACACAAGAAAAGTCAGCAAGCCAAAAAACTTTCTCATTTTCTTTCTGAAATAAAAAAGCTTATTAAATGATTCCCCATATTCAGTGCAAGTACACTGTGAATGATAACACAAATAGCTTAATTTCTTCAAAGAACTTTTATATACCTAAATAAGATTCTGTGTCATCCTGTCTGATTTACATGGGGTTTTTATATACTCTGGATTATACCTAAATGTCATCATAAATAGTCCGGTGAGGTAAAAATGTGGAGCTGCACAGTAACTGACTCTGTTTTCCCTGTCTCTGATCCATCCAAAGCAGATGCTTTGGATGTTCAGAAGAAACACAATGCCCGTTATATTTTTAAAAATGCTTTGTAGACTCTTGAAGCAAGCAAAAGGCAATCTACTAATCCATTCTATTCAGAAACTACACAAGTAAAGTCAAGGAATGTGGTTTTGCTAAGTGCAAATGTGCACTTACAACACTCACGTGCCTCTTTGAGAGATGCTTTATGAGCATTTCTTCTTCTAAACATGCACTGTTGCTTTAACAAAGGAAACATGTCAGCATGAGAAATTAACATTGAATGTTAATCACAGTAGCTTATAGGTTTTGAGTGTAATTATTTTCTGCAGTCTTTTGTATAATTCATATATATGCCATTGGAAATCCATGTGTTTTAACACATACTAAAATAATACTGGTTTTGTTCCCTAACTGCAGGATATATTTTTTTCTGTACCTCAAAGTACTGCGAAAGTGAAAACAGTATAATGCACAAGGCACTGTAAAGAAAATTTTGGAATAGGAACAATTTAACAATAAAAAATCAGAAGGGAAGGAAAAGGAAAATTGAGTCCTATTGGTTTCACTAATGAAACAAACTCCAAAATTTCTTTCTTCTTTCTCTCTACTTCTACATCATTAGAATTTTTTTTTGTCATTACTCTCCTTCCAGGGGAAAGTCATAGGTTGTGAATGAGATTTTCTTTCCTGATGGCTTCACATGGGCTTTGGATCAACCATCAATATGTCTATTTTGGTTACACATCTGCTTTTTACCTTGCAGTATTCTAACAGTAAGCTCCAAGGAAAAAGTTGTTAGTGGGGCGTGTTCGGATCTGTATGATAACTGAACAGGGACTTTGAGAATGACACATCCGACAAGGGCATTAATTTTTAATTAATTCTTCTGATTTTCTAAATTTTAACTGGTGTTTCCCCCAGACTGTCTTGTGAGCATCTCCAATAGAGTCTCACCACTACTATCAGGGATATGGAACACATGGTAAATGAGGTGATGGTGGAAGAGCTGGCTTTCTTCAAGCTGGAGGAGACAGTCAGTCTGAAGAGCTGGGAAACATTTGGCTTCAGCCTAATGTGAAGCAAGTGATGGGAAAAGACACAACAGATTATTTGAGAAGAACATCTTGATAATATGAGAAAGGAAATTCTGATTAGCTATAAGGAACAAAAAATTCTGATGGGTACAAGTTGCCCAGAAAGGCTCAGGAACCTCGATCTTTTGATGAATAAGGCCTAGGGCATCACCACACAATTTGATCTACTTTGAGTTTGGGCTTGGACTAAATGGTTTCCAAATAGTACAATAGAAATTATCCCATGTTACTAATTTTTCTTCCAATTAAAATTATAAATAGCATTTTAATTTTGTTTCCATGGATTTTGATTTCATATCCCATTTAACTGCAAATGCCTCCAGTATTTGTATTTTCTAATCACATTATTTTATAAAGACCCCATAATCATCCTAGGAGCTTCTATGAAGTTGGCAAAATTTGTGCCTTTCCTCTTCCTTCACTTGTCATTGCTCCTAGGATAAGCACTGTGAGCAGCAGTGCTTCTTACAGATGTATTTGTAAGGCCCTATCTAAAACAGACAAAGTGCCAGAAAGATTGCTTGGTCTTTATGTAAGAAAAAAGAAAATTGTAGAATATAAATGTTTATGAAATGAAGTGCCGTTGGGGGACCATGTGACCTGTAGTGATGTTGCAGTGATAGAATGAACTTGTTTTTAAAACCACTTTTATTGCATTCTGCTATTATAAGAAAATTGCTAAGTTTACTTTTTCTTCTCTCTTATCAATCATGTTTCTGTAAGATTTTATAAGGTTTTAAAACCAGAAGCATAGAATTGATGTCTCTCTTAATAAAAAGTATCAAGACAGTCTTTTTAAAACAGAAGTATCTTTTAATGCTATAGAGAAAAATCAGCTGTTTGTGCTTGTAATTTACACATGACTGAATATAAATCTAAGTACTATAAATTAATCCTTTTTGTATTCCTAGTAGCCTATGAATTTTATTTCTACTGCCTCATTTACAGACATCAGCTGCATAATTGACAGTGATAATGGTAGTGGAATGTTTGCCAGACATAGGATTTTCTCTGGAGCCTTGGAGTCAATGTTTAGAGTTTTTACATAACCTTTGAATTGTGTGACGGTAATGTGATATTATGTTTTTGTCTTAGCAAGTACTAGAGGAGCAATGGGTTGTAGTGCTACAGCCAGCAGATTATTCTGAGATGTTTTGAGCAGCTGGTTTCAAAAAAAAACCTTGGCAATGATAGTGTAGTCGTTCATCTCTTGACTGTATAAGTTAGATGTGCAAATGGAAATTTGTCCTTGGATTACAGCTGTCAAAAATGTGTGCTTTGCTTTTACTAAAGTGCCCAGAAATAGATCTTTTGGCAGCTGTTTCCAGATACAAGTTCATCGTAACGTTTACTGTAATGTTTGCTCTTTTTCTGTGATATTTCCCATGCTATGTTCTGGTCCTTGAGTTGTTTGGATTTATTTGTGCTACTTGTTTCTCTAAACTGGAACTACTTGAAAGAAAACATCCATGTATTATCAAAGACTGTTCTTCTGAACGTCTGTCTATTGGGAGAAAGTATTTGCACTAGTTTTACTTAGAAAGCTCCCACACATGGCAAAATAAAAAGTTGATTATAGTCCAGGCTGACAGGTTTTGCTAGGCCTAGATGTTGCAGGTTTTTGCTGTGTGAGACTGTGTGCAATGCCACTAGAATTTGCAAGAGTTGCAAGGGATGGTGTTCAGGAAACATTATATCAAGTTTTTGTACATCCTAACTTAAACTGTAATTAATGAGTTTTCGTAAATCAAACCCACCATCTTCTACTTCCTGGAGTTCATTGGCCTCAAGCTTTGTTCAAACACTGGCAATTCTTTTCCTCTTTATTCGTTCCTTTTTCTTTTTCTTTTCTATTAAGTGCAAGTAACTTCAACTGTATGGTAAATGCATCAAGTAACACAAAATAAATTAAATTAAATTGAATTAATAAATAAAAGCCCTGTGGCATTTTTCATATACTTGCAGTAATGTAAAAAGATCACCTATGACACTGAGTTGAGTTTCTTGCAGGCTCACTAGATTACTTCAACCCCACTGGAAGTTATAAGAGCTTGGAAATAGAGGGACTAATATCAAACGTCTATTTTTCATTTCAAGCAATTTTCTGAAATCCTCTTTACTTTCAGTGATTTTGTTCCTATTTCCATAAATAGGTGTCTGTTTAAGATGATGTTTTCAAGATGATTCATCACTACTGATATGCAAGCTGTGTATAATAGTGCACAACCACCCCCCGAACCTTATACCGTCATGTTTTGATGTGGATGTTTTAATTTAAGGGCAGCAATATTGTGGTTGCCACAATCCCATCTCTTCTTAATATGTTTCTTGATGTTTTGGTTTGGATTTTTTTCTGTAGGTAAATTACCATTTACACTGTCATGGTATCTGATTCCCAGGTAAACATTAGCACAGACATTTTCACAGAACTGTTGGAAAGCAGAAAAATATAACCATCCTATTTTATAAAAATATAAGACAAATATATTAAAAAAAAATGAAATAGTGGACAACATAAAGAACTCTGTGTAAAAACAAGAGCAAATTTTATAAGTTCTAATAGCCATCTTAGTTTATCCTTAAGATCTGCCTGTAAGGTAATTAATTGTAAAAGCAATGCTACAAACCTCAAGTCCAAGAAATCTTCCACTGTCGTGGCCAGGATTGCATGTGGCTCAGTGTAGAATGGATTTGGTCAGTATGAATGAATAGGGGTTGACACAGGAGTGGATTTGTGTGGCTTATCAGCCTATCTAATATAATTTTTAATGTCAGAATAATATTAAGGTATAGCTATAAAAGTAATTATTTTTTCTGCAACTCAAATATTCTTCAAAAAAGATTCTGAGTTTTAGAGACAGAAATAGAGTGAAAAAGAAAGAACATGATTAAAGAGACATCCCTTTATGTTCAAAATTGTCTCTGTTTCAAGATGTTAGCAAACTTTCCGGAATTTATTCAGCTCATATGCCAGGATTCATTTCTAGGGCGTTTTGCATATCCAAGTGTATAATTTTCATTCTAGAGGATCTTGATTTGTAGTTAAACCTTTGTGTACCCTTTTTTTCTTTGGGTGTTCCATGGAGATTTAAATTTCAAGTGAGAAACTCAATGTTTACTATTAATATAGAATACTATCTCCAAAGAATTAAGAGATACTCAATGTTTACTATTAATATTGAATACTATCTCCAAAGAATTAATGATTGTCATAACCTCTCTTTAGAAATCCTAATATTTTTCTGGTGTGGATATACAGCATTTTCCTTGGTTATCTAGTACAAAAAGTAGAATAAATGACATTATTTTAATTTATATAAGGTATTTTTCTATTGACTATTAAATATCTGGCAGGATTGCATGGCAGATTTGAAGCCTTGGTCAATAAATACTTTAGAAATGTAAAATTCTCTTTCAAATCAATATGCACTGACAATTTTAGATAGAACTTGAGAAGAGCTATGGCAATATAAGCAGTAAAATAGTTTCTTGCTAACACTTAATAGAAGCTAGATAGGAGAATAAGCAATTTTGTACTGAGTAGGTTGTTCGAAAGATCTTCCAGACTACTTTTGAGAGAATGATGAATCCTAAAGCCAAGTCTATCCCTATGTGTAGTATGCACACCTAACCTTGATCTGGAATTTAAGACAAGAAGAGGTGCTTGCATTCCATTGCAACAGCTTTGATTAAGTAGCAGGTAACATTCCAAGTCTTCATTTGGGCAAAAAGTTTATAACTTTTTACAGTCATACAAATACAGGAAAACTATACATATTTTATGTTAAGTCAAATTTTATATTGCTGGGCAGACAAGGCAGGTTTGAGAATCTTTGACATTATCCCTTTTATCCTTTTTCCAATTTGGGTGATCTTTAAATGGCATAGATGATTTCAGCACTGGGGTTTTTTTACTGTTTTTTTTTAATAAAAATGTATGATAATTCCTATAACTATTCAGATGGTTTTACAGTGCAGATAACTCTTCAGATTAAAGTGTACCATGGCTTTCCATTCCACTGAAGCACACCTATTCATAACATAGAAGGCTGATGGTCCTTTGAAATTTAAGTCTGAGCCAGCATTTTCAGAGTTAAAACCCATTCACAATGTCAAGGAAAATTTTATCTGATGTTTGTGGCTACTTCCCAGTGGCCCACCTTTTCTGCTGAATTTATTCACCATCTAATCCATCTATTACTCTTTATTACCAGTCTGTGCAGGCACCACAGCACTCTGCTCAGGAAAGCTACTATTTTCTTCCCTTTTCTAAAACTATATTTGAAAATTGCCAGGTTACTTATGTGTCCTCTTGATCTGCACCACGAAGGAGGCTGCTGAACTGCGGGAAAGCAAGCAGGAACAGCAACCAATTACTGCTCTCTGAGGCAGCTCTGGCTTTCAAAGTGATCTAGTGGCCTGATTCCATAAGCACTTTCTAGCCCAGCTAAAGGTGGAGTGGGGAGGGAAGTCCATTAGATACAGTCCATTAAATATAATTAAGCAATGTATTTGTTTTCTGAATTTTTCTGCCTTCTTTGTTACTTTATGCTTCTTCATGCTGTGGTGTGTAGGCTCCACAGTGGTGTGCAAGTGAACATTTTTAAGGCAATAAAGATTTACTCAATAATTATTTTACTCATTATTATTTCTTCATTTTTTTACTCACTCTAAATATCAGATTTTATGACTTACATAAAAAACAAAAAAAGGGGTAAATCCCACTGCTTAAGGGCAGGTGGATAACTGCAGCCTGATTTTTTTTAACTTACCTGGATCTATTTTTAATGCTTTCAGAGTTATTGCATGGAACTTTGTTTAAAGAAAATGTGGTAGCAAGAATAGAAAAGCTGAAGGTCTACTATGCAAATTAGAAAGGAGAATTTAGCAGTTTAATTATCTCATAGTTAGAAAGTTATATTGTAAATAAATGGCTTCCAAATGTTTAGTTTGTTAATTTTAATGTCTTTTAGTAAAATAAGCCACACAAACTGAAAGGAAGAACTGCCACCCAAATTATAATATTTATTAAAGAACTAATTTATTGAATTTCTCATTCTCTGTGTGCTCATGATTTATAAAAATTTTCTCTAGGATCTACTTTTATGTAGGAGCACAATTCATTTTCCTACATAAGCATTTAGCTTTGGCTCACAGTATTTAGTAAGAATTATTGACATTTCACTCAGTTTCTTTGTTTGATACACATTCTGGTTAGAAACACACACACGGATTCTTTCGTGAAATATGTTTATGTAAAAATTTTTTTAAAGTCTCTTAAATTCATGAATTTATTCTGGAGAGCCTGTTTTCAGCTCCCCTAATGTAGTCGAATTTTGAAATATTTTTAATGAATTCTTTAATATTATCCAACAGTTAGCTATCAGAGTTCTTTTTACATTGTTTTTTCCATGTTTGTGTGGAGTATTTTTTGTTGGTGTTTATTTATTTGTAGCATTTTTAAATTTTTTTCCTAAGCCAAATTGTTGTGCAAAGTCCATCCACAACGTTCTGCTATACGTGGACTCTCAAACATCTCTTGGAGATCAGTAACTTTGCTTGAATTGTTCATGTCTGTGTAATTAACTTTGAATCTGTTATCTGCAAAAGTTGTTCATTAGGTGAGACACCTTAGAAAAGTAACACAGTAACAAAAAGAAAGAAAAACATACCAAATAAATAAAGAAATTTTCCCTGTTAATTTCTAGAAACAAAATTTTAGAATCACCTAATGAAAAAAACTGACATGAAAAGTTGTAAAAATCAAAATATCTTGAGAGAAATAAAGTCTCTCAGTGAACTATTTATTATAGAGTGAAAAAATCAACCAGAGAAATAGAGGTAACCCTTCTGAGGTAGTCTCATTTTGAAAAAATTTGATCATCAGTAGAATTCTTGTCAAAGAAATAGTTTCTGAATATTTCATTTTTAGAAAAGCTTAACTTTTGTCTGTATTATAACATCAGCTAAGTCCAGCTACTTGTTTGGAGTTATTTTAATTTCCTTTCTGTTCCCTGCCAAAAGTCACAAATTTATTTCTGACTTTTTTCTGGTAGGACACAAGGTTATTATACACAACTAGACCATGATGCACATTATTCATTTGAAGTTTTGGGGGTTTTTTGTCAGTTTTCTGGTTTGTTTTTGTTTTTGTTTCTGTTTTTGTTTTTTTTTTTTTTGTTTGTTTGTTTGTTTTGTTTTTTTAATCTTAGCTTCAGGCAATTTGGTTGGTTACTTTTGTGTTTTGCTAAAGTGTGCTCAACACAATTGGTGTTATTTTCTTTTTATTTTTTCATTAATATGCTGGTACCCTCAGTAAAGTCAGTATTTTTTTCCATTTACTAATATATAAAAATTTTTCATTAGAAGAAAACTGTGGGTGAAAGGGGAGCTCCAATTTGGCCACACTTAACAATAAGAGGCAGTGATTGAACAGTATTTACCATTGAGTTGACAGTTCTAATTTTTCTAATAAAGACAAACAGAGATATCATGATGATATTTGTTTTATGCCCTAATTAAAAATACTAGAAGTAATATTCTAATGAGTGCAAAAGTGATGACATTTTGATATTTTCATTATGTCCATATATTTTTTTATTAGTAGAACAAGAAAATACAGAAAGGCAGATATTTTTAAATGTATGCAACTTCAGTCTTTAACTTCCACCTGAAAAAGTTATTACTATTCTTGTCAGTAAGTCCAGAGTAAACCTTTTTTTCTTCAATGGGACTGAAGAATGCAAGACTATGAAAATCAGAAGTCATGTGTGAGCCAGAGATTGTGAATTCACAGAGGCTGAATTTTAAATAGTAAGCAGGGAATTCTAAACTAAAACTTACTGTTGGATGATAATTACTTGTGTAGCAAACATTGGGAAATGAAACAGGAAGGAAGTTATGTGAAACCAAGCACTAAAATCTGTTCATATTAGCTTTAGATGGACCATTCTCTTAATTACTTTCATCTGTAGGTTTCAACTAATTGGATTGGAAATGGTTACATTTAGTTGGAATTATAGACAGTCTTAAATTTATTTTCTTAATTTCATCAGCTTCACATTTAGACACTTCTTTGGGTATCTGGAGAGAAATGTAGAAATTCTATGTACACTTGCTTCAGAACAATACAAAAGGTTTGTTTCCCTTTTTTGTCCTCATAATCACATAGTATTTTTATTTGTTTTAAAGATGTGGAGGCAGTAAGATGTCCACTGAAAAACCTCTGAATGGATAACATATATGAAAACTGAATGTTTATAAATCAAAGCATAAATTTAAAAAGAAAAATTCAGGATGCAGTGAGTGATTTTGTGAACAGGCTTCTAGCGTTAGGTTTCTACCTGTTTACTAAGTACTCTGTAAATCTTGCCTTAAATCAGAACTAATTGCCTTGTTTTAAATTTTATGGAGGTGGGAAATTTCTTTAATTGCACTATATCATTGAAGATCATTAATATATGAAATACTATTTGGTCTCAATGTGTTTTCAACACTGGAACTCCTGAAAATATTAGTAGTCTTGGAAATAACCTGGATACTGTTTAGTTAACATAACTGGTCAAACATATGAGCAGACTACTGCTACTGTATTTTCACTTTTAAGCTTTTCCTGTGGCTGTCACCTGTTAACTGCTTTGGTTTCCAGGTAATCCTGATTCACTCTTTCCCAAATGAAGTCTTGGTACATTTTGTTCCTTTCTGGCTCATTGCATCTCAACAGTATTCACAATCTCATGATACCCTCTTACTCACCTTGATATTCAAATATAACATTATCTCAGTGTTAATGATAATGATCAGTAATTGAGAAATTTAGTTTATTTCACCTGTAATTAATACTGTTTTCTACTAATCATACTTTGTTTTGCTTCATAACCAATTTCAAAAACAATCCTAGAATAGCTCAAGTGGAATTCCTTTTTCACATAGATGACTTTTCTCATTCAGGCTGTTCTGTAGGGCTGCAGATGTTAATGGTGGATCACTGAATAATTTCTAACATACTGTTTTTTCACAACAGTTTCAGACTTTTGGCTCCCTCAACATCTGTGGCACTACTCAGCATCTGATAGCTTACTCATGAGATGTCTCATCTTGACACAAGATAGTCCTCAACAAACACACACACACAAATATTGTTTTGCCCCCGTGGAAATTAATGTTATGGGAAAGTACTAATTTTTCTTTTTTTTTTTTTTTTTTTGTCAAGAATGGGATCACTTGATAACTTATACTTTCCTCTAATTTTTAGAGATATTTAGGACTTTAGTAATTAACACACTGCTATTTCACATAACATCAGCCTGCTTTGTTTGTCCTATTCTGTTATTCATGACTTAGGACACTGCTGAAATTAGAGAACATTTTTAAAGCTAAATTAAACTAAGTAAACAAATATTTTCAAAAGAAAATAGATACTCAGCCTATTAGGTGATATAAATATTAAACAACATACTATTTAAGACACATTGGCATTGATCCTTTGTTATGTTCTTCAAGTAAAAAAAATTATCATTAGTACCTGAGAATTTATTACAACCTATAAAACTGGTTTACATATTTACACAGGAGCAACGGAGTACCACAATAGCATCAAAGTATATGTTATTTCCTATTTCTCGCATCCTTTCTATTTTTAAGAACTTACAATAATGTGGCTACAAATCACTCAGTCAATCAGTTGCTATCCTAATTTACAAAATGCCAGCCTAAGTCTTCAGTGGAAGCTGATATTGCATCTAGAGTCAAACTAGACAGACTAATAATGCAGCTGAAATGAGCAGAACTGTAACTCTGTGAATGAGCTGATTTAATAAGGTTAACATCTGTCACTTCCAACAAGTTTAGCATTAAGACCCTACATATCAAGATGCCTTTGCCAGGCTCAAGATTAGTTGTTAGTGAGAAATACCAACAGAAAATGTCAATGTCTTTGGCATCTGTTTCAAGTGGAGAAAAGTTCCCAAATGGTGTTATTTGTCTTTACTGGTGACATAATGGATTTTACAGGAAGGAGTAATATTTCTAAGATACTTCAGCAACTGATGCCTAAGAATCAGAGAATTTCCAACATCAAAAGTTCAGGCCAAGCTGGTTTGCAGGTCCTTTGGCAGAGGGTGTGAATACCAGAATTGTACTATTTCCTTAAGGCCTCTGTGTGGCCACATGATTAAATGTTTTTAAAAACAAGTATTTAATTTTCTTCTTTCCTGTTCTCTTTACGTATGTTCAAACTTGTTTTATACAAACCCAGGAGAAATTATGATCCTCAGTTGGTTTGATGTCTCCCGGCTCTACTTCATTTCTCCCTTGAAATATTAAAGGTAGAAGACTGGAAAGGAGTCATGCAAGACAGGATCTATAGCAAGCATTAAATCTTCACTGTCTATTTTGTATTTATTTTTTGTCAGATGTTGGTAATGCTTTTCTTTGTGCCTTCTCTCACAAAATCGCAGTAACTGTACCTCAGATGACAGTTTCTATATAAACGGTACAACAAAGCATCATTCAGACATTGCTTTTATTTAATACTATTTACAATATAATGAAAGTTTTCGCAAAAAACCATTATGTTTCCTTGCAGCCTAATAACAGAAATCCTCTAATAATTGCATCATTCATTCCTTTTAAAGTCTAATCTGAGATGAGTTAGATTTCAGTATATATTACTTTGGCAGTTTCCCTCATGTCCTGCCCAACCATGGATGCTGTAGCTCAGACTCTATTTTAAGGAGTTTTTTTCTTCCAATTCTGTCCTTGGGACTGTGAACAGAGAATTCTCCACATGGAGTCTTAGCTCTAATTGTTGCAATGTCTCACATCTTTTTGGCTGGCTTTTTGAGATCTGCTGGTTCATATATTCAGTAATATATGAGTGTGAGCTGGCTGAGCTGAAGGGATAATGACATGATAATCTAATGAGAACCTCTTGCCTGTTGCTAAGCAATATGATAGGAACTTCCCTTGCTAAATATAATCTACACAAGTAATTAGGGAGAGATTCATGTCTGAGGCAGTTCAATAGATTGTGTTTTCCTAGACATTCCTGTGACTCACAAGTGCTAATTGTAGGTCCTGTAAGTGTGCTAACTTTTCATATATTCATACCTCACTTTAATGGGAAGGTTGAATAGAGAGAAAAAAAAAAAAACAAAAAAAAACAAAAGACAATGATGCCCATAGAAATCTTCAGCCCAAAGTGATACATTTCTAGTGTAGATTAATTCCCAGATAAATTACTTCATTGTTTATTTTTACAACAGCATTTTAATATAAAACAGATACCTGCACTCTAAAAACTTAAATAAGCAAATGCTGGAAACCTTACTCTATTCTGCAAATTCAGTGGCATATGAAACTAACAAAATGAAATTTCTTTCCTCCACAAAAAGCTGTTTTATTTCAGTCTATAATCTGCTCATTGTAGAAACAGCTCAGAGAGCATGTGAACAAAATGCTTTGAGTTAAAAAAAAAAAAATAAAACCCCAAAAGATTAAAAATGAAAACATAAAAATAATGAAGTACCTTGATTTAAAGACTAAGTTTCCTGGACATAAAAGCAAATTGTCTCTCATTACCAGAGAATTTTATACATAAATATCCTTTGTGATTCTTAGGACACAAAACATTTTTTTAGTATATCCAACTATAACATCTGGGTACTCACTGGACATTATAAACATAGTGAGGAATAAATAGGACTAAATATTATCTGTTAAACTCCATGTATGCCTTCTGGTATTATTAAATTAACTTTTAAAGTTGTATCTCTGTGAAAAGCATCCCTTTGAAAGGCATATGCCTTTGGATTCTTTTAATAGTGTTTTGTACAGCTTGTGAATATTTCATAGATTATATTTCTGTTTACAAATAAATTTTTATTATTCTACATTCTATCCAATCATTTTCCATGTTGGACGTGTTACTTAAACCTATCTAAGTTTGGAGTTCCCAGGATTATCATTTCATAAACTGAGTATGGGAATGGTATCTAGACTGACTGTATTCACTTGCTTCTCCGTAATTCATGAAATATCTGTAACTATTATTTTCAAAGGCTTTTTATACAGATAATGCATGGCTCACCTGATATACTTGAGGTAGATTGTTTTCCAGCACTTTTTACATCATTTTCTATACTTCACAGGAGAGCATGTATGTGTGAATCTGTCTAAAAATATATAGCTCTGTTTAAATTTTTATGGGGTAGCAATGGGATTTATTTTCAAACTGACATATTTTTGTGTTTCTCTAGTATTTTTGTACCCTTTTCCAGGCTTTCTCTATTATTTTCATCAGAACTGAGTTAAAACCTATACAGTCCTTTGTATTTTCCATACTGACATAAAAATATTTGTAGAAAGAAGCTGCATCTTGAAAGAACAGTCTGCTTACAAACCAAAGCCACTATACCTTCTTCATTCTGAGGGCTGATGTTATCACACAGAGCTGCTATGAAAATCTATCTGTTATTTAACTGTATCACTGAAATTAGCATCTAAACCTTTAATGATATAATACAGTCTTAGTGTTGTTGCTCAGTCAGCTTTGAGTTAGTTGCAATTGGAATTGAGTAAGAACAGAAGAGAAATTTTTTTTGCAATACACCACAAGACATTGAGACATAGTAAACTGTATGACTTTTTTTTTTCCTTTCCATTTCTGGTGAACATGCATTTTATGGCCTGTAAAATGCATTTCAAGCTTTCATTGCACGAAAAAAGATTTATCAGAAATTAAGGCAGAGAGAGACCAACACTGCTGTTAAAGTATTACATGCTGCTATGATCAAATTAGAAATTACTAGAATTAGACTTATTTGGTGCCTTAGACTACTGTTATTTTTATGTTAAATTCAAAGAAGGTACCTTGCTTTTAGGAAGTCCCTGACCCATACAGATGCCTGTGTGACATCTACTTTTTACAACTGACAGAGTACTTGCCTAGCTGAGTTCCTCATGTTATTGGTGATGCTGAAATAGTGGAACTGTTCAGACATAAGCATTTTCTGCTTATGGTGGTCTCAATATTTATGGAACACAATTGAGCAAATAGCATTTAATATTAAGTGATAAATTGCAAATTGAAAACTTGAAGTTTCTAAATTTCAGAATGGAAGTTAAAAATTTATATGCTGCTTAATTGATAATTTTGGTGTCAGTCCTCACACAAATACTGTTTTCAACAGATATTTCATTGTAGTTAAACTGGTGCCAAAATTAGGTGATTAAACAAACTGAAAATTGATCCATGTTCAAATCACTGAAGGTGAGCTAGAACAAAGGTAGATTATAATAGATAAATAACAAGAGGGTTAACAAAGAGATGAAAGATTAAAAATAAATTAATAGAATTCCAGTGGGTGGTAAATAAATCATTGGGATTAACTATGGAAATTACTTTGAACAAACAGATTGGAAAAATGCGCCAAAAGTAGAGTGCATATAGGAGGAATGGTATTGTATATAATTTTGGGTTATATTATGACAATATTAAAAAAGTCTTGAATTGGCGGAGGAATCACTATCTCATATTGATTGACTGCAGCTGACCATGTAAATTGTCTCCTATATAAGTAGAGAGATTTCAATGAAGACAGCAAATGTTATATTGGTCTTTGTTAATAGCTTTCATTGATTTTTAATTTTGCTGATAATGGTGGCCATTAAAAATCTTTTCTGCTGTTGTTCATATATTACATGTAGTACAGGAAAGGCTAAGGTAGCAAAAGTGGTACTAGAATAACTTAAGTAAATTTATTTGAACTCTGATATTCCTGCTCACTTTCTGTCTTATGTCTTACAAGAGAAGGCAGAAGCATCTGCTTCTGTACTTCTTAGTGATTCCCTATATAGACTAGGTCAATGGAATGTGTGAATAAATACATAAATAAATCAAACACAAAGTCCTAAATGCAGCCTGTTAGCTGCCACTAAGGATTTCCTCACTAACTGGACATACTCCCTCAGTGTTGCACTGGCAGTACAAGGTGAGACACATTGGTTCTTCAGCATATGGAACATGCTGGAATGCAAAAAGGTGCAAAAGGATGAGGCATAGCTGAAGATATGCCATTGACAGAGATGGATGGTATTGACTTTTGGGAATGTATTTTACATCATTTTTTTTGTTGTCCTTAGGGCTGCTGTAAATTTTAGGGGGCCTCTGAGGTGAGTGATATTTTGGCACCAAACTAAAAGGGCAGATGATAAATGAATTAATCTATTGTATGAAAATTTTACTATAGATAAATGTTGAATCCAGATATAATATCTGTCTTTACAGGATAAGTGTATTTGAAACCATATTGATTAAATAGAAAAAATTGCTCACTTTTTCTATGGAACCATTGTGATATTTTCTGTATACAGAAAAGCATACTAATTTTTTTATCAAACACCACCAATTGCTACATTTTATTAGGAGTATTAGTGTTCTGTGACTATAAACACCCTGACATTCATGGAAAACAATGTCAGAGATAGATAGATAGATAGATTAGATAGATAGATAGATAGATAGATAGATAGATAGATAGATAGATAGA
>QUSF01000002.1:17960003-18006591 GCA_003676055.1 Chloebia gouldiae | reverse complement strand
AGATAGATAGATAGATAGATAGATAGATAGATAGATAGATAGATAGACAGATAGATAGACCGATAGATAGATTGATTCTATACTATGCCAGTCTATGATATAAAAAACTAATGTTCTTGGGGTTTTTTTTTATGCATCACCTAGCAAAAATGGCCAGTGAAAAATAAAAATGAATTGATGCTGCAGGAACAGCATCATCCCTTGTAGTATTTCTACAAGCTAATATCAAATATTAATGACTCCTGGCCATGCACCTTTAGGGTGAAATCTTTTACCTTCTTTAATAATGCAGATGACAAAAAGCTGAAATACATGTTATTAACATGTAATATAGAAGGTAAACTTAAATTTTTTAGTTTATTGGATTTTTTTTACTCTTAGTGCTGTGTGTACTCCTAATGTCCTCAACAATTTAAAACCTTAATATAATTTTAAAAAACCTGCATCTTATTCATTGTTAATACTGGCACATATTCTACATAATTTTTAATGTGATTTTTGTTATATGCTATTATTTCCGGTGGCTTCTGTTCTATGAATGACAACTTTGCAGTGAAAAAAAGTGATTTAAAATATTATTTGGTTTAAATAGTTGAAACATTTCTAATAGTTGCAATACATTTTTTGCCTATAAAAAAGAAGACCCAATATTGCTATTTAATTTTTTTTCCTAAAGTCCTCCTCATTTATTTGAAAAACACCAAAACCCACACTTCTGTCTTTATGATACTACAATTATAACTAAAATTTAAAAAAAAATTATATTGTATTGTTTCTCCATATATGTCTGATAATCCAATTTTTTAAATATTTTCTATGTATTTAATATACCTGAAACCACACTCTGGTCCAGTGGCATGCTTGAACAAAGCATTCACTACACCTGTGAAGATATTTTTATTAAAATAAAATTTTAAGGTATTTTAAGTTATTCTTTTATAGACTGTGTTTAGCTAACTGCATGCATAAAAGTGTACTCTGGGGTTAAGTAGTGTGCTAACAGAGCAATACCTTATTTGTTTTTATATTCCTAATGGTTTAGGGAGAAAAGGCAAAATGCCCATTGTATATAATGAAACTGAAACAGAGGATCTGACAAATCGCTTAATTAGCAATATTAAGCTGTTTTCCTACTAACCATAATAGCAGTATATTAAAATAATTTTTCTTTCTCCATATCAAGACCAGAACACTAATATATTTGGAATAATTCCTACAAAGCTCAGTTGCAGACTACAATAATAATACAAAAAACCTACTATGTTTGGATGATTCAGTGTAGAAGAAGCTACAGCTTATTCAAATCGTGCTAACAGTTTGTTAATTTTTTTCATGGATAGAGTTTTGAGGCCATTCATGTCATTCCTGCCTGGGTAAAATCAGAATCATAGCAGTGGTAGAAGTTCTGCCGCTTCTAGAGAATAAGGGGATGTTTCAGAGATTTGGGAAATTAATACCTAAAAGGAACAAAATATTAAGGTTGACAAAAATCCAAGTCTTATCTGGTGCTGCAGAAGTTTACAGATAGAATTTTTTATAAAAATGTCAAACTGTCAGGAGCTAGGGGTAGTAATGAACAGATATCTACAGAGAAAAGCTTCTTGCTAGATATTTGGATTTTACATCCCTATGCACAAATGCATTCAACATACAGGAAACATTCAGTTTAGAAATAATAGGAAGGTGAATAGTGAATGAGTTCAAAGCATATTTACTTCTTCCGAATTGATATTCACTTTTGCCATCCACTTTTGGGAAGCTGTAGAAAAAACATCTACACCAATATCCCCTTCACATATCTGACGAGTGCAACCATGAGTGAGAATACAAAAAGAATCAATGTTAACAGTAGCATTATATGTTATCATTAGCATACATCTTTGGCTCAGAAATTTGTTTCAGTATGTGCATTTGTACTTATGTAAAGTCCTTTTTTATATTTTAGCAGAGTGATTATTTGCTTACTAATTATACTACATCTTTATCTGATGTTTTAGTATTTGTGCAATCATTTCCAGCATTGCTGATCAGAGCAGTTGTATAGATGTGTGACTAAACATTTTAGTTACATCAAATATAGTATAAAGCACATATATAGGAGACAAATGCTTGGGACAATCGTATTTTGTTTTCCTCTGTTTTGTTATTTGGCTTCCTTTGTTTGTTTGTTTGTTTTTTTTTCTGGAACCTTAATTATACCAGTTTCCAGTTCTGCCTTTTGTTTGGCACTGACATACTGATACTTCTACTAGTGGGCTGAGCAATAAATCCATGAAAACCCTGTTTAATTGAATGTTCTTATACTGGCTTTTGTTTGTAATTCTTTTTCCTTGTATTTGTAATTATTAGTTTATAATTGCAATCAATTAGGGTAGTGTGTTTGTATACACCTGTTTTATTTTCAGTCAGTAGACATTGTTGTACAGAATAAGACAGGAATTCCCAAGAGGTGACATACAAAACAGAATTAAAAAGCATCACTGAGATTCAACATTTTGTTATCATACAGTCTGGGGACTTTACCGAGAGATGCTAAGGACCAACAAATTTAATAGGCTGGGAGACAGAAGAGGAAAGGAGAGAAGGAAAATGCTTTCTCTGCTTTAGGAAGAGACATGATGAAAGATATCTGTAGATTTTAGATGAAAGTGGTAGAAAAGCATACTGTGTAAAATTAATAAAGGGAAAAATATTACTTAGTTATTATTTTAGAGGTAACCAAATATCAAATGACAAATGAAACTGGAACTATTTACATGACACACTTAGTATTTGAGAATAGCAGCCTGAATCCTGTCTGTATTTAATTCAAACTTGAGAAAAATTATTCTGCAATAAAAAAATTAAAATATGTAGTCACTTAATGGCACGTGAAAGATGCCAACATAATTAGAGCTGGATTTCAGATGTTGGTGACAATATGAAGGGGATTTTTCACAGTAAGTCTTATTCTTCCTTCTTGTGGCAGGCACTATGAAACTTAAGATGAAAACAGCTTTTCTTCCTCCCATGGACCAAAGAGCCTATCACAGAAACTGGGTCCTACAGGGTAGTGATAAAATCAGTGCAATGGATTTCATGCAGCCATAGTGTTGCTATCAGGATGACTGATTTCCTTTCCTTGATTAAATTTCACAGATGAGTATAGTCACAGATTAAAACTACAAGGGCTCCAGAGAGGCTGAAATCCTTCATGTCATTCTCCAGGGTAATCCTGTGGTGGTCTTCAGCTGTTTTCTTTGGAAAACAGTCATAAAAATCTCATTGTTCTAGAACAACAATGTAGTTTCATTTGTGATGGAAAAACTTTTTGGGGTTTTGTTTTGCTTGCTTTGGTTGGCTTTATTTGGTTTTAGGATTTTTTGTGGTTTGTTTCTTTTGTTGGGGATTCTTTGGTGGGTTTTTTGTCTGTTTAGTTTTTGGGGCTTTTGTTTTGTTTCGCTTTTTGGGTTTCTTGTGGGTTTTTTTGGGTTTTTTTTTATGCTTGTTGTGTTTTATTTTGGTTTTTTGGTTTTTGCTTATTTTTTTTTACTTTGATAGCTGTAGTTTGTTTTGTTTTGGTTTTTTGGTTTCTTGGTTTTTGGTTTTTTTTTACTTTGATATCTGTTAACTCTGAATATTTGTTGTTCTTTTTCTCTCTTTAGTCTTTGCTCCTTCACATACTTCAAAACTGATCACCATTTTTCTAGCATTCTAGGTCATGCGTGTGCAACAGAGAGCATGTGGTTTTCCAGAGGGCTCTTTCTGTGCCATAATGACTATGACATATCATAGTGAGATGACAAAGGTGTTACAGATGGATTTTCCCATATGAAGGCTGCCTTGGTGGACTTTGTTTATTTCAGATAAGTTAATATTTCTTGTGAGACAAGTAGAGCTACCTTTGATGATTTCTCATTGATTAAAGATTATTTGTTCAACTGCTTCTATTTCTTTCAGCCTCTGATCAGAAGCTGGTGTGCAAGCAGGCCAGAACAGGTTTTGTAAGCCTATCACTATATTGTGTTTTTCTGTCTCTTGAAAGGCTTACTTTTTCCTTTAATTTTCATATTTTTATGCTGAAGGCCTCTTCTCCTTAGTTTGCTCTTTTATATATTCTTTAGCAATATAAATAATATCTGTTAGCTAAGCATGTACTTCTTTGTGTCCATCTGGTCACAGAAAGCAGCCTAATATACAGCCACTCTTACTGACATATTTGTACCTTCAGAGTCCTGATTTCATAAAGAATGCATTTACTTTACAACATTCAGAGTTTAAGAGTAAAAAGTCAAAATTCTCCAATATCCAGCCATTGTATCTTTCTTCACATATTTCTTAAAAGGGATTTTGAAAATAAAATTTGCTCATGACTGCAATAGAACTTTTACTGTACCAAATATTAGAAAGCTTTTTTTTTTTTGTGTAAAAAAGGGTTTTTTACTGGAGTATGGATTGTGAAATAAGGGATCGAGGTTTTTTTTAATATCTTTGCATATTTTAACCTGAAATTTATCCAGAATTCAAGTGGTTAATACTGCAGACTGTAGATGGTAGGACTGTCTGAAATGCTTCCTGTATCAGTTTATAAAAATTGTAAATTTAATTTTCTCTGCTAAAATAAATGACCTATATATATTTGTGTCAAACAAATATATAATTATTATATTTTTCATATCATCAGGCAAAGTTGTCAGGGAGTAATATAAAGAAAGTCACCAAGTCTTTAAGTTTATAAAATGTGTACCCTTGCTTCTGAGATTTATGTATACACACTGACTGACAGATTGCATCCTTATTTCAGAGTAATTCACATTAATTCCAACTCTCACTGAGTTGGAGGAAGTTCAAATCCCTCAAGCACTTTGTGTCCCAGGAGGTGCACTGATTCCTGCAGCTGGTCAGCTCTGGCAGTCTGGAGAGGCAGAAGGTAGGCTGAGTCCCCAAGGAAGTCGTTCTGTCTCTCAAGGAATTTGCAAGTGGACTCACAATGTAGAAAAAAGCATTACAGCCAAGTCTTGATTCAGTTATTGCAGGCTTCCTGCGCAGCCTTGGGCAAATCTTTCCGTTTCTGTCTGCTTCAATAGACGATCTGTAGTACACTGAGTGTCTAAGCCTTTCTCATGTATTTTTGGTTGTTACTGGTGTATTTTGAGATGAGAGTCTGCTGTGTATTAGGGTGAGTTTCCCTTTGGGAAGATGGATAGGTAGGCAGATAATCTACACAAAAGTAACCTTAAAATATTACTTCACAATCTTTCACTAAGAAGATACTGATTACAGCAGAATACTGACTCTCTGGTCCATACTGCCTTTTAATACATTCTGATCTACCACTACATGTTAAGAGTTGGTTTAAAGAAGGTCAAAGAGGGTTCAGTATTACAGGAAAGAAGACAGTTTTTGCCTCATCAGGCTAAAAGTTCTGATGAAATCCTTTGTCTAAAATGTCAGAATTGAAATTTGTAGAAATGTGATTTTTAAAGCTTGATAACAAAAAAACTTACTGATAATTTGTCACATATCAATAATTTCACAGTAATCAGTGTGATTATTTTTTATTATAAAATTCATTCATTCTTGATAGATAAGTCATCCTGCCATCTGACTTCTGTGCATCCAGCCTTTCTTAGGTGTCTACAGTGTCTATAATTCTCTACCCCTCAGTGCCCAGCTGTCAACCCTGGCCATGGCATAAGGTTTGTCAGTTGGAGATTTGGTTCAGTGAAGGTAGAAAAGTTCTTCATTTGAGAACTTTGCCCTTACACCTTAGGAAGCACATCAGGTAGAAAGAATTTTTCACTTTTTGATAACAGTCATTCCATTTGCTAATTGCAGTGTTACAATTTCCACTTACAGTCACTGTCACAAAGTCAGATTAAAAATTTGTCACTTCAGTTCCTGATTTCCAAATATTTATGTTAGATACCAGTTCTCTTGCATACAAGGATGCTAAGCAAGTGAAATACTCTAGCCAAAATTAATAAAGATATCTAAAATATAGTGACCTGCAAGTCTGCAGGTTTTCTGTCTTGGCACTCGCTCATTTCTTCTACCACAGAATCCCCTGTTGATATTGGATTGTTACTCATTCTCTTCCTCCAAAGGCTGAAGACAGTTTTGTTTTCTCTGTCCTACATGCTGCCAACTGTCTGAGGTTTTATTCTATAAATGGGTCTAATGGATTCTGCTGGGATGGAGTTGATTTTCTCCATAGCAGCTCAGATGGTGCTGGTTTGAATTTGCAGCTAAAACAGTGTTGGTAATATGAGTGTTTTAGTTATTGCCTAACAGTGTGCAGGATGTCAAGGCCATCTCTTTTTCTCACTCTGTCCCTTGGTGAACATTTGAAGTGTGCACAGCACATTATGAGGGAACACAACCAGACTGATGACCTGAACGAACAAAAAAGATATTCCACACCATAAAAAGCCATGTTCAGCAATAACATGCAGCATAGTGGAGTTTAGTGTCGTTAGCCATCATTTGCTCAGACACTGGCTGGGTATCAGTCTGGCTGTGCATGGTGAGTGCCTTTCTATCACTCGTTTTATTTCTCTCTTTTTGTTCTACCAATCCTTCATTTTTTAAACAATGGTTATCTTTATACCTAAGTCTTCTTGCTTTTATAGTTCCATTCCTCTTCCCACATCCTAATGGGCCTGAGGGAAGTGAGCAAGCAGCCGAATTTCAAGCTCAGCTGCCTGCTACTGGTAAACCCACTTTACTGGGAAATCCAGATTCTGTTTCTTCATCTGCTTAAGGCTGTCAAAACTTATACTTCTTACTTCCCAGGAACTTGATTTTTATCTCTGTGGCCATTTGAAATAGAGACACATGCTACTTCTGCAGAAGATTTCCCACTGCCCAGTGTTCCAATTTCAGTAAAGGATGCAAGAAAGAAGAAACACAATTCTAGGGTATATTTTATAACACTGACATGAGGACCTTGAAGCTGAGGCTTCCAATTCCTGCTGATAGAACTGATTAATTTTATATCAAACCTTCAGTGGGTGAAACAAAGAATATTTGAGATAGGCACTGCAACCTGGATTCCCTAATTATTAGATCTATGTTCTTCCCAGAATACCCTTAGGTCTTTCATATATATACCAGAATACCCTTAGGTCCTTCATATATATATATATATATATATATACTGAGCCCTTAGCTCAGTATCCATTGTAGACTGTAGACTGTTGCAGCTGCTGGTGTTTATTGAAAAGTGTTTTACAAAATATAAGTTTGACCACCATGGCAATTAATAGAAATGATAAGTGGTGGCAACCAAATCCCTAGTGAGGCATGTTCTTAGAATAACTATTAAATCAGACATGTCAAGGGACTTAGGAAGAATACTTAATTTTTGTTTCCTAATTAGATTTAGCTTTTCAGTTTAGGCCAGTGTTATGCCTAACAAGAATGCAAAATCTAAGTATATAAACAATGTTTGTGTACAGGCTTGCATGTATTCGTGGCAGTAGAGTATAGCAAAATGGAGAGAACCATATCTTACAGAACATGAACTGTGTGGGTTATTTGTTTTCAAGATGATGCTAAGAAAACTATTGAGCTGCTATGCATCGGAAAATGTAGAATAACCCTGAACAAACAAACAAACAACATTTATTGTCTATAGAATACTATCCAGAGTGTTATTTTTTATGCATATCCTGAGTTGCCACAGATCCATCTCTGTGACTTTGGGACTATCTGGGGAAATCTCCATTCAGGGAAAGTACATGTTGCAAAATACTTTGTTTCAACCTGTTGAAATGCTGGGCCGTGTCCTAACATAACCACTTTCTATGCTTAATACAAGAATACAACGTGACTCAGGAAAAAACTGTAGAGATATACAAAGTTCTGGGAGGACCTACCTCAGTAATCCACAAGATAAAATCCACTTTTTCCGCACCATAAAAGTGGTTCTAAGGATGACTTTTGTAACTCCTGTGAAATAGTCACAAGGTACACTTGGTTATTTATTGCACAGAGGACAGGATCAGACAAAACTGCTAGGGAGGCCCTCTGACTGAGACATGAGGTTCAGAAAAGGCCCCCTTGTGTTCTCAACTTCTTATTAGAATGGAGTTTAGATGTGGCTGGATCCACACTTAGTCCCAGTTTTGGTCATTTGTATAGGTCTAAAGGATTATGTATGCACAATCTATCCTTTATGCCACTTATATAAGATTTCAAAGTTTCAGTGCCCTTACTCCCAGTTCACTTACTGAGTATCTGACACAATAAGGCTTCTCTCAGCCTCAAGGAGTAACCTTGAGAGGTGTTTCTGCTGAAGGGAAGATCCTGGCATGCAGCCGCTGCCACGCAGGAAAGCTCAGCAGGCCTTGGGCTGCCCACTATTTATGGAGTATGATGATTGACTTACAGTCTTATTTGCAAACTGACTACAGATGTTAGTGTCTTCCAAACTTGGCTGGAGTTGGCATTAACCAGCACTGTGGTTAGGTGGGAACATTGTTCAAGTTACCCCTTGACTGTTTATTGTCCTGTTATGCAACCACCCCCACTCTGAGCTGGAGGCAGCCATCAAACCAGACACGTCCATTATGGCCACTCTTCTAGATACGCTTAAGCAGGGTTATGGAATATAAAAGTCAGGTTAAGGAGAGTGGGGAGACCACACAGACACAATTTAGTATACAGCTATTTCCTAATCCTCAATTTATCCTTTTCAGAAGGGTTTATGAAGGCTCTGCTTCAACACATGATAATGTTTTATTTCCACCACATTCCAGGGAATGCAGTTCCAGCATGGGACACCTCTCATTATCCAAAATCATACAAGTTGGCAGCATTAAATTAGGTTAATGCTCTCATGACTGCCTTAGTATCAAGAGTCACAAAAATGTGGAAACATTTGCGATGTATCTTAGTGATAGTAATTCAAATGACATTTTTGCCCTTTCAATTAATTTGGTTTTTATGCATTGTGTAGAATAAAAAGATAGCACACTACAGAGGCAGTTAATGTCCTGAATCCAGATGGTTTTGGCTTCCACCTTCTGTTAAAATTTCATAATTAATTGCTTAAACATTTGGAAGAACATTTTAATGATGCAGTCTGAGCACTTGGGTCGCCCTGATTCTTAAAAGATTTTTCAAAAGCCTTCTGAGTTTACATTCTGTGGGAGAACTTTCCCACACAGTTTCTGTAAACAATGTATTGTTTACATTCCTTCGCGGAGTGGAGAGACTTGATGTATTGGTAGTATGTCCAATGTCTTTGGAGAGGTGGCCCAGTGTCGGGCCAATCCTCTACCACCTTAGGAAAAGTATAAAAGATGGAATCAGAAAATAAACGGGCTTCTTTTACGTTGCAATAGCCGTGACTTGCGTTGTGCTTTCACGTGTCCTACAGCGACACACTTGCATTTCCTAAATTTATCTAAATAAGAGTTTTAAATGAAACAAAAAATCTTTATTGATTCTTGTGTGCTGCAATGAATGAATGAAAACTCCACTAGGAAGGCAAAACCGGGAAAGAATGTGAGGAGTGGGAGTTGTTGTTAATGTGAGAAACCAGGTGGGGATGGATGATGGGCCACATAAGAGATTATGGGTTAAGATAGTGGGTAACTGGTACAGACAATATTATTGTACACATCTCCTACAGACTGCCTCATCAGGAAAAAGTAGATGAGCCTTTCTTCAGGAAATTTGAAAAAACTGTGTTTTCAGGCCCTGGTCATCATGGATGACTTCAATCATCCTGATAATTGCTGGAAAAGCAAGGCAAGAATAACAGAGATCAAGCAAACCAGGCTTCTGCAGTTCTGTGATTAGAATTTCCTAATAAAAATGGCCAAGGAGCTGAGAACAGAAGACAGTGTAATAAGCTACACACTTTCCAAAGAGCTGGTCAGGATTATGGGGCTCTTGGCTGCAGCAAAGACAGGATGGTGGAGTTCAGAATATTTAGAGGAGAAAGAGAAATAGCAAGATCCCAAACCTGAACATGGGATGAGCAGACTTGGCTTGCTCAGCCTGAATGAATGGCATGGAATGTGACCGTGGAAAGAGTAAGACTGCAGGAGAGCTGGTCAGTTTTTAAGGAATAGCTCCTCTGGGCTCAACAGTGGTCTACTCTGATAAGCAGGAGGTCAAACAAATCATGGCAGGAGATCTGCACAGATGAAGAAAGAGCTCTAGAACATACTGTGTACAGCAAAAGGATGCCAGAGGTAGGAATGAGGTCAGGTGACCCAGGATGACTGTAGAGGTGCCATTTGAGCATGCAGAGCTGGGCTTAGGAAAGCCAAAGTCCACGTGGAGTTGAGTCTGGAGAGTAATAAAAATGAGAGATAGGTTTATAGATGTACAGTGGAAGGAAGACTAAGGGAAAAAGGTGGACAGCTGGCACATGAGGAAAGGAACCTATTGATAGGGGTCATGGAAAGGATTGAGGTTTCACATGCCTTCCTTCCTCACCTAGCTAGATAAAGCTGATGGAAGGAAAACTCACTTTCATTTTTTACCATGCTTTATTTTTGTCGGTTTTTAAAAATTAAATTGCTTTTGATTCTTTTTTATGTATGTGTAAGATTGTGAATTGTCTATTAGAACTGACATTATGCTTTGTTGTCTCAGACTGGGTCAATAAAATCTCTTGTTCTTGTTGCAGGTGTTTTTGTTTAGCAACCCTACAGAGAAAGCAAGTGTAAACAGCCTTGCCTGTGGTTTCTTTCTGATTTATCTAGAAATCTGAGCAATTTGTTAAACATGGGATATTATTTAATCAGCAGGGCAAATACTGTGTGGGTGTTACATTTTTCTTGAACTGCACATAATTAATATGGAAAAAGCAAAGTGAAACAGCATTTGCACTGCTGGATGAAACATTATTGGTAGGTGAATGGATGTGCCTCTTTTAAAGAACAAAAAGGATTGAGCTAACTCAGTTATGTGAAAACCCTATTATGTGAAAAATTTTTAATCTATCATAAATACACAAGATTAGCATTATTAACATATTTTTCATTATCACTGATAATGAATTTTGTCTCTTCCTTATTTTCCATATTATTCCTTGATGAGAGCACTCTGCTTGTAGCAAATATGTGCATAAGTATTCATTGTTAATTCTTTTTGCTTCCTCATCAGCTGTATTTCTTTTTCATCTTTCTGGTACAAAGGAAAAACATAAATAATTTTTCTTCTTCCAATTCTAGCATGGCAAGTACTGTATTACATCTTAATGTGCTTGCATTTGGGAAAAAAATGAAAAAACCTCACACCCCAGATGTTGTGGGTGGAAGATTGCTTTTCTTCTGGTTGAAATGATTTGATTGATTAAGGGCTTATCCAGTAATTTAGACAGTATAACTTCTATTGCTGAAACCATAGCAGCAGCTCAGCACATTTTGTTTTATTTTTCTTTTAAGAAAGAAAGAATTTTTACTAGATGGGTTTTTAAATTGGGAAGAAGTGGAAAAACTTTCTGGGCCATGATTTTTACTGACTGATTGCCAGTACCTGGCTAAACTCCTGCTTTTGTTGACTTATGGAATTCTATTACTGAGACCTATGAAATTTCTGAATCTAAACAACTATGTGTTTTGAAATTGCATGGAGCAGACACTTGCTTCAGAAGTCTGGTTCTTCCTGGAAAAAAACGCAAGAACAGGCATGCTTCCATTACTGTGGAATTTCCCTTTGGAGACCTCGCAAAAATGGAGAAACAGAAAATAAATGTGAGAAATATCATTTATTAGGAATAACTTTTAGCTGATGTAATATTGCTCTAGTTTATGCTCAGTTTACAGTAATCTAGAAAAACATGAGGTGGAAGAATGTACCTGATTCTCATGGTAGAGTATTTTTTTCCAGTAATTAAAAAAATGCATGAAAGAAATAGTGTTAGCTAATTGGTGTATGTTTGTAGTCAATGAATTTGTTGTAAATGTGGATTGTATTTCCACTATTCAAATATTTTTGCTGTTTGACTGTCATTTTCAAACCATAAACTCTAGTCCCAAAGCATATACAGTCACTTTATTTTCTTGAGCTATAGTAAAATAAAAATATGCCCTTAGGGAAAAAAGCTTCTTAATGTGTAATGATGAAGTATTTGCAAGGAATTCATGTTGCTAGGCTTCATTCATGATGAAAAAATTAGACAAGACATTGAAGTTTCTGTTGTACTTTTGTGAATTTTTTAAAAAGGGGTTTCATTCTTGACATGTGCAAATGGCACACTTTTCAGAATGTAAAACATAGCTTAGTTTATGTCATTTTAATAATAGAATTAAGAATTGTTTTCATTTTAAAGGTAGTGATATTGAGCTAATAAACTTTCTAGTAAAACTCTTCTAAAAAACTTATTGTCTTGTGGAAGAGGACAATTTTGGAGCTCCCTCTGTTACATGCTGGTGTGTAGCAGTCGGAATCGGTCCTCTGCCAGCTGATGCCAAGTCGTGAACATGCTGAAAGTGATCCTTCACTAACATGGACCTACATAAGATGTGCAGTCAGGAGCCTTGAGAGCTTTTGCATTATAGCCTTAAAAACTGCAGACTTAGATTGTGAATTTAATATTAAGAATGGCAAACATAAATATTTTTTAATTTGCAAAGTTTTGCATATTATTTAAAATGAATTTATCAAGTGTATTAATTGCAGTTAAATTAGAAAATGTAAAGAAACATAATTTATAATTTAAAAAATTATTAAGGTTGCAAAACAGTCTATAAATTTGAGATGAGAAACCTAAAGATTAATGGTTGGAGTTTGTTGCATTGGTGATTTGCTCATTAAGATATTGCAGAAGAATCATCATTGTAGACTAAATAATACCAAACAAGTTTGTTTTGTAATTAGTTGGATAAAAGTAGTTTAAGTGAAGTGTTTCTATAAATTGACTATAGAGACTTAATAGATTTTTAGTGTGATCATAAAGAGATCCTGGATTTTACAGTGAATTATGATAATTCATAGTATTCTGTGATCAGGTGCTGTTCTCATAACCACTCCATTGACAGCTTCAGGTATTTAGCTTTTCAGTTAACAATATAAATGTCATTTGAAGTGCCAATAAATGCTGGCAAATCACTGAAAAGGCCAGGTTGTTTCTGTATCTCAAATACCTCTAATGTTAAGGGCTTCTCAAGGTTTTTTGTGAATGTTTTAAAACCAGCAGCCTTTTATCAGGCTTCTGCAACTTTTTGTTTAATGTCAGTGTTTCACGTGTGTGTGTGTGTGTGTGTGTGTGTGTGTGTGTGTGTGTGTGTTTCTGTATGGCTATTGCTTTATGAATGTTGCAATTTTTATTACACAGTTTCACTATGTCAAAATATATAGCACCATTAAAAGGTGGGAAGACAGAGTAAAAAGAAGCTGATCTAAAAAACGAGAAACAGAATGTCCCTTGACCAGACAACACCCTCCGTGTTGCTGCAGAACTTGTTTCTGAAATAAGAGATTCATCCTCACCCCCTGGCTTCCTGCTGGCCTTTTCACAATTTTTGTATGTGTCCTAAGTCTTAGGGACACATAATTAAAAAAATACTAATGTTTCCAATTAAAATTTTAATTGCAGCATTACTTTTTTTATGGGAAACAATGCATTGCCATTATGCTGCTTTTAATGGACAAATTAGCTGTATAAAAACCGCTTAGGAATGAAAAATAGATTTTTTTAAAAGAATAATTTTCTGCTACTAATTTAATTTCTGATGCAGAGAAATGAATGTTAAAAAAAATATATATTTTCTGAAAAATTTCTTATTAGCAGTGCTTATGGTCAGTTCCCACCACAGAACCTTAATGGAATTTTAAGGCTTCATAGATTATTCTTAATATTCTGTGAATCCACAAGGATCCTTGAAATTCAACTTTAAAATATAAGAAAAATAAATATGGACCACTTGTAGAATCTTTCAATTTAGATGTTTCAGTTGATTTCAGGATGAGATTGTGGTTTTATAGTACAGTCTTGGAATTAGAAGTCATATGCTGAGCGGAGATTTGTACTTTTGCTGTTTGTTTTGGGTGGTGGTTCAGCTGAACCCAGTAGCTGTGGTAGTTTGTTACATTTCTCTCAGCATGGAGAAGACAGAGCTTACGTGCTTATTCCTTATCATCTTAGGAGTTTGCTGGAAAGTTACTTGAAAGCATATTGTATTTCAAGGGCTGTTTATGCAGTGCTGATTCTATCCTGGCAGGTAATTCTATAGAATGAGTTCTGTTCCTAAGATATTGCAATGCTTGAATAAATAGTAATATTTTTTTCCTCTAAATATATCAGATGACTTCCATAGACATGCTAAATACAAGCTGCATTTGTCAACAAAGAAACTTCTAAGTTTTGTATAAATATATTTATAAAACAACACATTAATTAATTTATTTATTTGCTTATAAGTGTAAACCAAATGAAACATTCAAAATGTATTATAACAAGCCCCATTTCCTCCCTCCTTTCCATTCATACCTAATGACTGATTTCCTGGTTCATGATTTGGTAATTATTAACAAGGTACTGTAGAGGAAATATCAGATAATTTTCAATTAATGTAGAAGAGAATATATGATTAAATATTCTCTTAGTATTTTAACACAATGACTGAAATAGCCTCAAGTTGCTACTGAGCTAAAGCATTTGATTTTAGATAACTGTGAACTGCCTGTGAAAGGTTTCACACCAAAAAGAGCCCTGAAGTTAGCTGGATACTGCATTCTAGCCTTTGCGTTCCAAATTAGTATATTAAATTACACTGAAGGCTGAGTCTCTGAATTTCTCTGGAATATAAGGTAGTGAAATAGAGAAAGATCAGACTGTAAACAGGGAAAACGTGGAACTTCTGGATGATGAAGATTTATCTACTCCCTTTGTTCCTAGAAAGGTGTTTTGCCTTACCATTTACTTCAGTCCACTGTCTTTTGAGTGACTTTTTGGATTGAAAAAATTCTTGAAAATTATTTATTGAAAAAGAAAATCTTTCCTTTCAATCAGCTTTGATGTCTGCCCATGGCTCTTCATCCTGTGACAGACAGGTATAGTGCTTTTCCTAAGATAGCTGTAGCTCCATGCAGGGTGCCTGTATTATCTGGGATTCCCAGCACTGGCCAGCCTGAACACCCTCAGTCTTTGAGCAGTTTCGTGCTGTGACTGTGCATTCATACATGATAAATGTGTAGCTTTCTGCTGTACTTCAATTACCCAGCAAGCGGTTTGTAGCATATCCTATATACAGTATTTGTACTGCAATTTAAGAACAGATTTTTCACTTGCTGTGTTTGTCATACAACTTTTCTCCCCTCATTCCTGCCTCTTGTATAACTCTGGAGAAGAAAACAAGTTTGTAAAAAGCTAAACAAGACAAACCTGTAACCCATCATGCATTTTGTAAACTTATACCCCATCTCCTTGATCTGATTCTGTGACATCTGACAAATTCTATTGCCATAATAGAAAGTTGGTCTGTCTTTATTTCATTAGTGTGCATTGAGGCTTTGAGTACAAAAAACACAGTTGCAAAACAAAAAGTCAGATTCATTTCAAGCTCGATTAAGCACATTGATCCCCTTTCCACCTTCATATTTGATGGAATGAAAAAAGTGAAAGAGATGTCAGTTTAAAATTTGATAGAATTCCACAAATTGCTCAAACATGAACTTCAACAAGTATATCAAAATAATGATTAAAAATGTCAGTAAGTATTGCTTTTCATTATATTGACCTCATTATTTCTCAGATTTGACAGAATGAGTCAGGTATGGACTTGAAGCCCAAGAATTCTATAAGCTGAGGATTTTTAGTATTAGAAGACATTGCTTAGAGAAACATCTCTGAAATGGGAATTATTATTATCGTTTGTAGCCCCATGAGACCTTCTGATCATATATATATATTTATACTATTTTAAGAATATTCTGTATAATTTCTCTGGAAATACATTAATGACACTTTTAAGTTATTCCATTTGGAAAGTAGTGCATTCAGCAGTGTGTTTAAGGACTGGGTATATATGAAATATATGAGTACCTGTAACATGGGAGAATATTTAAAATTAGACAAAAGTTAGAATGCTTCTGCAGTTTTGAGTCCCAGAGGATGTGACAGGACTCTTGCTTTTGCCTTCACATATGCAGTGTTTGGAGACTGGTGTCTAGCTGTAACAGAAACACTTTGGTTCTTCACAGAAAATGCAGTTCAAGTAACCAAACTCTGGATTAATTTAGAAGCCAAAGACATAGCTTGAATCCATCACTGTGAGATATGCTTGCGTCAGAGAGAGATTAATCCAATTTTGCAAACCTGCAAGGCACAAATAAAAGAACACTTGTTAAAAAGTAGATCTCTGCTTACTGAGAAAGGTCTGATCTTGTTACTTAGCTAAGATTCTGAAATGTAAGCCTTGCAGCAAAGCTGAAACCTGTTTAAGAACATTTTCACTGAAGAGTTTTCATTGCTGTAACTAGATTTGTTTCAAAATTAAACTATTCTTCAGGCATGGTTGTAAGAGACTCCATGAAATCAGCTGCACTGGAACTTAAAATCAGTGATTCCTATTAAACGAGCGTTAAATGAGGATGCTATTTCTCTTTGTCTTAATGTTTTGCCATGCTATTTGAAATCAATTAAGGCAGCTATCCTGCAATTTAAAGTATACTAATTAAAATACCATCCTCTATTTGCATCCATTTCTTTCCCAAAAGTGTCAGTTGTGGAAGAAAACCTTTTTTTTTTTTTTTTCCTTGGGAGAACTAGAAGTGAAATGATTCGGGGGAAGCCATACTAGTAAAGAATTTATTTGGGCAGGTAAAATCTTTCATTGCTGTAGGATCTGTGTGTTTGAACAGTTTTTACACAGAATAGTTTTAGGGGAATGTTTCTAATTAAATATAATAAAATTCTAGAAGAGTGAGAAAGAGAGTAGGACTTTTCCCAGTGAAATTGCCTGGGTATGTTTTTTTTTAATTGAAAAAGCTTATGTTGGTATCACTGAAGTACTAGGAGTGATTTGGTTTAAATTTGTCAATGCATAGTGTTTTCAGAAACAAAACACTGCTGATGGAGTTAGGGAACAGTACAGTAATGATTGGTTGGACACTCTAAAACAGTTCTGGGACTAATCATGTGTGTAATGAACTGTGAAACCAAAGTGATTACACAGTTACACTGTATTTTAGAAGATACGTTACCTTTGTGATAAATTGGGGAATAAAACAAACAACTTTGGGGGGAAAAAAGAAAATATGCAAATTGCTATTTATTTTTTATTTCTTTTACATTTGAAATATTTGTTCAGATTTTAATTCTAACTTGAAGAAGCAAGGGGAATCATACTTTAGTTGGGCTAAATACAAAGGACACTCTGAAGATATCTATTGTTCCAGTGTGGGACCCATACTGTTTTATTTTTCAGTAAACTGATGTTGAAAAATTTTCCATGCAAGCCCTATTAAGGGAAAGGATCTATAACAATTTTACTATATACACTAAAACCTGCAATTAATTAATTATTTTGAAGTTATCTGTGAAAGTAGTTGTCCAGAATAATCCTGCTGAGAAAGTAGATAAGTAGATTGACTATGCTCATATTATGACCTGCCCCTGAGACAGGGTAACTGAGGTTCTTGTTAATGGATCCCTTGTCATGGGTTAGAGTGAAATGACACTCAATGACTGGTGTGTGTGTGTGTATATATATATATATATATAAATATGTGTGTGTGTGTGTTTGTGTGTGTGTGTATGTATCAGGTTAATTTAGAACAATTTGGTTGCAATAGAAAGGAGGTATGTAGCCATTTTGGTTATCATCTATAAAACTGTAAGAATGAAAAAGTATAAAAATATCACCTTATATATAAGTATGTAAGTATATAAAATATCATAATATATGAGAAAAATAAAGACAGAGAAAGAAAGGATAAGATTAGATAGTGGAGAGGAGAAATATCACCACATGTGGGTCCAGCAATGAGATTTCATTGTTGTAGTTTCAGTGTCAGTTGCTCAAAGTGATGGTTGTGGTCTTGATGTGTCCGGGGTGGGAGAAACCCCAACAACCAAAGTTCCATGGGTTAACATACATTTGTGTTCCCATGGGAATACCCAAGCACCTCTGCTGCAGGGGCAGTTTTACCCTGTCTGATGCAACACTGGTGGAAGGACCCAGAAACGAGTCTTGGGGGTCTCAGAGGTCCGTATGGCTCTTTCTAATGACATGTCAGCCCTTTGACCCTGCTTAGTTGAGTCAGCTGTGTCTTCTCAGAAGAGATGAATACCTTCAGGCTTTTATGATACCTCCTCAAGTTGGAGGTGGGAGAAAGTTTGCACTCTAAAAAGCATTATGCCATCTTGCTGGATCTGCTTATCGGCCTTTCCTTTATCTGGCTCAAAAGCCAGCCTGGTGCCAAACAAAGGTCAGTGTCTCATGGCCATTCTCCAGTGGTGGGTATGCAGATCAGAGATTTTGCCAGCACAGAGCCAAAAGCTCTCCTCTTCCCCTTCATTTGGGGGGTAAAAACCTGGACTCAGCAAAGAACGCACTCCTTTTGGAATTGGCTTTAACATTTCCATGTCCAACTGATCATTATATCTTAAAAAGAGGAAAAAGGCAAGAAAAAATAAAAGAAACAAAGCTGAAAGGAAAAATAAGGCAAAAATAAATAAGCAAAAGAAAGAATTTGGAAAAGTAGAATAATTTAGGAAAGTCGCTGAATGAATCATTAAAACCTTAGGCTAGTTATGAAACCTTTCTCTTCAGTGAGTAACACTAATAGAAGGGAAAAAAAAACACCTTAAAAGAAAGTGTCTGTAAACTTTGGTTTCAAAGATGGTGTAGCTGTATGGATTTTCTTGTTACTTATTCTTATGCTGCAATAAAGTCTTTGAGTTATCCTAAAAGAATTTTAGGACAGAAGAAGAGAAAATTGTCTTTGGATTTCCATGAGCTTCAATTACTTTCCTATATGTTTCAACAAAAATTATGATAGCTTTGTTTGTTTGTGGTTACAAATGGTACTGAAGTTGGGAAGGAGACAAAATGAAAATTATCAGAATAAGTGGAAGCTTTTTTTTTTTTTGGTATGTAACTGAATTTACTAAAGTTAACATGAGAAAGGACAAAAAAAATCCTAATTGAGTAAAAATCTTACTCATAATTTAAGTTTCAACCTAAGAGATTAAACTATATTTTTCTGTTTCGTGTACTAGTGAGTATAGGCAGAAAGACAGAATGATTAATGTGAATGTGTAAACGGAAATTGTTTTGAATTTTGCTTACTCATACCATGTTTAATGGTCCCAGAGTAGGATAACACAAAATAATCTCTAACCTACAATTATGTCATGAAATCTCAGGTGAAGTAAAATGTATTTATGATTCATTTATTAACATGGGGATGAAATAATTAATACTATGAAATACAGTTCTCATATTTAGGGGCAGGAAGAAGAGTGGTTTTAGTGATGATTACTCCTGAGTCCTGCTTACATTGCATGAAAACAAGTTGAAGGATAACATAAATACATAGAAAATAAAACGCAATGCAACTTCACTGGAATACATAATAACACATTAAGCATAACACTTTGAGACAGAAATATTCTCAAACCAGCATTCTGATTGCCTGTCCTAACAGCCAATAACTGTTTCTGTTCTTCTGTAATGGCTTCTGGTTTTAACTGTGCAAGTGTGCATACAGACATGGTGTATGTACAGTAGGTCCAGAAATTTGGCACTTGTATTGGGTTTGCAGGGCCAGGTTTTGGTAAGGGGTTCTACAGGGGTGGCTTCTGTGAGAAGAAGCTTCCTCATGTCCAGCAGAGCCGATGCCAGACAACTCCAGACTCACACTGGAGAAATTCTGCAGAGACTGCAGGCTGAAACAGGGGAAGGACTTGTCTCCCTGAGCAGTGTCAGAAACAACTTGTGATGAACTGACCATAACCCCCATTCCCATCTCCCTGCACTGCTGGGGGAAGAGGTAGAGCTGGGAAGGAGGGAGGGGTGGGGTAAAGATATTTTTAAGGTTTATTTGCTTTTTCACTATCCTGCTCTCATTTTATTACTGCTGAATTCAATTAATATCCCCAATTAATATCTATTTTGCCCATGATGGAATTTTGGTGAGAGATACCTCATGGATCCTAAGTCATGAACCTTTGTTATATTTTTGTCCCCTGCCCAGTTGTGGAGGGGTGCAATGGAGTGGCTTTTGTGGGCATCTGGCATCCAGCCAGGGTCAGCCTATTGCAGTACTCTGAGGGAACTGTCTTTATGAAGATGTATGGCTGTTAAATTTGCAAAGAACTTCAGACTGATGTTGTTTATGGGTTCCAGTAAGGACCTTGGCACAAAATGCATCAGCACGCTATTGAAATACATTCACGTTACAGAAATCAGGAGGCATATTAAAGCACAAGAATATTAAAAATAACACAGAGGAAGAATTACATGACCTTGAACTAATAGAAATGGAATAGTTTTAATAACAGATGTTCAAAATCACATACTTTGTTAGTCATAAAGTGAAAATTGAAAACCACCATAGAAAATAAAGTATTTGTATTATCAGTCACTAAGGGGTAGGATGTGCTGTATGGTCAGAGATATTCTAGGATATCCTGGTTGGTCTCCAGTTGCCACTCCACCACCTGCTGGGTGGTTCTTTATGATCTCCTGTTAGCCCCATGCTAAAGTGGTGATGGATGTCTACAGTTAGGTGACTGAACCAATCTTTTAAAGATGTTTTTCTATCTATATTGTTGCAAATTTGACAGACTATGTGCCTATGTTGGCAAACTTAGAGCATCCTAAATGAACTGGACCAATATGTTTCAGTAACTGGATCCTGCCTGAAGCAGCTGAAAAGGTCTGTAGGAATCAATGACTGAGATCATTGTGTTAATGAAAGTAAAGGCCTTGCAGCTTTTAAAAGCATGAAGGAAGACACCTACCTGAAGTATTTTATCTGCAGGGCAAATTTCACTTAGATGATGATGATGATGTGACAGCCAATAAATAAGCTGAGTCACTGAAAATGCACTGGTAACAATCTAGAATATATGTTATGTTTTGGTTCTTATGAAAAGTTATGGTCCTTAGGAAAAAGGAAATCAAATTAGTATAGATTATTTCTTGATATTTCCAGAAGTTCTAGAAGACCACTAAAGTGATCAAGGTAATAGATCTTACCAGAAGATACTGAAAATATAAACATAAATTATGTTTTGTGTCATGCTTCAGCAGTAAAACCTCCAAAGAGAGAAATAATCTATTCAACCAAATTTCTGCAACTTAAGAAAAACCTTACATAAGCATACTGTAATTAAGTTTTTCCTAGAAATCTGGGGAAATCATGGAGTCACCAAATAAAGCAAGAATTGGAATATTAAAATAATGTGAGAGGAAAAATATTACCATTATTTGGATCCAAGTTGATTAATTTAAGAAAAGCTAACTATAGATAGTTTCAGGAGCAGGAGTGGACACAAAATATTTCCCATTATGTTCCATATTTCTCTAAGAGTAACAACCACTGTGGGCTGGAGAACTACTTTTTTCCTTGATAGAATAATTCTATGTCTGTGTCCTTGTAACGACTGTCCTTACAATTACAGTGTTGTTAATGTAGAGGTATTAGTCAATCTTTATACTTACTTCAGATCCTCATATTTAAGAACATTCTTATACTGTTTTCTATTGGGTTTTTTATCTTGATGTAGTCATTTACTTTAAAATGAAGGTATTGATTTCTTTAAAAAATGACTACACACTGCAACTGAACATGCAGTGCTCCACTTCAATGCCTTATAGAGCAGGAGGAGGTTTTGATTTTGAGGTTTGGGTTGGTTTTATTTTCACTAGATCTAGACAAAACCACTTCAAACTCTTTTTTACAGTGCATTACACCTACCAGAAGAATTAGTGTATAAAAATAAATGCTGTTTCCACCATTTTCTTCTGGAAGCACAGAGTATACTGTTGCGTTCAGTATTTTCCAAAAGCAAACTAATTCAGACTGTCATTTTCATGATGCTTTTAGCATACAAAGCAGATGGATTCCTAAAATAAAATGTTAAATTAAGCAATTAACATAAATTTATAAATTTAGTTATCTAAATGATAAAATATTTTTAAATGTGGAGAGGAATAAAATCCCAATACTAGCAAAGTAATTTCACAGATCAGCATGTATTGGGGTAAGCCTTTTCTCAGAGTTCACATGGACAAATAATTTAGTTTGATTCCTGCCCCTTAAATTTCTACTGACTAATTATATTGTTAAGTATTTTATTTTTGATTACAAATGCCAAAAGCATTCTGAATTCTGCAGCAAATTGACAGATCGGAATGATACAATGAGCAGACAGCTGAAGGGCCATGTGGGACAATTAGTGAATTTGTACATCACTTACCCAAATTTACAGTTTACATAATGAAACATAGTGTGTGTATTTCATCTTCAAATGCATATCTTCAGTAAGCAAAAATTTAACTTTCCTGCAATAGACTTAACTATAGAGGCACATGTGTGGAAATTTTTGAATAAGCCTAAACATTCACATGACAAATAAGTAACTTTCAGATACATTTCCATTGGGATCTTACACCTTCAAGGTTAGGAACTAGCAGTTATCTGTCCTTCTGTCCTGTAGAAGTTAAGGAGTAGTCACCTCACTCCTTTTTAGCCTCTTATTCTGTTTTACATCTACCGACCACCCCTTTCACATCATTGAGCCAGTTGACTTAACAAAGCTAAACTTGGGCCAGTTGTTTGTAAAATTTATGCAATATGAAATTAATTGCTTCTGAAGTAAAAAAATTCGTTGAACTGTAAATATTCTACGACATAAAAGATTTTTGCCTACTCTCTCTTGATTTATAACTTCAGTGTATCACAATCATGACAATGCCTCTGCTGTGTTTGCTGACACATTATTCTTAACTTCAGGACCAAGTCCACTGAAATCTCTTTCTTTAAAGAATTCCCCATCACATCTTTAATATTTGTTCAAAAGCATCAGTGATTAATACTCCAAAAAGAAATACTATTTCTTATACTGTAAATAGGTAGTTTAATATTCTAATTTCTCATTATACACATGGGATGGATTGTTTTCCCATTACTATATATTCATCTATCTGAACAACTTTTCCTATAATAAACAAATAATGACTGACTTTTGTTCAACATAGGATAAGGAGATAAAGAAAAAAATGTCTAAAAATATACTGTATTTTTATTTAAAGGAGTTAGAAATGGCTAACATGCTATACTACCTAAATAAATGGGTAAGTTGTCATTGCCTATTGTGGTATTAAATGCACGTACTACATGTTGTACCAATACTTGCTGCAGCATCAATGCACACTATATAGTTACATATATACATACATGAAAAACATCTAAAAATTCATACTATATTAGCATTAATGAACTGATCTTACCCATTAGTACATTTATGCTTTAGATATGAAACTAAGCTACATACTTTTGGCTGGTTTTTTTTTTCCTAACATATTGGCAGAGGGGTAGTACCTGTTTTCTAAATTTTAAAAGGACAGCCTGTGAGCTTTAAAACGAAACAAAAGAAATTGAAAAGGATTTAGGTTTCCATCAATTCTTCTGCTGATTTTTTGTCCATATGCATAGCTATTAATTTTTCAGATATCCATGTGCTGTCAGAAAGAGAAGATAGCATAAAATACTGATCCGATTTTTGCCCTCCTACCAGTTTCACAGAAAACAAAGATGGCATATAAACAAAAATTAAAATGCTCTAGAAAAATTATTTATAGCACAGTGTAATTCTGTCATACAATTTCATCTTTGTTAACATTAAAACATTCTGACATTTCCTAATTAATGTTATTATTATATATGCTAATTCTTGGTAAGAGGGGTCTAAAGAACACAGCTGAGAACATTCTTTCTTGTTTGCATAATTGCTCTGAGCAGCTGTATACCTTATTTTTCCAATATAAAACAGTAAATATAAGTTAAGCTGAATAAAGATTCACTAGTATCATTTCCAATCAGTATATGCTTTGGATTTTCATATATTTAAATTACATAAAAATACATTTCTTTTCTTACAAAGTTTGAATTGATGTGTCTCTATCACACACAAAAGTTCAAATGTATGACATTCATATATTAAAAATCTGACAATCTGTTTAATTTCCCTTTTGTTTTGCTATTTGGTGTCACCAAGATGAAACTTACATGACATTCAGTGTAACAAAACATTGCTGTCACTCATTTTGGTTTAGGTAAGTTTATGTATCCTGCAATTTTTTTCTGATGGCCTCTGTTGAACCACATTTAGCGCACCAAGATGAGGTCCTTGAGAACATTTTCATTTAGTTTAGTGGTATACCACACAGTGTTGGGTTGAGGGGCTTGCAGCCAATAATCTTGGAAGTCTTTTCCATCCTTAATGATTCCATGATAGTGATACGAGACATAAATATGTGCTGCACACAAGTAAATGACATTTAAACCATTTTCCCTTGAAAAACTGCCAAATGATATGCAGAAACAAGGTCCTTTATGCTAGGAAACAGCCTTTATGGGATTCTTGGTTGCTTTTTAAACAGAAGCATTACTCAGAAGATCCCTTTATAACACAGCAGTGTTTGTTTCCATGGCATGGATATATTTGTAGGGGCACCATGCCATAGATGATGCCTCCTACCTGCTGTAAGGGAACTTTCTGCTCCAGTCACTGACTGAGGTGGCTGAGGAGCCCACTGGAGGCACTTTCAGGGACTGCTGTCATGGAATGTGCCACCTTCTGCTTTCCCTAGAACTCCCTTCTCCATTGCCAAGTCAGAGCCTCTGTTCCTGTTACTGTCAGTAATACTGATTTTGCAGAATTCCTGTTTCAAAATACTAATTATAGAAGCAAATTGCATTTATAATTCATACTAATTACTTTGCAGTCAAAAAAAAAAATGTCTTGCCCCAGAAGTTCTCAGAAATATCTGAAGCCTTCTCAGCAATTTGAAGATGAATGTGTAAACACACAGTATCCTGAGCATTAACCTATACCTTTCTGAATATTTTAGGATCTATGTTTTCCTTTCCCTTCATAATTCCCAGATAATTTAAATTATACACAATGTATAATTTTTCTAGCTTAGATTTTTTTTCCTTCCTGCATTACAGTTTTTGTTGCTTTGCCTTACTATTCCATATGGTATGCCTTTGGCTAGCTCTAGGAAGTGTCACAGCTTCACTCTCCATTAGTTCCATAATACCAGCCACAATAGCAGATCCTGGCTAAAATAATTTTGTATTCTTTTGTCAGGGAACACTCAAGCAAATTGATCTTTTAATGTCTGACTGTAACAAAATGCCTGCATTTTAGGCATCCATATATTCTGTATACACATTTTACCTGATCTATTTAAGGCTAACTTCAGAATGACTGAAAACAACACTGGATTTATGTATATTTTGTAGTTAAACACTGTGCACAGTTAGTCACTCCTCTTTCTGATGTTACTTATGTTTTAAGTAAAGCAGCCTCTGTGTCCAGACCTGCAAGATGCTGAGCACTTTCAATTCCCAGTGAAGTCTGCCACTGAAAATAAATCACATCTTACAATTACTTACGCACCACGGTGTGAGTCCCTCAGGAGCCTTGCACAGAATGTCTGTGTGGATGTGCACACAAACTGAAATGCAAAGTGCACTTCCCCATGGGACACCTGCCCTGGGCCTTCCCTTTGCCTGGCTGCTCCCTGCAGCCCAGTCCGGTGGGTGCAGCGGGGCACAGGTGACCCATGCAGGTGACCTGGTGATTCCATTGCCATGCCATTGACTGCAGTCGTCTTCAGCATGACCCTAATGTGATCTCTGAAATATTTTAAGTTTGTCAGATGCAAATGTGAACACAAAATGTTAATGAAAGGTTTCAGCACTATTAAATCTCCTTATATTTAAAAAAAATGTTGGATGTAATGTGTGGCAGATGCTTTTATGTAAGTCTTCCATACATTTTGAGCGGCATAAGATTTATGTGATAGCAGTTCTAAAGAAATACTTTCTTAGAAAATATGTAGCTATAACCAATTTTATTTTTATCTGCTTTAATCAGTAGTTACTATTTTCTGCAGTGTTTGTAGCCTTCAAAAATACTTTTAAACAATAAGATTTCTTATCTGTTAAAAATAAATTTTATTTTGTTATAGATTTAAGATACATTAAAATAAATTTATTCTATTTGATATTTTCCTAATGTTTCAAAATCTTTCCTACTATGGTTGTTCATGGAGCTGGAGTTTGAATATTATTCTTTAAGAAAGCAATATTTTTCCCCTTTATGTGAATTGCCTAGGAATTTATCTCAGTTTAAATGTATATACTGACCAAGTGTAAATAAATACTGACCAGAATATGAAAAGTTTTCAGGTAATGGATGGATGTTGAGAGGTTCATTTCAGCTTTGCATCACATATGACAGGTCTCTGAAAGCAGATGCTCTGTCACTGCACCCTCCTCCCCATCATCAAATGTGTAAAAATAACAAAGCAGGACAGAATGGCAAATTACTGATATTCACTGGGTAAATTATTAATATTCACTGGTGTAAACTCAAAAATTAATAAACAAAAATAGTTAAAATCACATAAATTAAAAAAGGGAGGGAGAAAAGTCCAGAGGCTTTGGGAGTGGTTAAAACTGAGGAGATAACGGATTGGGCAAGTGGCAAAAAGAGGCAGAAAGAGACCTGAGGAACCAGGGAGGAGGTAAGATGAACCATGACTATATGACCATGACACGAGAGCAAAAGGCTGGCTTATTTCCCATTAAGGGATTGTGCCTTACTGCAGACAACACAACTTAAGTCTTTTTGTGATTCCTACTTTGTTACTTTTCAAATTCACATGGCTGGCTTGTTTAAAGGATCAATGCCTAAAAAGTCACTCATCTTGTAGTAGTAGGGACCAGACTACAGACGTGGGTAGGTATTTACCCAACTAGTGCTAGCTCCAAAAGCAATAAAATAGATGTGAGAGAATAGCTGAAATACTTCAGAAAAAGTTAAACTAAGTGCATGTTTTTATTAGCTTAGTATTTTATATGTGGAAACATATACCCGTGTAGGTACGAGGATGTGGATATCTGTAAAAAATATCTGGATTTCTGTCATTTACATGCATTATTTTGCCCTGGAAATGGTGAGGTGTGGCTTAAAGACATTTTAATTTGGGTTGTGTCTTCATCTAAGAAAGGCAGCAGGGAATCAATTGAACTATTTTTTTGATTGAAGGAAGTAGCTGAGATCTCTGTCATACCAGACTGCAGCATGTTTTACTTAGCACATTTATCTCAATTTAACTAAATGGCTAAATTATATGCATGTTATTTGGAATTTTTTTCTCATTACAGATCTTGTAATAATCAAGAATAAATCTTTGGCCATGATAGTGAAGTAGTTACTACTGTCCAGTGTGAATGCAATATTTGTTTGTTTTAACAGTGCATAAAAATGAGCTTATACTGTCATGGAAGGAGTGCAAAATCCATAGATTTTAAATTCATTCAATGTTTGGTCTTCACAGATTTCAACACTATTAAATAAATTTTCCTCATTCCTAACACTTATTTTTGGCTTAGGTGCTCCTTTTCTATGCTATATAATACTTTATGCAAATTCTAATATTCCATGTATTTACTTCAACAAATTTGAAGAATCAGATAGTGCATTAAGGAATGTCAGCAGTCAGTTCTTCCTCTCTTTCCAAAAGGGCATCCTGTACAGTTTTATACCTGTGTAGACTAAAGAAGTTGCATATTTATATTGCAGAGGGAGAAGATAAAAAACTTTCAGAAAATGACAGTAAGCTATTGAAGTCACTGGGATATATTTATATTTATGATAATGCAATTAGATTTAAACCAGTGATTTTGAAAAATCCTGTCTTGTTAACTGCTGCTTTTTTCTTGATCATATTTTGGTTATGTGGTAAACCACTCATGTTTTTCTAGTCTCAAAAAAAAAAATATATATATATAAAGTGAAATAGCATTGTCTTTACCACAGGAACAGAAGATCCAGCTTTAAATAGTCTTGCTTTTCATAATTACCAAGCCTTTATTTTTCACTAACTTTTATGATAAAATGTATTTTTGCTTAGTATGACTTGCACAGGTGGTTCTTTAGTTCTTGCTTTCATCTTCTGTGTATTATTTATGAATAACAGCGATTCCTCTCTGTTTCCTTTACTACTGGCAGTGTTTCTACCAACAGACTCAGCAAGTGGCAATCCTTCCTTGATGTTTCAGTTTAGCATTGCTCTTTTGGAAATAAACAGTAGACTTTTCAACATGAAAATTCTGTTAATAATGGATGGCATTTATCAAAAACAGCAAGCATACCTCTAAGTGAGACTCTCTGGGGCTCCACAAAGGAATAAAAATATTTCAAAAAGTCGGGTAGGTAATTGGATGGTTTGGAGAAGGGGAAGTAGGAAGAAGGCTTTTACCACAGCAAGTGGCATTTTATGGAGAGGGGGAGACATTCTATCTTGACCTGGTGCCTCCCTCCAGCCAGTTCTTACTTCCCAGTGCAGGGATGGGGGGTGCAGCAGCCCCGGCTGCCTCACTGGGATTTACGAATCCCTCAAAACCAGGCACTGGAGGCTACTTGGAGCCAGCAGCCAGAGCAGTCCTGACACAACTGAGCTGTTGTTCACAATCTGTGTCTTGTGCCAGTTTGGGTCTATTTCTGGGGGTTTAATTTTTTTCTCAGTCTGTTACTGAATGAAGTCTTTCTTATCTCAGTGTCCATTGTCCTCATACATTCTCATGCCAGCTACCTCTGCAGCAACATTTTTAGCTCATAATTCTGTTTTTACTTATTTCAGGAAAAGGTAGAACATCCCCTGGGATTGCAGGTAATAGCTTCAAAAAAGATCTATATAGACAAGGTCATACACTGTGAGAAAATTCATAGTAGTGACAAATGGATCAATCCTGCCAAGCTCAGAAATATTCACTAACTCTTAGATCTAACTGCATCCCATTGGGAGCAGTGCTGGACAACCATTCAGCAAAACAGCTTAGGGGATATTCAGTATTACCATTGTCTGTATTTTAGCACTCAGATTCTCAAGTGAGATTCGCAAGGGTGACTCCTGATGCTTGGACTAGATTGGTAGAAAATTTTTACTTTAGGCTGAATCTCAGACTGGTGCTGTATTCCAGATGTCAAATTCAGTCAAAAGTCAAGGAACGGGAAAAACTGGAGCCTACGCTTGTGGCTTCTACATAATTCAGTTAGATTTTTTTGCCTGTAGCTGGTCTCTTGTGGGAAACAGAAGTGCATAATCAAAGGCATTTATGTCCAGATCCACATAGGTTCAGCATGGTCTGAGAAGTTTGATCAAAGCAGTCTCTGTGGTAGGTATCACTTTCTTGAAATTGGGTTAGGCAGAGCCTTGAAACAGTATGCAAACAGTCAGAAAGCTTAAAATAATACAGAGTGTGGCCAGTACTCCAAGTTCAACTGTTCAGGGAAAGTTTTTTGTCTCAAACAATCAACACATTGCTGCTTAAAGGTTCTTGAATCACATTCCTGAAAGTAAGCAAACAAAATTCCATGCTGACAAGACGTGAAGTAACTAAGTGGTTCACTGAGCGCTTGACTTTGGTATTTCTTAATGCAAATCACTATGTAAGATCTTGGGATATAATGCCATCTACTGGCATTTTATTTGCTATCTGTGTATGTTGCTTAGACATACGTAAGGCTTCTGATTTTGCTGGAGTGACTACTGCAGCCTCACAGGGATAATTCAATCTTCTGAAAATGACACTAACAGGCTGGTTTATTTGCTGACACATAGCTGCAAGGAAGTTGATGCTCCAGAAGGTCACTGGGCTCCAAAGGTCTCCATGTTACTTCTGAAAAATCCATGTGGAAGATTTTGCATAGCCTAGAATACCTAAAATGTCCCTTCATGCTTAAGGGTATCTAGAATATGGAAATAAGCCCTAAATCTTCTTTAGATGCAAACAGGATCTTAAGCACCTCTTCATAGACAACCTGCATGCAGAAAACTGCTTTTAGTTACCCAAATCTCAAACTGAGCCAAGAACATTTCCTTCTAACAGCTGTGTGGGGACACTGGGGCAAATACCTCCATTCTGTCTTTTTTCACACAAAGGAAGTCAAGTTTAATAATTTTGGCAAGCATCTATCTTTAATATGCCTATGGTCAGCAAAAACTAAAATATCCCGCAGTTCAAACATTTCTAGCATATTTAAATGCTAAGGTAGACAAAGATTGAATGGTATAATAATTATCAAAGTGCTCAATTTCACAGAACAATTTAATGCCAATTTACTAATACCCACTTTGGCTTCAATATTATTAAACATATTTTACGATTTTATTATTTTAAATATTGGTTTCATAAGGCATTTTTAGTTACTGGTGAAATTACGCTTGAGGAGAGAGAAGTGTTGTGAAAGCTTCAAGTACAGGATAAGTAGGCTGCCTGTAGCAGATATTGGATATTTCTTAGTATGTACAAAGATACACAGTAAATGATCTTTGGTCCATCTATTAGGAAGAAAATTACATTAAAATAAGATATCTCTCAAAGACTGAAGCATTAATTACAATTTTACAGATCTGTAAGAGAATAATTACAAGTCAATTAAGGCTACATCTAGAATTTCAAATAGAATCTTCTGAGGTTTTACATTCTAAATTTAGATGCATCCAACATATCTAATTGATGTCTGATTCTTTCTTCTGCTTTGGATATTTTCCAAGATACAGCATCAGTTCCTTAGCACTTTCATTATATTGATCAGATCTAGATTGCAATGTTGTCATTTGTTTATGTAGTAAATCCCAACTTGACAAAAAGATTACAAGTTAGAAATGTTCTTAAAATCGACCTAAGGTGTCAAAATCCTGAATAAATTCAGTTAACTATAACAATTAAAAAATGAAAAAAAAAACAAACAAAACAAAAACAAACCAAGAACCAAGCAAAAAACCAAAAAAATAGAGAAACCATCCAAATAAACAAAATCTCTCAACAATAACACAACCACCCCCTCCCCCACCCCCCTCCAAAAAGTCCACCAAAAAATACCAAAACACAAATGACATTTTCTTTACTGAAAAACCAGATTGCATTTATACTGGGCTTTCCAGTGGCCACTGCTCGCTAGTCTGGACAAAAGAGTTTTCCTGTGTCTTTTTCTTGCAATCATGTTGACCAAGTGGGATTTCAGAACAGCCTCTGAGAAGGCTTATTTGTAGAAATATTCATTTTACCTTCTCAGTAGGTCAGCTTCATTCTGTTACTTGTTTTATGTCTAAAAGTTATGCTTTCTATTTAGGTCTGTCCAGAGTTTTCAGAATTGCTTAGGTATTTCATTCAAAGCCTGTCTCTTGTAAAATGTCTAAAGGGACTGTGGAGAAGGGACTCAAAAATGAATCCTATTTTTGGCTATACTAGGTTATAGCTTTGCTTTATGCCTATTTTTAACCAAATAAACTTGAGTTCTTCTTTATAAATTTATAAAAATTCATCAAGAAAGGTTGAAAGTGTTCTTACATCAAAACAGTTAAAATATTCTGGAAAATATTGCAAATGTAGGTTTCCCTCAGGCACAAAAGAAAAAATTATTCAGATTTGCTGCATCACAGTGTTGTTGCATAAAAGTAGCCATGTCTTCCTGTTCCCATGCTTTGAAGGAAAGCTGTGGCTCTAACTGGAGTTTCTACACAATGTAAGACCTAAATGATAGAACAGTGAGCTTTTCGATCATTACTTAATGATCTGATTGCCAAATTGGCAATTGGTTTTCAGGACTGAAGGCACATGCAGAAGAAGAATGTCAGGAGAATGCTCAAGTAAAATTAAATAATTAACTAAGGAAATAATAATAATAATAATAACTTTTTTAGCACTTCAGTTTTCAGCATTAGTTTACACAGATTTTTAGTAATAGAATTTGGGCACTGAGTATTTAAATTCCACTGAAGTCATACTTTAGCACTTCATTCCTTTTACTTGTTTTTTAATCTGGCTTCAAATTTATGTAGCTGTCCTACTAATGCAATCTTTCAGAAGAGGAAGTTCACCTAGGGCTTTCTAAATCTTACATGAGTATCATTACTCCTTAAACATCCTTCCTTACTTGTGAATATGCAATTTTGCTTGAAGTTTTATGTGTCAGGACAATCATTTATATGAACTGATGTTTTCAGTCTGGCATATCCTTCTCTGTCTTTCTGCTTGGGAAAATTAGCATAATGTCTTTGAAAGATATCCAATAGAATCCTTAATTTATGTAGTGTCTCTTCATTTTCTGTTTGGTTTTAAAAGCTTATAGCAGTTTTAGAAGCAGTATAAAATAATATAAATGTTACTTAATCTCCAGTAGCATGAAACTGATAGGATTAAATAGATATGCAATATTTTTATATGTTTCTATTTACATTTTATGTTATATGTCTGCATCATTATATATATGCAGGTCTTTTAGTCTGTGTTTCATACCTTTTTTGTTTAGAAATTGCTACTTGAAGTAGTTATGTATCAAATGAATCTCAGAGCTAGCTATAAATTATGTCTATACTATAAACAAATAAATAAATTGGTACTTTTGTCCAGAAAGATTTGTCTTTAAACCATAGTTTCAATAGTTATTTTTAATTTTGATATAGTATAAAATTGGTTTTGAACAATTTCTTGACTTATTCTAATGAATAAGCAGCACCAAATAAAAATCTATATTAAAAAAGCCATTCATTCTCTGATGTCTTCTCTGCCAAAATTAAAAATACATTTCCTCCCCAAAATGCCCAGAGTATGTAATATGTAGAGTTCTTAAGTAAAAGAGCAAGGAAAAATGTAACACACCCTTCCACTGACTCCAAAAGAATACTGAAAATCATATCAATGTCCTTTCATTCAAGTAATTGGAAGATAAAAGGAACGGAATGCTTTCACATAAAAAATGAGTAGGCTTGGAGAGAAAAGCTTTTTAGTCTGGAAATTAGATGGCAGAGAAGCGACATAACAGAAATTGGTAAAACTGTGAACTGACAAAAAGTTGGGGAAGGGGGAGAAGACAAGGACAAATGGGAAGAAGTGGTAAAGAGCTGAAATGTTGTAAGCAGGAGTTACAGAAAAACAACCTACAATTTGTATTATCATGGCATACCCTACACTTGTGCTGAATCACTAAGATAGTTTTTTTCTTTTTTCTCCTAAAAGAGGTTATCTCCTAAGTTATAAGTGTTAATGTAAAAGTTTGGGTTTTTTCCTTTTTAAAATTAGGTTTGATAGCATAGTGTCACTTTCAGAACCATAAATTATTTGGTATTATCCCAAATGATTCCTAAGATTTGAGAAGCCCATTTTTATCTCTTCGTCTTACAGTTTTTCTTAAAAAGATTATGGATGAGCATCTGGGGAGTGGAGATTGGAAAATTTCTCTCCATCACTCTGAAGATCTTCTCTTTGGATTTTACCACAGAACGTTATACCTGTGTATGAGTAAACTTGACGGCAGACCACAAATAACATGTCCGTTCATTTTTGTGATTAAATAAATTCCTGAAAGTGTTTGCCACACAAGGCACAGGTACAGGTACAAAGAACAGATTTGGCCCTTCTGAAATGCTGGCCATAATGCCCTTTTTGTAATGAGCCTTTTCTTCCTGACTGAATGGAGAGAGTTGTTCCACCTATTCTATACATTTATCATGGCTGTTAGTCTTATGGTTTACATTTAAAAAGTCACAGAACAGTAGAGAGACTGATGCAGAGCTTAGGGGAAGCAGGGTCCAGCTGACATGAAGACAGATTGCGTTACAGCAGGCTTGTGAGAAATGCTGAGATAACTTGGAATGACTATATATATATTTGCAACAGAGTTAGTCCTTCAGGCTATTCTATACCAGCCAAAAGATAGCATGCAAAATAAACTCTGCCATGAAAGTGGAAATCCAACAGAGTTGACCAAAACTATAGAAAAATAAAAGTGTATCCTATACCTGCTTTATCAATTTAAATTTAAGCTATGTTTTATGGGTGGGGGTTTTTTGTGTTTGTTTGTTTGGTTTGTTGGTTGTTTTTTTGGCTTTTTTTTCCATTTCTTAAAGTAGTGGTTAGGTTGTGTTAGTTACAGAATATATTTCTCAAGTGCAGAATCCCCAAATATGCCAAATTTAAATCTTTCTATGTGCTGATACCTGCAATAAATATAACGCTGTCTGAAAAGAAATTATCTCAGGAACTTTTACAAACACAAATGTATAACTCTTTTCACTTTTGTATAAATAAGGACATGCATCAAACAAAGAAGCAGAGATATTTGTTTTTACATGTCTGTTTTCTGGTTTTTGCTATTATTGTGTAGATACTGGGAATGATACAGTCACTAAAAGATTTTACTCACATTTTTAATTTCTCCTGTGACTAATCATGGAGCAGACTAAATAGGATGAACAGAAATAGCCATAAAAGTGAACAGAATGTTCTCCATAAATGGTAAATATATTCTGAGTATATTGACTGTTCGTAATTCTGAGAAATATTAATAATTCAAAGATAACTTTAAGCATCTAATTCAAGTGTTTTAAATGTAAAAATTATTTTTACTTCTCATTGTTTCCGTCATTGTCAAGACAGGGAAATTCCCAGGTTCTGAGTCACTGTCAGTAGCAGATTTTATAAGTTAGGTGCTAAAAATAAGTAGCGAAGAATACCTCCTTTATTTTATAAATAGCATTTAAATAGTCTATTGTAATATTTTCTCAAATTATCTAAATCAGTTTTATGCACAAAATGTGAGAGAAATGAAATTGCCATCTTCTGAAATCAAAATAGTTATTAAAAAATCATTTGAACTCAAACCACTTTCCCTAATAGGAGTAAAAGCACCTTCTGCATCACATTATTTTTAATAATTTGCTTTCTAATTTTTCTTTTTATTCAATTCTGATTTATGCATGAAAACTCATTATTTCCTAGTATCCATCAATGACCACATATAATTGAATATCATAATCTTCCTTTGATTGGCTACAGAAACATATTGACTACAGAAACATCTTGTATATCAGTCATAAATCACCTTGTTTTTAAACAGAACAATGCATATATGGATATTAAAACTAAATAATAAATATAGTTTAAAAAAAGTGAAAAAAAATTAAAATTTAATGATGATTTTTTTAGCTAATGTAGTAGCTGAAAACAAAGCAAGAAAATTAAAATAATTTTTAATTTTTTTTCAGTTTCATTTATCCAGGTCATGCATTTTGAAAAAACAATTAATTTAACAAGATTATGATAATTCCACCTATCATTAAATATATAGTAGAACTTTGCCTATGTTACAGCTCTCTCATTAGATTGAAATTATCAAGGATTACTGTGAGAAACATCTGGAGTATCAGAAATAAAGTATCAGAAGTATCAGAAACAAAAAAACCTAAAAATTCTGAAAATAAAGCGGCTGGTATTGTTACTTCCCTTTCAAAGGGTACTTCTCATACAGAAAGCAATGCTGAATCCTCTTCCCTTTGAACTACAGGTGGCTGTTCACTATAGCAACCTCCAAATTCGGTCAGAGCCATTTGAAAACATCTCAAGCATTAATCTCCCTAGTCTTTATCTTTTAATTGGCATATATTTGACTTCACTTGAAAGGAATGAAAATGGACTTGAGTAATAACATGTTTCAGATGACAGCAGACAACCAGCTTGTGGAAAAACAGAGGTTTCAAAAAGGGTCTGATATTTAGTGTGAGTGGTATTAAAATAGAAGCAAAGTGCATTTCTTTTTAATCTAGTATTTTATGCGCTTTAGGAAGAGATAGGACAGTGACAGCAGATTGTATGTAGACAGCTGGTTAGTGAGCTCTTAACCTATGTCAGCTTCTTCAGATTGTTTTCTGCTGATGGTCTGTCATTCAGAAGAATTTCTCCCAGCAATGTGTAAGAAAAGTATGGGAAGAAAAGTTTGAAGTAAAAACAACAATAAGGTCAATAAAATAGAAAATAAAACCATGCCAGTGCTATTAAAGTAAATGTCCCTTTGCAGATAGAGTGCCTTCCAGAAGGGATTTGTTTTGCACTGCTATTCAATGTGGAAAAAATGTTTACTCAAAATTTTTAGAACAGCTGTAATAATCAAAGAAATGAGAAGCAGAATAACTGCAGGATGTTTTTTGTATGTTCAATTTATTTCATACAGACCAGGGCCATTTCATATATCAAATTATGTAAGCAGTTGAAGTATACAAAAAACAAAGTAAAAAGCAGCATCATAAAGGACAGCAAAAATTTTTAATTTCTCCAGCTCATGATTGGAGTGGCTAGCTCTGGCTCAGTCTGCCTGCTTGATCATATCACATCTTCAGGCTAGAACAGGCACTCTCAGGAGGTGCACCACGATTAGCATGAAATTGCCTGTGATGCTCTCTATGTTCCTGTGACTGCAGAGTGTGTCAGTGCAGTAAGTGTCTGTTCTCTGGCTAGGGTCTAAGGAAGAAACAAAAGGTGGAGAATGTAGAGGTGGACAAAAAAAAAAAAATAAACAGCAGGGAACAGGGCAAAGATGAGCATTAGAAAATCTGCTTATTCGTAAAATGATATGCTCTCAGGAGTGGACTAAAGCCTGGGTGTGGCAGGAGAAGCAAGCAAGACTCAAGAGCAGTGTAATATATCGATATTTGTCAGCTATTTCCAGGCTTTTATACACTCATGAGCTTTTTGTCTAGGCTACTAAAAATCTCCACCAGTTGTACAAACTGAGTATTTGCTGATGATTCATCAGCTGCTGACCCTTTCTGAGCCATTATCCTCTGTGGAAATGTTGCAGACACAAATAAGCTGTTGAACTGACTGCATGTGAACCAGTTCAGATAGAATCCTAGGACATTAGGCTGTATCATTGTCATAACTCACTTAGGACCTCCAATTTACAGCAAGGGTTGATGTATCAGCTCTTTGTACATGTCTTTGACACCCTGTGGTATCTCAAATGGTGATACATGTCTGTGTTTAATCAGCTGAATCCTACCTAGGATGTCTGCTTCAAATTGAGCTGAATGTCTTTCTAGGGTATTCTAGCTAAATAATCATTTACTCAGAAGGAAGTTTAAAAGCTGACTCATCTACATTAGGCTAGAGAAATTCAAGTTTCATAATCTGAAATTAAAATCCATCCTTAGTCTTCTGTGGTATATATGGTAAATTTTATCATTGATTTAGGTAGCTATGATCTTCTCCTTTGACTAGAAATAAACAAAACTGCTGCTTCATTCTGGAGTGTACTGAGAAAAGGATATTTCTGAGACTGTAAAACAGGGGTCAGCTCCTCTATGTATGTGAATTTATCAATAAAAATTGCGAAAATATGTTAACAGCCTAGAAAGCTCAGCAGCTGAAATCAGAAATCACAGTTCAGTTGAAAATACTGAACACTGTCAGTCTTTCTGTCATTGGGATTCATTTGGTGTACTAATGCTGTACTCAGGTGAGTAAGTTATAAAACATGGGGGGGGTTGTGGGCTTTTTTGTAGTGAGCATCCAGTAAGTCTGTGTCACTGCTTACTAATAAAGTCAGAACAGTTCTAGTTTTTCAGAATGTATATTTACTCAATTTCTGAGCTGCAAGCAGTGGATGCCTTTACATTCAGTTTTGTATTCACTGCTGCGGAGCTGTTCGGATGTGTCTTGTAGCACTGCACAGAATAAGCCATTCCAGGTGAAAAGCTTACAGCTGCAAAGCAGACTGTGTTTGAGGATTGAGATTTAAAATAAGGCAAGTCCAGTGACAAATATAGAGCTTTTTTCAAATAATGTATTCTGAGAACCATATTTGAAATAGTTGTCAATTCTCAGAATCTAATAGGGGTTTTTTTAAGGATCCTAATCTGTTTTATATTGCTTTTTTAGAGAATGGGATCATTAGTTGGTAATGTTTTTCTTAGTTTCTGTCAAAATGAAAGTTATTGCTGCAAACAAAACATTGAAGGCTCACAATATTTAGTTTATTGTTTAAGGGTGGTATGATCATTGCCATACACACCAATGGTAACTATCTTCAAATATCTTAAGAATTTAAAAAAGAGGAGGTGAGATACCAAAGGAAAGGCACTCTAAACAGTTTAGTCTATTTTTAATGCAATGAAGATATTAGGTTTTATTTATTCTGTTTGAAACAATATACTCATTAAGCTTTCCTACTTTGAGAATTATAATGACATTGCCAGTTTATTAATCTTGAGGGGATTTTTGAGCTTTTGCTTTTCTGTGCTGAAAAATTTGGATAAGATTTACAACTGTTGAAAATTTTTGTGGAATATGTTGCAGGATTTAATTCTCTTGCCAATAGTTTTGAACTGTTTATCAGGTGGTCTAAAGAGTTTTTATATGAAATCAGTGATTTTGATGTTTTACTGTTTATTTATGGAACATTATGAATAATAATAGGATAGTTTCCTGTTTGCTGGTTGTGAAGGAATGAATAGGCTGCATAGAGCAAAGTATTCCCTGGGGCTTGAGGAAGATGGTCCTTCCCTTGTAACCAGCAATGGTGGTGGCACACCTGGAGCACTGGCATGCAGTTCTGGACCCCTCAGTACCAGGGACATGTGAACATGCTGGAGAGAGCCAGAAAGATATTTAAGGGACCACAACATCACTCCTATGAGGACAGGCTAGGAGAGCTCTGTATGGGAATACATGTGTAATTCCTATCTGTTTTGATTGCTATAAATATGTATGTACACGATACCCACCCAAACACCCTTCATTGTTCCAGATTTATGTATAGCAAAATAGTAAAAATTGACTTTATTGTGGCTTTGGACTAAGCAGGCACAGATGGAGAAAATTACTGTCATATTACTTCCAGTTACCCAGCCCTAGCTTTTTTTTTTTTTTTGTATAGTGGAGGATCCCTTCAGAGAACAGAGAAACTAGATGTTTAAATAGCCTTCTGAATGACTACAGGTAGAACTCTCCATTCACTAGATTTGAATTCAGAGAAGAATTCATCTAAATCAGATGTTTCAATTAGGTATCTGCCTTTAAAATGAGTAATTTTTTTCTCCCTAATTTTATTCCCAAATACTGGCTGGTTAAAAAGTGACAATGTGACTGTTTTCTGTTTTGCTGATGAACCACAGTTAATTTTCATACCGTGATTTACAAAAAGACAATTTATACTATTTAGCTAACAGATGGAAAAATGGATGTGAATGGAAATTGTGAATACAGCATTTGTAGCTACACTGCAAAAGAATTATAGCAAATTTTTAGACCAAGGTAAAACATACAGACTACTGTCAAGTAACTTACATTATGTAAAGTATTACAGAAGATTATGTTTGAAATAATATTTATATCATTTAACTTATTTTTCATAAAAGTGAGGAAGTCTTCAGTATCCAATTATATCTGCAGTTTTAGAGGATAATTTCAAGTAAAATCAGTGTACAGTTAAACGGTGAAATGACGGGCAGTTTGATGTTCATGTGGATTGCCACATGGATCTGTTAACAGGCATATTAAATGAAATTAAAATGTTAATGTTCCCCATTTACTGTAATGAAAAGCATCACAAGGAGTTTTAATAAAGATCAGGCTTGTTATGCCATGTTAAGAAAAAAAAAAAATAATAGCCCCTGGTCTGCACAATGAAAGCAAAAAATTGAGAGTTTAGTGTAAGGAATTCTGACAACACTGTGCTTGCTTTCAATGATACTTTTGCCTTTTTCTATTGAGCAGAAATATTTTATATATTATTTATGTATGCCATATTTACATATTATTTATATGTACCAACTTCATAGTCTTCTAAGCATATGTTACTAACAAAAGTTCTATTTGCTCACATTTCATACAATTTGTTACATTTATCATAAGTTGCAAGAGGAGACTAAATGTGTTCACAGCATAAACCTTGGCAAATTTCAACAAAAAAAAATCTATACTTTTTTTCACAAGGCTTTTAAAGATAGGCTTTATTCGTGAAGATTTTACTGAAGAGATTAGTTCCATATGAATAGTTTGTTTCATCAATGTAATTTCAGTTTTATCTTGTACTTTGATCTAGCAGAAAGCTTTCAAAAAGATGACAGTCACTTAGGGAAATCTAGTGTCATTAAGATATTACAAGTCAAGGTAATTTCTTAAGAGAAACAAGTGTTCTTATATGCTGATACAGAAATAGTTGAACAGGTAGGGATTGAGTTTTCAGTCCAAGAATTTATATGTATTAGTCAAATGGTTATTGAATTGCTTAATAACAGAACATTTCATGCTTAATATTAAGAAAATATAAAGAAAAGATTCCTACTCAGAAAATGCATACACATAAAGAACCTTTGCTGAACAGCAGCTGCTTATGATATGTTGATTTATTGCAAAACCTTGATTCACTTCTCTAGACTAGAAAAGGGAATCTTGTGTGGACTCATGACAAACCTTGTTCAGAAACATTGTTGATGAAAATAGGCAAATACATGCTGCAATGACATTCAAGAAAAAATTACAGGATCACTAATGCAAACATTAATGGTTTTTGCAGTTCTTTAAGTGCAAACTTGATTGAAAAGGTACATTTGATTTTTATCCCTGTTTGAATCATTTGGATTCGACTACTACTATAAATTTTGAGAACTAATTTAAAATATATGGCTGTCAGAACACCAGAACTTTTTTATTTCCTAAATATTGGGTTGATTAATTTCTGTGTATATCCTATCAATTTGTTTAAATCTCTATGACTCTTATATACATATACCTCTTACATAGCTGCTGTCAGCTTTTTAAGCCTATGGCACTTCCACTCTGTGTTCTGAAATTATTTTAATATTGTGAAAAATATGTTATCTTTGGTCTACTGACAAGAAGAATTTACGTTTATTTAAGATGTTTTCTTATAAACACAGAAAAAGATAATAATGGTATTTTTCCAGAAAGATCTAATAAATTTGAAAACTTGGTTTCATCATCCAAGCAAATCTCTCATGGATTTCAGAGTTCAGTTCTGGATATTTTTTTTTCCAATGGAACATTTAAACTACCTCATAAAGTATCAATAAATAATGTAGCTTGAAACAGTTGCCTGTTGCAAGCTTAATTTTACCATATTGGAACTGTTTTAAGTATTTTGTGACTAATTTGTGCTTGTACATCTATTCCTTTCAACAAAGACAGACAAAAAAAAAACAACAAAAAACAAAACTTGTTTTGCTTGATTTTTTTTTAATTCTGGATACCTTCACCTCCCTGAATTTATGTGAAAACCATTTATTATTGTCCTTTTGAGAATCTCTGCTGAATATCTTGAAAGCTCTTAGTATTCATAGGACTTTGTTGTGCTTGTTTACGAAAATGTAATTAAGGAGAGAAGTCTGAAGTTTTGATAGAATTTGTTTTCAGGTAAATCATCAACTCTGTCAGAGTAAATAGGCATCTCACCCTGAACTTCAGGTATTTAATTTGGAACACTTTGTTGGTGAATAAGACATTTCTGTCAGGAATGTTCTAGGCGTATGGCTCTAATTGGTCCAGTTTCACATTAATGCATGAAAGAATCCTTTGTCACTCTTCTATTCACAAGTTACACAAAGATATATGGCAAACCCCTCATTTCTTCTGTTTTCATTCATCTCAAAATGAAAATGAAAGATAAACAATTGTGACCTTTTTTTTGACAGAACAAAATTTGAATAAAGCCAATGTCATACCCAGAAAATATCAGAATTAAATGTTGTCTTCTCTCGATGTTTTTCTAAAATAAATGTTAGAAGCGAGAGCACTTGAAGCAAATGAAAATGCAAAGGATGGACTTTTTCTTAACAAAAGGAGATTAAATGCAGCATAACTGAATCCATCACATGGCTCATTCATTCCAATATCCTGTTTGCCATATTATGCAAAATTGTTCTAGGAAAAGCCACTGAACCACAAGTAACATAAGTATGATGAGATTACATACAACTTTCCAATTTACAGAAAATAACACCCAAGAACAACACTGACAATATCTGCAAAAGCTCTAATTTGCTATAAATAAATGTTCTAAGCAAACACAAAACAAGGCTGATCCTGTTATGCATGTGAAGTGAGAAAGACCATGAGAAGCATCCCATCTGTTTGCAATCATGAGCTCCATGTGCTCTCTTGAAAGTTCCATAGCTGCTTTTCTGTGTTGGGTTTTTGGTATTTTGGGGGTTTTTTTTGAGTCCTCCTACCTTTGCATCCAATTACTCCATGCTCCATGTGATCAAGGTAACAGGGTGGTTTGTATATACTGTAATGAAAACTATGTGAGCTGTAGTAAATTTAAAAAAAATATATATATTCATACAGATTTAACCCTGTTGTACCATAAAGCACACCAAGCTCATTATTAACCCAATTTTTTCTTGAACTTAACCCAGACCCAAGTGTCATTTAGGGGGTTCTGGTATGAATCTGCCCGTTGGCATGGCCTAATCTGTAATTAAAAATGCACATTTTTCATGGCCAGAATGATACTTAAATAAACAGCTATATTCCAACATCCTTGTGCCTGATCCAGTAAATCCCCCAAAACACTGTATATTATAGCATTTAAGTTTGCCCAGAACTTCTGATTCATCCCCATAGGTGAGGTCAGAAGAACAAAGCAAGAGGTGAGGTAGCTCATACTTTTACCATATAAGTAGGTAGCATCAAATAAGGAAAAGTTACGTATTTATACTATGAGTATACAGAAATATCTGTTAGCAATGCCCTCATATGAATAACAGAAAACCACATAAAATATTAGGAGAAGCAACTGCAGTAAATATAAGTAAAACATTTAAGATGATTATACTATACTTTTTTCTAATTTTTAATTTTGCATATGAGCATTTCCAGAATTTGGCTATATGATGAAACATGCTAATTTTTATTCATTTAACATAAGGACAGAAAAAAAATTGAGTGCCAACGTGAGAAAAAAATCGCTGCTCTTCAGTGCTTGATTTATGTAGACAAATTAGTTTGAAATTAGAGCATAAAGCCTCCAAGCTTTTATAATTCAAAATATCATGAAGGTCATTTCCTGTCTTTCACAGATTATTTGAGGATGCAAATAAAATTATTGCAAAACCTAGTATCTAATCCATCTGTCTTTTGCCTAAAGTGTTAAAATATTTGTAGAAAATAAGGATATTTTAAATGAAAACAAAAAGGCAGTGCCTTAAATTTAATAAAAGTCCTTTGGTTCAATTGCACAATTTTCACTTCATTCATCTCTGAATCATGAAGGGTTCCCAGACTACCAAGTGGTTAAAACCATGAAAATTGAAATGAAGCTATGTTTATGCTTTCACTGGATAGTGATGTTACTTAATACATTGTAATAATTTTACTAAAACTCTGATAAGGCTAAAATTAGTTAATGTTCAATTAAAATAAATGAGTGCTAAGTTCCATCCTTGCAGAAAGGATAAAGGATAAAGGATCCTTGCAGAGAGGATTCTAAACAAGAAGTTGATAAAGTAGCTACACAAATACTACAAATTTCAAGTTAAAAAAATATTAAATATTCAGGTTTGCTTACAGAACCATCCTCTTGTGTTTTTTATTTTCTTCTTCTTCTACCCCTGAACCCTTGTATAAGATTCATAAAGTTGCTTCATTACTTAATAATAACAGTAAGCATGTCATCATATTCTTGGCATTATGCAATTTCTTAATATTTTCTCTTTGTTTATTATCAAGGTAGATTCAAAGTACAAGAATCTTTCCCTTAAATATTACTGGAGTTCAAATAATATGTAAATTCTAGGTTGACTGATTGTGAGTTGAGACTGTAAAACTGGACACTGCTTTTAGAGTAAAAATGTGTTGAATTTGCTGCTGTTACTCTAATTTTTCATTATATGATTTTCAGTCAAGTTCCTTGTGTTCAACTAAAGCATTTCTATATATGTTTTTCTCTTGTTAATTAAAATAAAGGGCTTATCTGCTTATGCTTTCAGATGTGTACACATTTTCCGAAATTACTTACAACCTAGCATTAAAATTTATTGCTTAGTATTTCTGTCTTTAAATCTGGTTAACAAATCAATAATCTATGTTAAACAGCTTTCTTTTATAAGCTCCTACAGGTGATATTATTTTAATAATAATCCACAGTACATTCTGATCCATCTCTTTCCTTTTCTTTTTTTGGTCCTTCTCCTACACATCTCATAAGAAATCTGACATGTGGCCACAGTTTCTTTAAACAATCCTAGAATGTTCTTTTTCCTGCATCACATAATGTCCTCTACCCTTGTAGCAAATAAGCCCCTGTGGTTTTTACAGTTTTTACAGGTATGGAGAATTCCTTCTTCGTTTCTCTTTGCAAACCCTGTGTTGGCAATATTTGAATTATTCTCCCTGATGGACCTAAGGGCAGCTGACTTAGTGGCATGGGCTTGCACTGGTCAGGTTGCTCAGGCTCCCCACAGCCTTTATTACTTCATAAAGGAAAATCTTTTTTAATATCTGTAAGAACTATACAAAGGGTAAAGCAAAGAATGTGATCAGATTTGAGAAAAGCCTGACTTAAAATTACAAGAAGGGCAAAATGAGTTTTCATTACTTTATGAGAAGGCTCCTGAAAGGAATGCATTTTTATTTGTCATAATTTTTTATTCATTTTGTCCAGAATGGGTAGATAAATACATAATAGGCTTACATTCAAGCAAAGCAGATTAAAGTTAAATAAATTTTCTAATAGAATGGGGAAACAAAAAAATATGTTTCCCTAAGCAGTTATGAAGTCTCTGCCATTGTCTTTGAAATCACACTCAAAATCATCAGAAATATGGTACAAATCACATTCTTTTTTTGGAGTAAGAAGATGAAACAGGTGACCTGTGAAGGTCGGTACCCTATGTTTTTCAGGACTGAAATTTAATTAAGAAGAACATAATTGGAAGGAGACAGTGGTATATCATAATTGCTGCTTTTATAAGCAATATTGCTTGTAATCTGAGGACGATTATTACAGCCTGAGAGTTTAGTGGTTTAACAACTGCTGTAATTTAAACTCCAAATAAGACACTCCCCTTCCTCCCTTCCTCCTGTGACAGAGGGACAAAGGAAGCAACAATTTACTGAAAGCAAACAGCAATGGAATAAGAATTGCTCTCTCTGAGGTCACTTGGTCCAACCTCCAGCTCAGCAAGGCTGACTCTGAGTCTGCCTCAAGTTGGCTCAATCCTTTTTGCTTATTTTTAATATCTCCAGAAGGGGAAATTTCACAGCAACTAATTTCAGTGCTTAACCACCCCCATTGAAATATTTTTTTCTTATAGTTGGAATTTACCTTGTGGAGCAAGTCTCTTTAATGCATACCTAAAAGAATCTATCTTGTCTATAATCACCACAAGGTATCTAAAAACAGAAATTAGGTTTTCCTTACCATTGAAATGATGTTTGACTTTCTATATATAGTAGTGAATATCCCAAGTAAGTGAGGACTAATGATTACCCACCACATGTTAAATGTAATAGTTTAATACATAAAATTATATAATTGAATTTCAATATAAAATTAGAACTTAACCTAGGTGATTATTGAATGAGTTAATACAATTCTGAAAGTGATATGTCTTACTAGCCTTCAAGCTAAGTTCTAAAATTTAACCCTTAAAGACTGGTGAGAATTCCTGAGGGATACAAAGGAAACTGATTGGCTTACAGGCAAGTAATTTTCTTGAGTAGTTGATACACTACAAAAAAAAAAAAAAAAACAAAACTAACATACAATTATTTATTGCGAAGACTCTTCCCATCTTTCTTCCCTGAGATCATAGAACATTCATATCATTCAAGAAATAGGGGTCATGTGACTGATATGTTAAAATTGAACAGCTGCCCGGTTTGCTGTGTAGAGCAAACTTGAGGCCTGTTAGCAGCATTCATTTGATAGAGCAATTTTATAAATACAATTATTGTGACACAATTAGTTTGCCCACAAATTTAGCTTACCCAAACTTTAACTTGTCTAAATAACTGATGATTTATAAATGTAGACTTCTTGTTTAGAAAGGGGAGAAATTGGACAGGCTTTTAGCCATGTTCTGTTACTGGCTTCTGACTTTTGTAAGAGACACTGGTAACAACTTCTTATTGTGAATTGAAATAAAAGACAAACCCTTTCTTTCAGAATACCAAAACATGGGAAACTATCCATGAAGTAGAAGAAAAAAAAAAAAGATTAAATTATTTGTAAGTTGATAGAAGAAAAACCTATATCAAAGTCCTAATTTACATCTTAATTGTGTATTAGGCTATTACTGGAGAAAAAATAAATATGGCTGTAAATGGCAGACACATGACTACTACAATTTCTAAAATCCGAACATTCAGAACACATTTTTACAAGGCATTATAAGAATATACAAGTATCACTTTAATTTGTAATAACCAAGAAACTTCTCTAAATTGCTATATATATATATAGCAAAATTAGGCCTCCTTTTGGTACTTTACTTTCCCCTATACATTCTGTAGAGTGATTGTTCTGCTTTGTTGGTCTGTAATATTATTATTATTATTATTATTATTATTATTATTATTATTATTATTA
>QUSF01000002.1:17892774-17959993 GCA_003676055.1 Chloebia gouldiae | reverse complement strand
CTAAGATGGAGATGGCCTTATACTCAAGGGTTAAGCTATTTTTTATGACGAGGTCATCCTATTCTTTGTCATTCTGTATAATTACATAAGCTTTCTCTGCTTCCAACAGTTTTGGAGCTGTAAAATTCTCATTTAAAGATGCAGTATTTGTCAGTGGAAATGGTTTCTACATTATGCTAGTATTTGTATTTTGTATGTAAGAAGTGGATTATAGATCTGATAAAAAAGAGATACCCTACTGAGATCAAAAAAACGGAGAATATCAATGAGATTCCGTGTTTCATTTTTATGAAGCACACAGTCTTATCAAGCAAGTGTAATGCAGAAATAAATGCAGTTTTTTAGTGAGTAAATTATTTCCTTTTCTTCTCATCTTTTTATTTATGACAATGATTGAATTTAATCAGAGTGAAGCAGAATTTGCTTTAGTTTTTTTTTGCAGCATGCTGCATTTCAAAGGCTAAAATTTATCAAGATTGATCTCACTAACTAGCTGTTACAGATCACAGGAACAATGCTTTTCTCTGACCTTATCTAACTTCTGTATAGAAATCTTTCTGATCAAAGAAAGAAAAAAGAAAAGTTTTAATCAAGAGTCAACATGAAGAACTAATTACTCACAATATGTTATCTAGATAGCATGATTAGCAGAAGATGAAAATTATCTCTGTTTTACTACTGTTTTATCCTTAGTTCTCCATATGTTCTTTTCTTTCAAAATTATGTTTGTGTTTTACAAATACTTTTTGATTTATTGCTTCATAAATTATAGTATTTGGTTAACTAGACAGGATCTTTTATATGAGATCAGTCTCCAAGGTGTCTATGGGGCTTGCAAACACAGGAGTGATAGCAATTTACAAAAATCAGTCTGCTATTTAGAATATAATCTCTTGTTAATAGCTTAATAATTTTTCTGTTTGACTCCAGAGCCAAACAAGAGGTTTTGATACTTTCAGCATGTTCTCATTTTATTCCCAAGCCTTTCCTTCCCTAAAAATTTCTATTGAACATTGTAATAAAACATACATGTACAAGAATTCTACTAATGGAATATCTAAAAAGGATTTTATTTATTTTTCATTACTAGATTTTTTCCCTTATTTCACACTGTTGTTACCACAGGTCTCCTGCAGGCTGTCTGGGGCCCTTTTATACTCCTACTAAAAAAATTTATGGCATCTGAGTATCTAATATAGAGAGACTTCAGAACCTTGGTGTAATTAAAATTTGCAAGTACTATTATGTCCTGAGTAAGACACTACATCTTTTTAAACTTAAATTTTGCTTAATAATACAAGTCCTAGACAGAGCACTGAAGGGGAAAATTTATAAGATATCTTTCAGAGAGGATTTCTTTAGTAGCATGTACCATACATATACACAAGTATGTGTTCAGATTTTGTTATTAGTGTCACAGATAAGAATTCCAAATAACCCACATTATTTCTGCTTTTGCTTCTATTTTCCAAAACTAATCACTGTTTACTGTAGGAGCCTGAGGATGCCAAGTAATTCAGATGCTGCAATACTTCTATTGCTTCAAAGTTTCCTTCATATATTTAAATGTTCTTTTAAACACAGCATTATGTAGTTGTCTTTTCTATATCATTTTATTTCCTAGCATGCTGATGCTCAAATAATAGACTGTCTATAATCTAGGACTTTTACGTACATAAAATACAAGGAGGTCACTAACTGTGTCTATTTACAACATCCTGAGAGACAAAATGGACATTGAAATATACAGGTGAAGACTTGTGAGAACACAGGATATGGAAATGAAAACTACCAACGTTTCTTGGACTATTTATGTGTGAAAGAAATGTAGTTCCAAGTTGGGTGTTTTTCAGCTGTGCCTTTCTACTTCATGAACATCATGAGTTCCTGAGCAAGCTTGTAGATGGAACATATCAGGTTATATATCCTTGGCATGTTCGTGAGTATGGAACCTCTTGTAGCACAAGTTATGGAGAAAATGTTCACAGCTTTAACAGCTTTTCCTTCCCTATACTCCACCACTTTCTTTAAAATAAATAGTTAGGGAGGATTAGACCCCATGATTGCCTTACACTGAGGATATTTCCTCTGTTATGCTTCTAATATTGTAGACACCCTTTACAAATGGAGCATTCTGTTTCTACTTAGCATTATCACCTTGTTGGCATGAAAATAGGGCAATAAGTAGAATTAGGAGCAAAATGGCTTATTACAATATACACAAAGTAGGTAAGAAAAATGATGATGGTTTTAAAAGTGAATCAAGGAAATTAATTATACTCTCTCTTAATATTTGGAAAAATGACAGGTAAAAATCCAGTTCTCTCAAATTTTCTGGTTAATTTCATGGGACAGGATCCTTTCTGTATTGTCAATTCCAAAGTAATAATTTTCCTTAATATGTGTATCATTCTTTATTCATTTATATGGCAAAATCTTGTGGGCTTTTAATCCTTGTGGTGTTTACAATAGAGTGTCAGTGGAGTTGATGCTATAGAGCTTTATAGTCTTTTTAATTTTGTAAGGAAAGGTGATGTAATGATCATACCAAATAATGGTCGTGGTTTTTAAGTAAACTTTAGTGTTTTTCTGGAGTCAGAGGTCTTATAACCGATGACCAGGCAGTATCAGAAAAAATTTACAAACAAATAAGTGTTTATTCTGACACATAGCTAGAATTAAAAGTCTCTATCCTAATCAGTTGCTAGCAAGCTGAATTCAGTTTGCAAGTAAAATAAGACTAGAGCAACCTCTTTATTTGCTACCAATTGTCTTCCCTTGATCAGTTTTACAAGTGTTCATTTTTAGCATATTTATTCTTATGAAGTCTGCTTCCTTATTCACATATGTCACAGTAATAGTTAGTAGACACTGTTCTCAAAAAAATAAAAGTTACAAAAAGTAAACAAGTAAAAAAGTGCCTTCCTGTCATCTAGTTCTTTATCATGATCAATGAGCTATCAAATGTCTCTTATGAGAATATTTACTTTAGATACCTTCTTGATGTTTATGTGCTACAGAGACCACTCATCAGCCAATAATGCTATAAGGTTATATAGCTATATATATACTAGTAGAAATTATGTAATTAAACTAAATAGAAATAAATTCTAAGTCCTTCCTTTTTGATTATTTATTTAATAGGTTAGAAAGTATTAATAGTGAATCATGTTCTGTATATTATTGAAAAAGAAAGGTTTGTATATCATGAGGCACATTTTAAATATGAATCCTCTCAGGCAGTTGCATCTTTGGGAAAACATCACCCTCCTAGTCTTAATTAAAGAAATGTGTTACCAGTACATAAACAAAATCACTTATTATTTCAAGGTGGGGTCTAATGTTTGAGACTGATGATCAAAAGTACCATTTCACCACAATAAATTCTTCTCAAGAATCTGCCTTCATGAGACATATATGACAATAAATAACCCATACTGTGAATTTTGGTTTCAAACCCATATCTCAAATGATGGTATTAATCTGTATTCTGTACACAAACCTTTAAGCACATAACCAAATGAATTTGGTCTAAAATGAATTTAAGCCCTGGTTTATGTAGCACAGTTGAAATAACCTGTTAAGTAACCCAAGAGTTAATTCTGTATTTTCACCTGAAAAATTGTACTGCCTCTTTCCTTTATAATGATAGATACCTGAAGATATCAAAAAGGACAAAACACATTATCATGGGTACAACAGAACTGGCATGTCATTAAACTGCTTCTCATCAGCTAATTTAGGAACTGATTGAATAAATACTGCAAAAATCTTTTCCACCTCAAAGGAAGGAACGTTAATTCTACAGCTCCTGATGATGGGCTCACGTCTAATTGGAATAGGCAATAATGATCAGGTGCACTGTTTTATAAAGCTTACTGAGATAATAAGTATCTTTTATACTGTCATTTTCAAGCCATGCCAATCTCTCTTTCTGCAGCAATTTCTTACCTGTATCAGTATGTAGATATCTTGGCTGGTGAGGTCCTATACAGTTGGTTGTAGATTCTTTGTGTTAATATTTTCACACTAGGGTAGTACATTTTTATCTTGTTTGTATTTTCCTTTCTTTCAGGGGTTTTCTTTCTTCAGCTATTCACTGATACTGAAATGGCATCTTTTAGATTGATGTTACACATTGAGGACTGACACCGAAGTCAGTGTCAGTAGAGTACTGAATAATTCTAGGCGGCATTATAAATAGATAAAAATAAAATAAATTTGTAAATTGATAAACAAAGATAATTTTTTTAAATCTGAAGGTAAAAATACAGTTATGTGCTTTTTTTTATTTTAAGAAAGGGAAAGAATTCATACCAACAAATCTTCCTCAAAACTTGTATGTAAACAATTATTTTAAAGGAAATTTATCTGTTTTCTAACTGAAAAAGCAACTAGTTTTGTTCCGAAATGTCAGAAATTTCTTTTAAAAACATTGTTATTAATGATAATAATAATTATTACATGAATCATATTTTTCACAAAGGATAGCAAAACGTGCAATTTCTCTTTATTTCTAAAGGTTCATGTGGCTGCAGACTCTTCCTACATTTCATATTTAACAAACAATAAAGATTCTCATAACAGGAATATTTTTGCCACATAATTTTTAACCCTTTGATGCCCAAACCAATATACAAAACGTGTGACATTTTTTAATTAATATGTAGTAGTTTTATTTGGAGTGGACTCCAACTGCACACTGAAAGCAACTTTTTAGCACATATTTCAACAGTCTATATTTCAGCAAATCTCTAGCAATTATTCATTCAGAAGTGGAACTTAATCTCCAAAGCAGGAAAGTAGGCAATAGACTTTTCTGACTCCTTTGTCTTTATATTTTTTCCCCATACTTTTTGGTGCAACTGTAAGACATCTGCTTTCTGAAGTGGGACACAAGGGGATTGCAGAAGGCCCTCCCTGTGGTAGAAGTGTCTAAAGCACCAGACACTGAACAAGAGGACTGTATGAATGCCTATTATTCACTTTTTTTGATGTTGTTGTGGTTTTTGTTTTTATTTTGTTTGGTTGGGTTTTTTTTGTTGTGGTTTTTTGTTTGGTTTGGTTTGTTTGTTTTTTTTTTTTGTTTTGTTTTGAGGGCCTGGGGAGAATGAGAAACCTCAACCTTTTATCATTAATTAGATAGCTTTTCAAAATGTCCAATAGTTACCTTCCTCAAGGAATATTGAGAAAAGAGCATCACGTTTCTGGACTCAGAAATGTCTGTTAAGTCAGATGGTGATGGACTTAGTTATTGCATACTGGTAGTTCTAAAGAGTATTCAGGATTACACTAAAACTGAATATCAAACATACACATGTAACAGTTTAATGTGTCTTTCATGCATTTGGCATTTCAGTCTCAGGTGTGATTCATCACAAATGTTCTTTCTCTTGGGCTGCAAACATGGAGCACTTCTAACCCTCTGCAATTATCTACCACATGAAACTGTTCTCTGTAACTTTGACGAGAAGAGAATAAATTTTGGAGCAAGAAGGAGAACTACATGAGACCAGAGATTTCCATTAAAAAAATTAATTTATTCTTTCTAAAACTGCCTCCTATATAGCTGCATTGGATTTGGCCAGTGATAGAACAGTCAGTGTGATGTTACTGAAAGTGCCATTTTGATGAGAAAAGGAAATTGAATTGTTTTCCCTTAGGTTTTGAACATCTTATGCTGCTAAATGTAAATTTCTCATATGGAAATAATTGTAATTGAAACTGAATAAAGGTTTTATTACACATTTTATTACCTCCACCCCCCTTCTGCCCCTAATATTCTGAATATTCTGACATAATATCTGAAACCAAGCATTATCTGTTGATAAAAATACCAGTGTGTTGGCATTCCAGTGCTCCTGGTATTGTTTTGCTGTTTTTCTGAAATTAAATAACTAAGTCCAGAAAGAAAAGCCATACAGTGCAATACAGAAGAACTCAAGGCAAACAAAAACTACTGAAAAAGGGAAGAAAAAAAATCTCTTGGTTTACTCCAAAAGTTTAGTTAAAGAAGCTTTGTAAGTTTCATTTTCTCTGAGAATTAAGAATTCCATCTAGTCCTTCTTTCTATTAAGGAAAGCAGGACCAGCAGGTAGGAACACATGTATTATTAGTAGTATGTTGACAGGCTTTTTTTTTTTTTATTTAAAATACACATAAATAACAACTATTTACCCAATTCAAATGCTTTTTGAGCAAAGTGTTTAAATAAAGTCATATGGTGACAAAATGCTGAGCATTATGCTACTGTGAGCTACAATTCATGTCTTAAATTATTTTCTCCTGAGGAAAGCTATAACTTCTGCAGAAAAGTAAATTCAAGAACACATCTTGAATTTTGCTTATTTCAGAACATGTTCAAATCACTTGGGAACAGAATTGAATGCCGTATTTGAAAACTTGTGGGAGCCTGATAGTTAAAAATGAGTAGAACTTATTTCTTTCTTTATGATGACTTGGAAAATCAGGGACTCCTTCTACTTCCTTTAGATGTAAAAAATAACAAAATAAAAAAGCAATTTGGGAATGAAAAGTACCAGTTACAACATCTGACTAGGAATGTGTTGATTTTTACTTTAAAAATAAATGGATTCTTTGTAGAGGTTGTTACAGAAGTCTCTCAAGTTTTTTACATTACTTTTTAAATAAAGAAATTGCAATCACATACACTTTATTAAAATTGAAAGTTTAAATCTAATTACTTTGACATATTAAAAAGTGAAATAAATTAGTAGCTATGTATCTCTCTGAGTAAGTTGATTTATAAATAGGTTTAAGCATCCTCTAATTATTTCAAAATAGAAATGAAAAATTTTCCTGTTGCCTCCCTGGTATAAGGGTAATAGTTGATTAGTCTACAGGTTAGCTACACAAATTCCTTAGGGTGGAATTTGGCAAGAGATTAAAGCACTTGAACTCAAAATGTCTGTATGTTAATGTCTACATGTGGAAGATGCCTAAGCTTTCCTTAGGTCAATACAATGTCAGGCAATACTCTAAACTGAGCCTAGAAATCCACTTAGCTCATCAACCAACCCAGCAGCAATGCAGTTCACTTGCTTAAGCGTATCCTGGGGTATCTGGGAATGGAATTGTCAGATATGGCAAGAGACCTGTTCAAAGTCACTCACTTTTGCAGCATGAAGTGAATTAACTGAGTGAAGCAGATATGCTGTCTGCACATACATGTGATTCAGGTACCTTGGTCTCCTCCTGAACTTCAGCTCAATGTGGAGGCTGAATTCAGCAGTTCAGTTGCTTAAACGTAAGTGCCCACGGTCATGAGATGCCTTAGGGTTTACAAACAGCTCCAACAAATGCTTGGCAGACCTGACTCATAAAAGTTACAGAAAATATTTCCCTTCTGCAATGAGAGGTAAACTGTTTTAAGATGTACACATGTCACTGTATTCTTGAATTTAAATAATTAAATGGAGAATTGAGTCCTTGGGTTCAATCTAAATCCCTACATGTACGCATTAAGTATAGACATCAAGACATCACTGGATCAGCAGATAGCATAGCATATCTCAAATGACCCAGTGCACCCAGGTATGGCCAACTGAATCATAACCTACATGTCCCTAAAAGCTCCCAAATTAAATATCTGGGTGCTTTGGTTCCTTGGCCAAAATTTGCTTACTTGGGACACAGAAGGACTAAAATTATTCTCAAAACAGGTAGCAACAAAACTACTTTCCCTTGCTGTGTATTTTCTCTATAAATACACTTAAAGAAGGAAAAAGAAAAACAATCCAAACATTAGAGCATAAACATAAGCATGACAAGGTATTGATTTGTGTGAGCCTTGCTATAAAGGGACCCATTCCCCAGAAATTTTCATATAAGCATGATAAGGTATTGGTCCAGGCTTAGATGATAATAAAATTGAATGAAACTTAATGGGAAAGGAAGTATATCCTTGACTGTATTTCAAATGAAATACAATATTCCTATAAGTAAAATGTAAAGGTTAATTTCAGTATTGAAGGAAGGCGAAATATATAAAAACAATATTGCATGTACTGTGAGAACTAGCACAAAAAGCCCAGAACATAAGTGTCAAATAATGAATTCTTCCCAGAACAGAATATTGATGCTTAGGGACAACAGAAAGACAACCAATGAAGTTTTTTCCCCTTTTCAGATCCTCTAAAGCGGAATAAAAATGAGCTGAAAATAGCAAAAATCTGTGCTTTGTTTGACTAAAAATAATTTGATCAATTTCCATTATTTGGTTTCTTTCTGAAGTGTGAAGAAATAATAGTTGCAGTTATTTGCTGACAGAAGCATTCCTCACTTCAAAAGTAGGCAAATAAGTATTCTTTGATTCATTGACAATTTTTCCTACACAGATTTATCATGTTTGTCCTCAGTTCATTTAAATATTTCACTGTTGTGAAATAAAAATCCCTAGGGAAATCTGAAACTGACAAAGTGGTACTGTTTCTCTCCTCAATTTCTCCTCCTGGATTTAAATAAACACTATGCAACCAAAATCAGAGAAGGTTGTTCAATAAACGTGGGATGGCTTATGAAATTTCTTTAAATGTTTCATATCTCAGTGGCTGCCAGAGTGTCTAGATTAATTTCTTCTATTTTTATATGTAAATAATGTTTGTCTGCAGCTTGAAATTATTTGATGAGTAAGCTTGTGTCACTTTCCAAAGTCCAACAAATAGATGCATTCAGCAACAAACCTTGTGATAAAATCATTACCTTTGGTTACATCTTTCCCACTATCTGTATAGAGTGACTAGGTTCTGTAGAAGCAATAGTAAGTATTAAGTAGTTCCATCTAGTCATCCATGAATCAAAATACTTACTTTTAAAAACATACTATCAGTAATGTCTGATTTCAAAGCTGATATATTACAATAAGTTTGGGAATAGTAGTTAACCACCACTGATATTGTGAGCTGAACAGCGAAAACCTTTTCAGAGAAAAGAGAAATACTAATTTCAGTAAGTGACTTGCAAATTTTCAATTTATTATGTATTTTTTGTTTTATCATCTTCTGGTGAACAGTAGAAAAGGTACTCTAACAATTCAAATATATTCTCAGATTTGAATTTCATCTATAAGCACCCTTTTGTCAGTCCTTACACTTACCTGTGTGCAAAGCCTTTGTATATTCTACAAGTATTCTAGTTTACCTCAAGGCATCCCCCTCACAGTGGCATGTTGTACATGGTTATCCGTATTTCTGAGCTCCTGAAGAGCTGTGTTACATCCTTAGCTCTTAAATAGCTGCCTGTTTGTTGCAGTGTGTTATCTAAGGTAATCTGCTCATCCGAGTACTACAGCTTTTCAAATACAGGCTTCCTGCCGTGTGATTTAAGCAGATAACAAGTCCCTGGATTTACCATAATTCTGGAGGAAACTTTTTTTTTTTTTAGTACAAAATACAGTTGCATTACAAAAAAAAAAAAAAAAAAATTTGAGTTAAAAATAAATAACCTCCTAGACCAATGTATGCAAGCATAGACTGGGCTGCAGTCGTTCAGGATAAACCTGGTGCTGTGTGGGAAAGTTCTGCAGCGTCTGGAGCACCGCATCCCATGGGGTCCATGGGGCTGTTGCTCACGGCTCCCTCGCTCTGCTGGGCAGCGTTTTTGCCCTTCCTCACGCACGCGGTCCCCACATTCCCCCCGCCCTGGCCGTGGCGCAGCCACCCCCTGCATTGAGCAGCCGGATCCGGTTGGAACCGGCTGGATCCGGTTGGAACCGGCTGGATCCGGCTGGAACTGGCTGGATCCGGTTGGAACCGGCTGGATCCGGCTGGAACTGGCTGTGTCCGGCTGGAGCAACGCATCAGACATGCGCTGGAATTGTGTCACTTAATTTGCCGCATGGAACAGCTGCTCATACAGACATATTCTTACATAATGAAAGAACAAGAAAAAACACATTTGCTACATATTAAAGATACAGAATTCCTAATTTATTTTTTTTTCCAGCTGAAGCATGAACCAATTGCTAATGTCAATGAAACATTTGATTAATTTTCTTGCAGGCAAGTTGGAAATAATTTCCAGAGAACTTTATGTCATTAGCTTTCCATCTGTTCTTTGTTCTTGCTTTAGTTCTGTGTACTGGTCTAACCCCAGCCAGCAGCCAAACTCTACGCAACTGCTCGCCCACTCTGACCAGCAACATCAGGGAGAGAATCACAAGGGGAAAAGATAAAAACCTCATGGACTGAGATAAAGACAGTTTAAGAGGGAAAGTAAAAGCTGCATCCACAAGCACAGCAAAACAAGAAATTGATTCACTGCTTCCCATGGGGAGGCAGGTGTTCGTTCAGCCGCCTCCAGGAGAGCAGGGCCCTATCACACATAATGGTTACTTGGGAGGACAAATGCCATCACTCCAAACATCTCCCACTTCCTTCTTTTGCACGTGAACTGTAATATCCCCCTGGTCAGTTTGGGTCATTTGTCCTGGCTGTGTCTCCTCCTGACCTCTCATGCACCCCCAGCCTCCTTGCCAGCGTGGCAGTATGAAAAGGGGAAAAGGTCCTGTGTAAGACCTGCTCAGCAGCATAGAATCACAGAATCACAAAATCAGCTAGGTTGGAAAAGACCTTTGAAATCATCTAATTCAACCTATGATCAAGTCCACCTTGTCAGCTGGACCATGGCACTGAGTCCAATCTTTTCTTAAATACCTCCAGCAACGGTGACTCTACCACTTTCTTGGGCAGCCTATTCCATTGCCCATCCAGTCTTTCTGTGAACAACTTCTTCCTAATGTCCAATCTAAACCTTCCCTGAGGCATTATTTGTAGTATAATTTCTGCCTTTCAAAATTACTTTTCCTCTGCCTTTGTTTCTTTGCTATTTAAATTAATAGGGGACAGATGAGAGAGAAATAAACAGTAAATTACATGTACAGCTCTACTTTTTAAAAATTCTAAATTTTTAATACAGAAATGAAGAAAGCTTGAATTTTGATTATCAGATAGCTAAACTGTTCCTACTTACTCTGTTTGGGAGCCTGAATACTGCATCAAGTTTGCAGTAATGATAAGACTACACAATTAAAATTAGGAACAAAATGTTGTTTCTGGAAATGTACAAAAAGGACACAATTTCATCACTTAGTGTATCATAATTTAGCAGCTTTGAAGTTATTTTGTGAGCACATAACTTACATTTTAAAAAAGAAATATATTATGGCACAACATTTAAAAAAAAAGGATATGTAGGAGAACTGAGATTTCTGATGGAGCCTGGAATTTCTTCCTAGTAGGTTATCACAGTTAAATTCCTAAAACAGATTTAGCAGAAGGACAAAATTTGGATCAAAGCACAACCAAGATTACCTTTCATATCTGTAAAGCTTGAAAGATTTCTGAATCTACTTATATGAAGAGTCGCAGAGTGTGGTTCTGTAACAGAATGTTTTCTGTTTACTCAGGAATGCTTCTGCAGCAGGAAAGTTTTATATACACATACACATTGTATTTAATAGGTATTTTTAAAGAAGTGAAGGAAAAATGCATCTTTAAGTATATGGTTTTAAAAGGTCATTCAGTGGTTTTAGATTTTGATAAATGGTCATATTTTTGAATAACTTTAAGAATAGAGGAAGGTAGTTGAACCTGAAAAGAGAAGAATGTCATTATTATGATAATCTGTATTTGCTTGAATCATCAGTCATATGACTCAAGGCTTTGCTTTACAATAAACATACCAAAATAGGAAACCTATTAGTTTTTCCTATAAAGCCAGAGAACATTGAAAATAAATAATATTTTTTATTTTTTCAAGATAATGCTATTTTAACTGGACATGGAAATTTTGAAAATAAAAAAAATCACATAATCTGTAGAAGTTATTTAATGAAAATCTTAGCTATGCTAATAAGATAGTGTGAATTTCAGACAATTTGCTTGCCTGGCTTATCACAGGCAGATTATGTAAACGTACTATGCTATTTGTTAGTTTTACAGAATTTGTTTGAAAATTTCATGTGGAAAAAAAAATACTGTTTGTACAAGTTTCCATCACATTATTTAGGATTTGTACATTGTACATTTGTACATTTTTGTCCAAAATGAACTCATATAAGCAAATGTTAAAATTAAAATAATCAACAGTCATGCACATCTACTAAAACTAATAAGGTCACAGCCACATACATAAATGCATACATAGAACTACAACTGGACTGCTTACAGGTAAAAATAAGGAGCATCAAATCAGCCTGAAACTGGAATCCTTTCCTTCATCAATGTTTCCATCTACACATGTGCAAAAAGTCTCCCAGTAGGGGACTGGGAAATTGGAGAAAATGTAAAACCTAGTCATAATGATAATTTTCGATAATCAAATGCATTATTTTTGTTATACATAATATGTCAATTCTTTTACTGAAAATAATAACAAGATAAAGGATCTGTGATAGAAAATTATTCAGCGGGGCCATATGTTAAATAACTAATTAGTGAATGCTGCTTTTTTAAAATAATCATAAATGTTTTGAGAAAATTTCAGCTCTGTTTTATTTCAGGTGTAGGAGCTGATATTCCAGTGTTCCACATTATTTGTAATGCAAGCAATTTTATAATCTTCACTACATTTTTTAAAATTAATAGTCTCTTACACATTCTGGAAGTACCAACTCAAACATCATTTATTGAGGAAACTGTCCTGTGGCAAAACACAAAGACCAATTGATGGAACTACTTTGTTTTAGATTGATCTGTCCATAAGGACATCACCAGGAATAATTAAATCTGGTTTAGGTGTAAAGCACCATGCACATACATCACCATTCTGCAAACCTCTGCTTGTCATCTGAAATGGTTGGTTGATAAAAGGTAAGGTGCTTTATCATTATCCCTAGCACCTGGGAAATAGTCCAGTGTAAATTCAATCTCAGTGAATTATTAAAGGCATTTTAGGATTTGTGAACTTGATAATGGTATTTTGTGAGTGTTCATTACCACTGCAATTTAATATTACTACAGAAATTGAGTTAAGAGACTAGTAGTCTGGTAACAGCTATGGGATGTAATTTACAATCATGAAAGATAACAAATTCACACTTTACTACTGTGTCAGCAGTGCTTTGTAAAACATGCTTAAAGAAGCTAATTAAACTTCATAAGGCCTCTTGTAGCATTATAATCTGTCACAAGCTTTAATCTAATGAACAACTTAAATGATATCCCACTGTAGAATAAAGTCTGGAGTGCTTGATCTTACTTAAAATTGGAATATAGTTGTTTCCCAGAAGAAATATCTGTAATATTCTGACTCAAGTAATTGCTAAATACATTACTTGTGAGTTTTAGCATTGCAGTGAATTAAACAAAGTGCTAACTTGCATTATGTTTAATTGATCTATAGTTAATTTATTTGAAAAGAGCTGCTCACACTGAAAAAAATAAATAAAATCAGACAGCCATGTAATAGTAGGGAAGTAAATGTTCAGTGGTATGGAAGACAATAGCTCTTGTTACAAGACAGCTTGTTGATTCAGCAGTGTCAGGCGACTGGAGTGTCCATGGACTGGTACAGTTTTCTGTAGTGCTGTCTTTGTCGAAATCAAGATGTTTTCACCACCTTTAGCGGGGACTTGAAATTCACTGTGAAGAAAAAAGACAAAAAAAATTGAATGTTGAGTAATTGAGCAGTGCTCCTGCACTTCATTTGGTGCTCTGAAAGTTAAATTGAGGGAAAGAATAAATCCTTCATGTACCTTTAGATGTTACTTAGGACACAGTGAACAGTTGAACCCAAAGTCTGCCCAGCACTGTCACATGCAGTGTTTGACAGGGTGCTTTCTCTCCAGTTGGCTGCTGGTTTTCCTTCAATCTACTGCCATATCTAATAAATAAATTATTTAGAGTCGTTGTTAACTCAGGCTCATTGATAATTCAACCTTGTTTTCTAAAAAAACTTTCACAGATTAGGAGCTGTAGACTTCTCTGAATAAATAAATCTGTTTACAAATTTATTCCTTTCAACCTAGTATTTTCATGAAGCTTTTGCTGTCAAACTGTCCTGGCTCATTATATTCTCTGCTTTCACCTACACATGCAAAGACTATAATTATTATAGTTGAAGCCATAGTTTGTCTTTTAAATTGTATATTGTTCTTCATAACCAAATCTTGTTTAGGCTGTCAAATTCAGTAGCTGATGTCTTCTGTATTTGTGGTACTTCCCTTTAGTCTTGCCTATTGTCAAGATATACAAAGTTATTTCTCCTTGCATTATTTTGCCTACTGAGAATTTTTTAAGGTCTCATTAGAATTGTGAGGATTTTCTTCGTGAACTATTTATTTTTTCAAGCCAGGAACTCTTCTCTTTTCTTGCTGTTATGTTGTGTTAGAAGAGTTGTCATTTTATCTGTCTTTCTAAAGGAAAAAACATAATAAAGAAAAGACAAAAAGAGTTAAAATGTATCTGTGTTTAACAGTGATGATTGAATGATTGAAACATAGCAGCTCTTATTTTGGCTGGTTAAGTGCCAGTGTCATCTCATTTTATTGTCATCTCATAATATTTTGAAATATTCTGCACTGAATCCTGGTAATATCTGACAAATTCTTTCATGAAAATATATGGTGAATTGACATTGCCATTCAGACTTCTTTCAAGATAACTACTCTTGTAGCAAAAATCTTTTCAGTAAGTAATCTGTAAGGTTTACTCATAGTTCTTTCTTCCTATAAGTAATGATAGTATTACAGAAGATTTTATTAAAGAATTATTAAAGACCTAAACCTATCAATTTTCCTAATGCATGAATCACCAATCTTTGCTATTTTTCCGCTGTCCTGGAGGCATTTTGTGCTTCTGTATTTGTCAGAAAAAGATTCTGTCAATAGAAAATGTCTGTGGGTTTAGACATGTTTTCAGCACAGAGCTCCAGGAGATTAGCCTTGTAGTCTACAAATTCCTATACTTCTAGAATTGGTCTTTAATTTCATTGCTATGATTGTCTATTAGCATGTATATCATTAATTGCTGTTTGCAGATGTTATGGCCTATCCTAAAATGGCTCTCATTGAAAAATAGTTTTTTATTGCTTAGGTATGAATAATATAATGCTGACAGCTCTGTGTGGTGATTATCTTGTGTTCTCAAATATTTCTTATACATTCATTTTAATTGCTATACATTTTTTTTAATTGCTTTTTTATTGGCTCCTGGATAGCAATGTTCTCATACTCAGGGGATTTTTATGTTTTATTTATTGTGTCCTTTAATTTCTTTTGTAGCTTTTGTCATTGTTTATGCTACTTAAAGTTATGGAAATGAATCTTTATGGGGTTTTGGTGGGTTTTTTTTTTGGAAGATTTTGATTTCTTCCCTACTTACCAATTAATTCTTTCCACATAAATTTAAGAATCCTCCCCAGTCTTGATCCCCAGGTCAATCAGATCAAGTTGGAATCCTTCATACAAAGGAGAAAGAAATGGCAAGAATTACGTAAAGATTTGTCTTTCTCACTTTGTCTCAGTGTTTTCAGACCTGAATGTCTTTATGAGATTTTTTATTGTCTGGAGGTTTTTAATGCCTTCCTAACTTTCTTTTAGGATTCTTGAAAGCCATATGGAAACTCTAATTACCATTACTTCTCAGTTACTGCTTTCTATTTATGATATACACTATAGACCATGTGCATTTTGATCAGCATTTCTGGTGCAGTAGCAATGCCAGATTGACCCCACAGAAGACAAAATTTGGAATGTTGTTATTTGTGGTGAAATCTTTTTCATAAGACAGGCAGGTTTCTCTGGGCTTGAATTGAACAACAGCCTAATGACCCACATGGAATTGCTGTGTCAAAAGTGACTTCAGTCTTTTAGGGAAAAGGAAGTTTTAAGTACCACATTTTGTCTTTAAAAGGAATTAAGGGTGCTTTCTTCCCTTCATGCTGGGGGGTGGTTCAGCTTTTCACAGGAGAAAGAAAAATCTCCCAGGGAAGGAATAAATGAAAAATAAATCAGAATAAGTTAATGATAGCATTGTGCTCAATGTGTAAAGTAATTACTTTAACAAGCCAATTAACTTTAATAGACTGTCCCACTGTTCCCTTGTCTCCTTAGCTGACCTGTCTATGAAAGCTTTTGGTGAACTTAGCACTCTATTTGCATAACTGTAGACAATTTGAGACTGCTGTTGTTGGTTAATCTAGAATCTGAACCTGATTTAATTGCAAGGAATTTTAATGAAATGTTCAGGGTGGCAGGAAGGAAAAAGGAATCCATAACATATATATTTTTTCTGTTATGAAGAGGTAGCCAAATACGTGAAACCACACTGATGAAAATGAGGTGTTTGGTGAAGAAGACAGACACTGAGAAGCAACAGAATATCTAACTTAAAATTTCAGCAGTGATAAGGAAGCAATGGCAGCAACATGTGCTGTAATGTACTTTTGCATGCTCTTGGCACTTTTGAAACAGTCTGTGGATGTTATTTAATCAAAATTTATTGGCATTTTATAAGAGTTAAGGACTCCTTTGAAAAAACTTATCTTGGAGACAGTAGCAATACTTCTATGAAGTTAAGCTTTGGATTGGAAGTGAACTAATAATATACAAACTTAAAAATCTTGATAATGGAGTGGATGTAACTTGCTTCAGAGTAAAGGGTAACTGCACAAAAGATGTCTTGTATCCAGATTCTTCAAAATATATATTCTAAATTATTTATATTGAGTCAAGACAGTTCAATAAAGAAAAAAAACTCTTCTATAAAAACTATTTATACACCATGAAAACTTTTTTAATAATAATATATTTCTAGCTCTTATGCAGTATAAATAATATTTTTAGAATGCTGTATTTTGTCTTATAATTAGTTGTGTTTACTTGTATTAGTAAAGTAAGTTCTCTGAGTGTAGCATGTCCAGTGTATACAGAGTACCTTGAAAAGCAGTATGTGGACCTCCAAAATACATAAAAATTTGGTGTAACAGTAAATTACTCATCATGTCAGCAATTAAAAATAGCTGGCTTGCTATCTAGCTGTGCTATTCAGTATGCTGGCTTTAAAGGCTTTGCCTCTTAGCCCCAGTTAAAATACTTATGTCATGATGTTCATTGTTGGTAGCACTTTTTTCCTGCCAGAGGACATCTGGCTGTTAGAAAGAGATAAGCAAAGCATTGTTACTTTCACTGGGAACCCTAAAATACCAGTAAAATAGCTTGAAAGAAGGCTTAATTCAGAAAATATTGCTTATCAAAATCCATGGCTAAAGGAACAGAAATATATTTGGATAAACTGAAAAAATAAACATTTACTAGTGAAAGAGAACACAGAAGCAACTTGCCTCCTGGTGGAATCTGCATAGTGTTACTGAGGCAAGAATCTAGCTCACAACAGGTATATCATTAAGCAATAAGGAAACTGAATTAATTTGGTGTTCAAATGTAAAAGTAAGTAGACATTCATTTGGCTTCCAGTATGTATGTAATTGTAAACAGATGCTATGTGGTTGCACTCTCATTATAATTTGGTGAGATTTTCTCTCTCCCACCCAACTTCTCACCCAAGAGAACCAATATGGCAAATAATTTTATACTGGCATGAGCAATAGATCACCTGAAAATAACACTGTTTTGAATATGTCTAGAATCAGAAATCCCATAGCACTTGTTTGGAAAGCATCTCATAGGAAGCACTTTTTTGTTCTAATTTTCTCTGGCATTTAAGCTTTTCTGTGCCCATGGGATTTTATTTATTTATTTGTTTTTATTTGGAAATAAAACTGTCATATAATTCAGAACGGTCATATCTACAAAAATAGAATGCATCCTTTGGCTGATACTTTATGAGGTCTTGTGTTAACAGGGTATTGAGGCCATGCAAAAGTACGTTTGGTTTGAGGGGTAGGGGGACATTTAATTTTGGAATAAATGTGTGTTATTTGAGCAAAAACTTGTGCTATTGTTTATTTTGTCTTCTGTGACATTTTGGAGGTACCATTTGGGAGATAAACTCATATTACTCCTTTTTAACAAGCTACCAAGTAATAAATCCTGAACTCTCGCAAAACATATTATTCTTTTCTTTACACAGTAACAATATTCTAAAGTAAAATATAGCAGCTTCATACAATGGAAAAGTTTTACATCAGTTTGGGGAAGTTCTTTTTTTTTTTTTTTATTTAAGTTCTTCGTTGTTAGGCTGAAATATTGTCCAAACAAGGTTCAGCCAACATTTTCTGTCAAATTGTCATAGGTACTCGTCACATTCTACTGCTGATACAGCCCAGAAATTTTATTTCATTATATTATAATTTCAGATAAGGGAGACAAGTTTTGTGAAGGTGGGTACCTAAATGTCAATTCCCATTAAGTGTAGGGATTGTATGATACTTCCTGTTTACAGTTATTTTCTGATAGTTACCAAACAGTATTTTTGGGAGAATAACAAGGTTTTTTGTTTGTTTTTAACCAGTATTTTTGTGTACAGACAAACTGGGAAAACAAAACAAAACAAACAAAATCAAAACCAAAACCAAGCCAGCTGGGAATATATTAGTAGAAAATTGTGGTTTTCTCCATTAGCTTTTTTATTAGGATAAAGCTTGTGTTTCAAGTGGAAATAGTTACTTTTTGACACCCAGGATACCTTAAGAAAACAAAAAGAGGTTTTTATTTAATGATACAACTATAAGTGCAAGACAATATGGTCAATGTAAGGAGAACAAGTTAAAAATGCAGATAAGTCAACTTGCTTGGCAAGATATAGTAAGGATGCAAACATCTGCCTTAGCTCTATGTAATCCAAGTATCAACAAAACCCAGCAAGGTTAACTTTTACCACTTGAGATTATCAATGAAACACATACCACCACTGAAATGAGTAAATGCAGTCATTTTCTGTCTAACTCGGTGCTTAATATTCTTAGGAAAAAAAGTGATAGACCTGCATAAAGCTTTCATCCCAAGAAAAAACTTATATTTCAGAAGTGCTAATAATACTAATATCATTTGGACATGTAGTTAGGGTTACACCTACCTGGTGGGTTGGTTTACTTGTTTGTTTTTAATGTTACCAGTATTATCATTGCTTTCCTTCAGTCATGCCAGTGTTTCATCCAAGTAGTGTATTTGCTGATCACACTCAAATCTGCAGATTCTTTATCCAAATTTAGAACTATGTCCACATGAAAGTAGAAAACAATACAACTTTCAAAGATGTTAATTGTCAGCATCTTAGCAACCACATTGTTTTACACATTGAACAGACTAAACATTAGAACTTATAGCACAAAAATATTTGTATTTTCAGTGTTCTCAGACAGAAACATTTAATAGTCTGTTTTATGGACAAAAAGAAACTCTTAATGCCAGATGGAGCCAATATTGCAAGCTCACTGCATGAGGAACTCATCAGGAATTTGGTATAGATCAGGGGTTTTCAGACCTGCATCTTAATTTGGTAATAATCAGTACATAAAAACTGATCTGAGATTGCCTGGTCTTTTCAGTCAGATAAAGGCTGTGCTGTTTATTAACACTGGCATATTAAACATAGAATGGAAATAGAATATTAGTTGCAGTAGCTCTATGAAGAACAGCTCAATTTAGATATCATTTATTTTTTAGTGGTCTCTATTTTTCCTTAAATATAGATGTCTTTAATAGTAATATAGTATATAATTTTCCAAAATTAAGTTAATTTTTATGAATTTGCATCTGTGTGTCATTTTTGATAGAGTCATTTCTACTAGCTCTATTTCAATCATAGGAAGGGAGATGAATAGTCTTTCACCCATCAAGTTTCAAAAATAAAAAAAGTTAAAAGATAAATAATATGATTATCAGATAATGGAAAGCTAAAATAGGAAAATATAGAACAGATGCTTCAATTAAATTCAGTTTCAATGTATAGTATTTAGAGTTCGGGGTTTATATTTATTTATTTGTTTGTTAGTTGTTTGTTTTTTTTTTTTCAAATACAGTACTTTGAGTTGGAAGGGACCTTCAAAGGACATCTAGTGTAACCCCTCCACAATGAGCAGGGACATCTTCAACTTGATTAGATTGCTTAAAGTCCCATCCAATTTTCTCTTGAATGTTTCTAGGAATGGGGCATCCACCACTTCTCTGCACACCTGTGTCAGTGCTTCACCACCCTTATTTTAAAAGACTTCCTATATCTAATCTAAATTAACCTTCCTTCACCTTAAAACCATTACCCCTTGTCCAATTGCAACAGGCCCAGCTAAAAAGGTTGACCTCATCTTTCTTAGGCCCTCTTCGAGGTGTTTTGGGACCTTCTCTTCTCTGGGCTGAACAAGCCCAGCTCTCTCAGCGGTCTTCACAGGAGAAGTGCTCCCTGTTCATGGCCACTCTAACAGGTCTGTGTCTTTCTTATGCCAGGGCACCCAGATCTGGTTGAAGTCTGATAAAGTTTTTTAAAGGAAATTAATGAAGGTTTTTTTTTTTTTTTTTCTGGTGGTGGTGGTTTTTTGGGGATTTTTTTGTTTTGTTTTGTTTCCAAGAAACTAAAGTAAACTGTGTACAGATTTATCCCTGGAAGATCTGCAATTCTGTCTATTAGCAGCTCCTTTTCCCTCCAGTCTGCAACTGGAAATCAGTGGGATTTTTTTTTCTTTTACCAGACATAGTTTAAATCTGTTGTAAGATAATAGGATTTCATTGATTTATGGTCTAAGATATTAATAATAGAGAATCATAAAAGAAGATAAAGAAACAATTATTTTCCTTATTTGTTATCTAAGATGTCAGCTAGATTGATCCTAATCTCATTCCCAACAGTCACTGTAGAAAGGCACAGTCTAAAGGAGCTCTTTAAAATATTCTCAAGTCATCTTTTAGAGACTGTTGCTAAACATCCCTACATTTGGACTGAGGTTTTAAATACAGAAATCTGTGGAGGTTTTTCTTAGTCAGAACAGACAATGTAATTTCTGCAAATGAAAGTAGAAGGAAAAAAATAATTAAATATTACTTCCAATTACTTTTTAAATCAGGTTTGTTCCCCTGGATTTCTGTTTTTCATTAGTTATTTTATAACACAGCCAAATGGGATATTTGAAGACTCTCATTAAAGCAAAAACCAGAACAATTCATCCAGTATAACATATATAATGGAGAACAGTTACTAAAATAATGAAATTAAATTAATTGCATGGAATGGAAAAATATTTTTCAATTAATTATATTTGTATATTCATTTTATTATTTTTTAAAATCTCACAGCAGCAACCGCAAATGAAAAAATATTATAGAGCATTACAGAACAGGCTTTCTCAATACAGAAATACAGCAGATACCTGATGCATTTAAAAATACCCTGTTGAATACTTTGATGCCTAAAAAACTGTCCTGGATATTGTTTTCGTATCATTTAAGTGAGTTTTTCCAGAACAGGTATAATAAAGGAAATGGTTACTGGCCATTGATTCATACCTCTGCTTTTTGCATTGCATTTTGTTAGCTCTTAATCCTCTACTAGCAATTCACAATAACTGAAGGTTAAAGAAATTGTAGTGGGTCTAGCACTGGTTAAACACCAGTGCCCCTACTAAAATTATTTATTCATTTTCTGCTGTGAGACAAGGCTTAGGAGAAGGAGCAAACCAGGCTCAAACTTTGAAGAGTACAAAGTAAACTTTATTAACAGAACTAAAAGAGAAAAAAAAAAAGAGAAATCAGGGTAAATGTTCAGAACACTTCTCCTCCTCCCAACTTTTCTTTTGTTTTCCCACTGACAACATAAAGGGACAAATTTGTTATTTTCAGTCAGTTTACACTTTAGATTAGTCTTTCATCAGTTCTCTTATGGAGAGAAATCTCTATTGCCATGCCATGGAGACATTTCCATAAGAAACAGTTCTGTCATGGCTTTTAATTTCCATGAATAGCAGCTGCCTGGAAATATGCAATCGTGAAGTCCCTCTGATCTTTTCCAGCCTTCCCATAGCTATGCTCATGCACCATGTTTAACTTATGGGGTACTATTTTAAGGATGAGCTGCTCAAAAGTAAAAGTTCTCTTTATCCATCTTTGAAATCACCATCTCTGGGAACAGAGATCTTCTTCTTTCCCTGGCGGTAAAGGGTCTTCATCACTCTTCTCTCTCTCTGTTCAGCCTTCTCATTTGAATCACAGCTAGATCAAATTCTGCTTCCTCAGTATGGATGCTTTTGCTCATGTCTACATTCCATCCCCCCATGCTTTTTTTCATTAAAGGGATATTCTAGTGTATTACAGTCCATCACCATGGACTTATTAGAAGAATTTCAGCCTAAGATTAAGGCATCTCCTCATTCCCCTCCCATCTGGGATTTGACTTCTTCATTTGCATCTTCATGTTATTTCTCTACGTGTTTTCACTCTGTCCTTTTCTCTCACTCAAGAGAGGATTGGTATCTGCAAGTCTCATCTATTTTGGGGGGTTTCACAGAGCTGAAAGAGTTCATCTTGCCCACGCCTGCATATGGTACATATGTGATTTCTGCCGGGTGGTGGCCGGAGCACTCACGGGGATGGATTTTCAGGCTGCACTGGGGGAGCTGTGTCAGAATCTCAGGGGGCCTGGGCCAGAACGGCAATGGCGCTCTGGCTGCATGGCTGTTTGCTGGCCCCAGCTGTATTCAGTTCCAGCTGAGGGGCTGCTTTCTGCATGGGCTGCAGAGCTGCCTCCGGGCTTTTTTTCAGGGGCTGCACTGGTGGTGGGCCAGCATGTCTGCAGCCAGGCCAGGACTCAGTAGCTGATGGCCTCCCCTCCCCTGCCTGGCAGCCACTGGGGCCTGATCACTTAAAGCTTTATTTATTTAAGGGAAAAAAGAAAAGCTATGGCCATAAATAATTTTATATTGTTATCTTAATTTAGTTTTAAATAAGTTGTCAACTTGTTCTAATGCAACTGTTAATAAGTACCATGAGAAGGGAACAAAGTGAATAAGAATATTTTGTCAGGTTCAAAACATTCTATAATGACTACAAAAAATTTTCAAAATTCATTATCACAGGCAAAGTAGTCTTCATATTTTTATTTCATTAAGAATCATTCCATATGAAACATACTTCTAAAATGTTTACTGGACAGTGTTACTTTAGAATACAATAATAGAGAATCAATGTTTAGAATACAATGAAATTAATAATGAGATTAATGAATTTAATAACTCCTCAGTAACGCCACATAAACCAATTATGGAACATAGTATTTTATTTAATGTTGGGTTACTTCATTTTGAAGAGGAACTTTCATTGCATGCTTTCATTTATTAATGCTTAAACCTTCTACTCTCAATGTGAAGCAATTAAAAAAATATTGCATTTTTAGACTACTCAGGTGAAAATATCTGAATCATTGAAATTGAAAATGTCATGGTAAAACCTTATTCTTGGACTCATCTGTATTTTCCTTTCTTTCATCCTTTTTACACTCATCAATTCTGTGTTTCATTCATGCTATTTTATTAGGCCCAGACTGACATAGGTATTTGATATAAAATTCTCTGGTAAACTCTTTGTGGTCCATCAAGACTTTAGATGTTTGTCAAACTTTTACTTTACAGTGAGTGCCTTCTGTATTAGTCATTAGTTTTCCTGACTCGCCTGGAAACAGCTCTGTCAGTCTCACTGAGCTTCCCAGGGGCATATCCAGTTCCCCTGAACAATTCTCAGGAGAGCTTCTAAGAGTACTTAGCAAGCTAAGGTTTTCCTGTGTCTTTAAGATAGGGTGAAAAAAGATCACCCAAAACTATACCCAATTATTTGAATTAATTCTTGTCCCAAGCAGTAATAAGGTACAATGCAAATGGAGGTATTTATTTGCAGCATCCAGTATAACAACTCATGGCTAAATAAGTAGGCAGAGAAAAATCACACCTCACACTGCCTCTCTACCTCTCCCCACTTCTGAACTCTTTCCTTGTAGATTATGTTAGCTGTTATAAATTGTTTCTTATTTCAAATACTACATAAAGAAGAGAGTATTTACACTTTTCATGTTTAACTGATAGTTCTTATTCAGGAGATAAGCTGGTCTCACTTATCAAACATAATAAGTATTGTTTCACTTCATTGGTATTGCAACTAGCCTAAATTGTTAGGCTATCTATCCCTTCTTCTATTTTGTTGTTCCCTAATTTATATTAATCTATAAATTAAGATCCAGCTCCATTTCATTTTGGTTTTCCTGTGCTCCTGACACTGAATTCTTACCAGCTCTGATTTCCATGAGCAATTTAATTCACTAAAATGGCACATCAATGTCTCACCTGGAGGGACTGGGGAGGAGAGGATAATTTTCTTGTTATAGTCTTTAAATAAGATCACAGAAATTCCAGCAAGGATCCAAGCTGATGCATGTAAAGAAGGGCAATAATACAGAAGCAAAGGATTAAGAAAGGAGTGGGGAATGAAGGAGCAGGAAGAACAGAAAATAAATTTTTTCACACTTCTTTTAGGCAGCAGTTGCTTGTCAGAGTATCTCATGTCTGCAAAACTGCAAGCACAGTATGAATGTTTCAGTGTCAAACCCTCTAACAGAGCTTACAAAGCTACACATTTACTTATGGCTAAAGCAGCTCATTACTTGCTCTCCATTAATACTTATATGGCCTTGGCCATCCTAGTGTGACAATGAGTTTGAGGTAATAAACCTCTAATATTCTTCTTTACTATATCTATACTAAATATAAGTATTTACATACAGAATATAGATAATACAAAGAGACTATATATATACAAATACGCACAGACATTGTCTTCATTTATTTGTTGCAATAATCATACTTTATACCTTGAAAAACTAACTCTTGTTATTTTGTCAGTTAGTGAGTGATGATGCTTGAAAGTTCTTGTTTACAGGCATGCTTATGGAAATATTTAAGCTGAGAGGATTCCAAATTGGAAGATAGCTCTCAGTTGAAAATTAGGATACAATTTTGTTTCTTCATTTCCTAACCCAGAGACCTGTTATGGAAATTCATTAAATGTTTGTGCTTGTTTCAGCCAGGACAGAGTTAATTTTTTTGCAGTACTCGTAGGGGACATGGTTGTGGGCATGTCAGTGAGGTAATTCTGTACCACAGAGCATTGCTGAGGGTAGGGATAAGGGACTGTGACTTCCAGAAAGAAGACTGTGGCTTCTGGATGAAAAATACATTGTCATTGCCTGCTATTGTTTGTTGCCTTTGGGTCCCCATGAGCATTTTGTATATGAATCGCCCTCTTTTTTTTTTGCATACTTTTGCTACCACTATTGTTGCTGTTACTATTCTTATTTCATTGCTCTTTTCAGCAAAGTGCTCTTATTTCAACACATGATCTTCACATTTTGTGCCTCCAGTTCTCAGCTCCATCCCACCGGTGTGGGAAGGACGGAGAAGGGGGAAACAGATGAGCAGTAGTGTGGTTTGGAGCCTTGGTGGGAGAACTAAATTAAGAACTAAATCTCATTCCTAAACCATGACTGTATTTTACACTATTTAAAAAAATTAAATAGATAAATAAAGAAATAAATACATTCTAGAAAATACAAATACTTCTGTGATTAAGTGAATATAGAAACAGCAGAAATATTCAAAACTTATGCATGATTGTTGGAGTGCTTCTGTGGTTTATTTTTTTTTTTAATCTGAACTAGTCCTTACAGAGTGTGTATTTTTGAATTTATTGAGTTTAGACTAACTTCAATTAATTTTATTCCATTTTACTGTATTTCTGAACAATACACTTAATGTTGTTTTGAACAATACTATTACTTTCACGATATAAATTGTTGGCTTAATACAAAATGGGGAAAGTAGCTAAATTAGAAGGATAAGGGTAGATGAGATGACAAAACCCACTCTAATTATTTCCTGCATTTTCATGAAACTGAAATGTCAGTAATTTTATAAGATAAGATTATCTGTTTGTTATAGTCAAAACAATGTCAAGAATCTTGTAAAAGAAACAAGATTTGGTTTATTACTTCAGACAAAAGCAATAATTATTTTATTAACAGATCCAAAATCAAAACTAAAATTACACCTCTCTAGATTAGTTATCTTAATTAAATGTAAAATAGTTTTGTTATACCTGAATTTGAGCAAAACAATAACTACTGGAAAGAGAAAAAAATATTTTAGTGGCAATCCTGTTAGTAATAATTTTGATAAAGCATATCACAATCTCTTGGTAATGCAATAGACTTCAAAGGATGTTCTGCTTCTATATATGACATACTATAAATAAGGAAACATTACTCCTTCAAGCCTGCATGGAAACAGAATGTCTTATTACTTGCACAAACAGTAGATTAGTGTCTGTGTGTGGAAATGATGGAATAAGAATAGAAATTAAAACATCACTTGAAGTAGTATAACATGAAAAAGTTTGTCCGAGGCTCACAATGAGGAACAGAAAGTTTCCTCTGCTGTCTCTGATCCTGCAGCAGCCTGCTTGCCTTCAGATTTAGAAGAAAAATAGCTGGGATTGTTTAATTATTTCTCATTATTTCTTGTAAGATGCAGTGTTTGCCAGTAGAGGTGTAGTATGATACTAATATAACTATAAAGCTCTCAAAACCTGGCCCTTTAATTTTTTATGATGCTGGAACAGGCACAGGAATTCCCTGCAAGTCTGTCTTGTTCAGTACAGCACAGTGCAACATCTAGCAGGCAGAAATTAGATATTTTAGGTTCCATGTGCAATTCTCATTGTAAGACCTCAGGTAAATACACTACCTTACCATGTTATTTGAAAACTTATTTTCTGTTTGTTTCTTTTCTTCTCACAGGATTGCTCTTTAGCATGTCACTGAGTTTTTGATACTCAGTGAATAAACAGCTATTTAATGCTTCCTTCAGTCCCTTTCAGTACATGGCCTCAAATACTGTTACGCCCAGAGCATTCAAATATGTCACTTGTCCAAGTGACACTTGAATTTTTAACACCCTGATCCTAGAAAATGAAGTCTCGGTTGTCATCAGTACAGGAGATGAAAACTCAACACTCCAAAAGGCAAACCAACTACTTCCAGAAAATGCACAAATAATGTTATTTATACATATGTATGTGTCCTCTCTTGAAGAACTTGATTACGATAATTTAAATTAGATATCACTTCTATCCTAGGCTAGGGCAGATTGTCAAGACTATCTATGCTAGGCCTTACAAGCAGCTTCAAAAATGCGTTACATTTTTCATAGTGGAGGCAGAATTCCAACATAAGTGAGGAATTTAATTTCTTTTCTATTCCTTCCCATATAATAAATGTTTTCAGCTAGAAGGAACAGAGAAACTTTCAATATTCTTTTTAGATAGCATTGGAGAAATCCTTAATAGACATCAAAGCATGAAGTATTTTAAGAACAAAAAACCAAAAACACCTAGAGATAAGTAAGAAGGAAAAAAAAAAAACCAGTTTCACGTAATACTTCAACTTCTGTGTGAGGTACATGTCTGCCTGCTGTATCAATTCAGGTGATGAACTGCCATTTTCATCAGTAACCATGCCCACCTCTCTCTTCCATACAAAGCTTTCGTTGCCCATCCTTCAGAAATTCCACAAAAATGATCAATTAACATGCAAAGAGGAATTTTGCACTGTATCCACAAACTTTTGGATCTGCCAATACTGGAAACTGAAATTTTCCATAGGAAGTCCCATCTACACAAGATGAATTCTATACAGTGAAGAACTTTGTGTAGAGGCTTCACTTTTGTTGTCCACATATCAACCACAGGATTCCCAGCTAACATTCTCAGATTTTGTTGCGTTTTTTAAAATTTGTGTACTATAGTGAAGAGGTTTTGAAAACCTTACAGAAAAAAAAAAAGACACCACTGTGCCATATAACCATATACTGGTTATAACTTTCTTCCAAGAACCACTAAGATTTTTTACCCTTTCTCACTGTCACCAACTAAAACACAAACAGTATTGCTGTTAAAGAACATATTCCTTTGGAGAGTACAGTATGAAGGAAATAATGCAGTTAAATTAGAGCTCTGATAAAATAGGTTGTGTTAAATACTCTCTCATGGCATTTTGATATTATGATTCTTAGTATTATGGGGAGATTTGAGACTGTTTAGAACCTTGCAGAGTTCACATAGACATGAAAATATCTTATGTATTGTGTGTCAGGGAAATATCTGTTTATTAGATATGTAACTAAGGAAAGATCTGCTCTGAACATGCTTTTATAATTATGTTCATTTAATCTTTTATTAATATACAATGTAATTCATATTACAATTTAATATTTCAGCCTAGAGTTTTGCCAGCTTTGAAATTCAGAGCTCTGGACATACTAGCTAAAATGTTCCTACTTGTATTTTTTTTTTAAAAAATAAAACCAACCCCTAAAACAGTGTTTCTAGAATGTAACTTTATGTACTTGGACAAATGAATTATCAGTTCAGTGATATAAACTACAGCCTGTGTAGAGTAAAAATCTTTTAGATTTAGCATACATTTTGACAATAGTTAAGAGGTACTAGCAAAGATATATTCTGTATTCCATATGTGGTTTTTGTTTTTCTTTTCCTTTTAGTTATATCTCAGTACTTTCTACAGGTACATTCAAATTCTAAGTAGATTCGAAACAGAAAAGGCCAGTTTGTACTTACGAATATTTAGAGTGGTGCTCTAAAATAGTCTAAAGTGTGTCTGAAAGGATCCGAATTAGATATAGAAATGTATAGGTCTGAATATTTTAACAAACACCTTTAAGAACTGTTGAATGCCACATTTAAAATGAAGTGTGTAAGTCTTCTCATAAAAGACCAACCCTTTTTTTCGATCAAAACTGTTTTTAAGTAGGATTTGGGTTTTCCTTATGTTGTTAACAAGTAGACAAAGGAAATGAGATTATAAATTAAAATGAAATTTCTCTGATGTAGTTTGCTTGTCATAAATAGAAAAAAAAAAAACATCCATTAAGAATCTCTATATTTTAATATATTGGTCTTGTTCTACTGCAGAAAAAAAAAAATGGGATTCAGCCATGGTTCTTGCAAGACTTCTCCAGAAACATTATTTCTTAACATGATGTGTTTCCTATTAATATGGAATATTTAATGAAACTCTGGTATCTCATACTGTGATGAAAAAAAAGGCATCTATTTCACTATACTGATTAATTTTGGTGGGAGATTAAATCCCATTTCAGTTTGGTTATTTTTTAGCTCCAAAAATATGTACTGTGTCTATTTTAGTACTGGCAAATCTACCCTCACACAGATGATATCTTAGCTGAGAATTTCTGATATTCATCAGTTTGACTTTTGTTTTAAGCAATCAACATTTTTGAAAAGGATAACCTTAATTTAGTGTAGTTCTCCAGAGTTATTCAGGAAAAAAAACAAACAAACAAACAAACAAAAAAAACAAACAAAAACCCCAAACCAACAAAAAAACCCCACAAAACAAAGATAAAATTTGAAATCTGGAGCATGGTTATGCAAAACAAAAGTTTACCATCTGGTAAATTAAGACATGAATTTACATCATATTAGGTTCTCTGTGGTAGCTACTCCATTAACAAATGTTGTAGTGTAATGAATGACAATGGAATAATCCAGTGTGGTCCAAGGGCCTGTTGCCTGTATTAGAAGAATTCTTTGTGCACTTTCTTCATATCCACTGTTGTGCTTAGACTTCTCTGTTTTTTTTAATTAAATGTGGATTGGACTTAATATACACAAAATCAGTTCTACTAGCATAGTTGTGTGCCTATAACTTACCACCCAAACTTAAAATTAGATAGCGTCCATAATCCATAACCCTTATTTAACCCTTCTTAATATTTGAGATTTGACTTCCTGTGAAGGGAAGTCAGATGATCAGACCTTGTCATGACTGAATAGGCTTATTTTCTGCTGAATGTTTTGACACGTGCATGCACACCTACCCTTATGTACACACACTCTCACAAGACTGATTTTCTTCTTTAATTCATGAAAAAATAGTTTGGAAATACAAGTTTTAATCATAAAATGGATAGTTGCAATGAGAAAAAAAAAAAACCAACTTATATTTCTCTCAACATTATAGTTACTTAACTAGTAATACATTGAGATAGATGACAGTGAATCATTGTGATCTAATCATTGTGATCTAATATATTTTGATATTTAATTAATTTTTTTAATATTAGATTTTTTTTCTTTTGCCAGGTTGAGTGGTATGAATCTACCTTCTCCAGTTATCAGCAGTAAGAACTGGTTACGACTCCATTTTACGTCTGACAGCAACCACCGACGGAAGGGATTTAATGCTCAGTTTCAAGGTAGGACACCCATAAAAGCATGCCTAGAAAGCCATTTACCTTTAAGCATCACTAAAGTGGTGGTGGAATTTGATAATTATGTTTAAATATCACAGTCACAGTAAAAAGGTGGCTCTTAATTACTATGTTCCTATCACTCTTACACTGATATCTGTTTTCTTTGTGTGATCAGATGTCTCTAGGGATTTACTTTTGGAAAAAGTATGTGTGTTTCACAGTGCAGTCTGCTTTAAATATGTATCTGCTTGCTCACTTTTTTCATAATAAATTTCATTGCAGTCAGTCTGATCTTTGCTTTAAAAACATGCCTGAAATGCAACTCACAGAAAGTCAATTCCACACAAAGGCAGGCTTCTGTCTAAATATTCTTCATTACTCAAAATCTTACGTTTGTCATTTGGAAATGTGACTCAACCACAGTATAATACAGATTATATTTCAGGCTCCTGCATATTTTTGCATATACAACTTCAAAAGAAGACAAGAGGATGTCAGTGTTGCTATCATTTCTACTTATGTTCATGCAGACACTTTTTAAAATGCAATTGTATTGATTTTTGTACTTTATAAATAATTACTCAAGATGAAAGACATGGTAATTGTATTGAAAATAAAAAAGCTTCTTAATTTATCTGCACTTTTAAATTTTGTACTTACATAGGCTGTTTTGACCCTTTTACCCCCCACAACATCAAATCCTTTAGAAATTTAGATGCTTGTGTTTTTTCCTGAAACTGTGGGACCTCTGTCATTTTTGAAATGACAAATACATTGCAACAACTGTATGTTTCTGGTGACTATGGCATGCATGTGCAACAAAAGCATTTAATATACACAGTTCTTTTAGTTTTAAAAATATTTTAAATATTTCAGAAAAAAAAATCAGAAATTTCATTTCATTTTGGTAACTCAGCATAAGTATGTGATCCTTTGCACTTACAACTTATTTTTTTCCCAAGTTAACCAAGGATGCATATATAATACCACTATTGGGTACTATGAATGCAAATTAACTGCTTATGTTAAGTCTGTGACTTAAGTCTGTTAACTGGGGTCCACAAAAACATTGTGATTTGTCCTGCTGATGCACCAGAAAACAGTGAATCAACGGAATAACAAAGGGGAAGTTTGTGATGATGTAACATACCCTGGAAAATAATTTTTATTCTTCTTCAATATATTTTATCTTTAGAAAAATACTCTCCAAGTAGTTAAAACTTTTGGGAAATATCTGGGGTGATCATTATTTCAGATGTGTCTCTCTTGATCTGCATAATATATCAGATGTTGGGTATAAGTATGAACTTCCTTGATGTAGAATATACCTTGAATGACATGTGGAAGTATTTTATTGCAAATTCAAATTCTTACAATTACAGAAATTTCCTTTCTTAATTTAAATAATTCTTATGAATTGCAGGTTTATAAATTTTACTGTATTTAATACAAAGATTTCTGAATTACATGAGAGATTGTGAATTACATAATTATCTATCTTATCAGAAACATAAACTGTGTTAAAACGTAGGAGAAAGATTTCAAGACCCATAGGATGAAAATTTATAGTGGTATAAAGATCAGGTTAATCTAACAGCTTCATTAAGTCCTTTTTATTACACAGAATTAGTGTGTAATATTATGTGTGTATTTGAAAACTAAGCAGAAGCAACAATATTTTCAGCTAGAGTAATTTAGCAGTACCACGAATTCCACAATAGCAGGAGGTTGGAAGAGCCCTCTGGAGTTCATCTAGCCCAGTGTCCTTCTCAAAGAGGGGTAACCTAAAGCAAGCTGCCCAGGACTGTGTCAGGTTTCTTTTGAATAACTCCAAGATTAGAGACTGCAGCCTCTCTGGGCAACCAGTGCCAGTTTTTTCTCTCAGAATAAAAAGATTTTCACTTTTTATTAAGTGGATTTTCCTGAGTTTCAATTTGTGCTTATTGCTTCCCATTTTGTCAATGGATATCATCATGAAGACTCTGGCTCCACCTTCTTTACACTCTCACATTCACACCAATAAGGTCCACCCCTGATTCCCCCAAACTTTCTCTTCTCCAGGCTAAAATGTATCAGATATTTGAGTGTCTCTCTTATGTTTTTGTTTTCAGAAACTTCTGCTAAAATTCAAAAGCCTTTACATATATTTCCATCTTAGGTACTTCTCTGAAGTTAAATAATTATTTGAACTGATCATGCAACAAAAAAAAACACCTCTACAAACTAAGTCTTGTGACATATACGACCTTGTTTTCAGGCACAAAACCTAACAATGAAAGAATGCCTCCTATATCTGATTGTCTCCAGACACAATCCTTGTATTTGTCCTCTGGGCAAATCCTGCATTGGTTATATGACTCTGAGACCTCCAAGAAACATTTTCCTATGCACTCTTGGGAAATAGACTGTTTGAGAATACACACATGTAGTTGGGATTGATGTGTTGATATATTGAGCTATCCTTTCTTTGAGACACATGATGTAAATATATATACTTTTTAATGTTACCATTTAACACTCACTTTACTAATAGATGAGTCCTCATTACCAGACAAAACTGAAGGTATCTTTGTGATTGTTCTAATTTCCCAGAAATTCTAAATCTTGAGCAGCTGTCCTCAGTGCATCTGGGACTCAACTGTTTAATGTTACTTAGACTGCTTTCTCCTGTTGCTTCTTTCTAGAAAGAATAGCTCTTTAAAGTCAGTCTGTGCTGTCAGTTTGTGACTGCTTGCTTGGTTCATTCATGTGTGTGTGTGGTGAAGATGTATAAGTGTGCTGCACAGTAACAACAGTCCATTGTTTCAGGGACATAGAAAAGTCAGTAATTTTAATTTCAGTCCTTAGATATTAAATGAAAGCAGCCTTTATGCTTTGCCAGATAGTAAGCTCTTGTGCTTTAGAGTCCCAGTCCTAGAGATTTTTCACGGTATCTGTCAGGTGTAAATGCTATTCACAAAACAAAATCACAAGCTATTCCTCAAAAAGGGGTAGCTTGTCCTTTTGCAGATAGCATCACAAAGACTGTGGTTAATGTTGGCTGGATGCCAGGTGCCGACCATATCAGTTATTCCTCCACCTCACCAGGACAAGTGAGAGAAAATTTATTGAGATAAGGACAGCAAAGTATCACTTGCCAGTTATTGTCATGGGCAAAACAGGCTCAACTCTCACATAACCTCACTCCTTTCTCTGGCTGCTATGAATGCTGTATTGTGACTTTTTTCCTTCTTAAATATGTTATATCATTGCTGATGCACTCAGCCTTGGCCAGTGGCAGGCCAGCAGAACCATCTGGTTTTGGTCCTATCAGATGTAAGGGAATCTTCTGGCAGCTCTTCACAGAAGCCACCCCCGCAGCACCCCTAGCCCCTCTCCAAAAAAATCTTCCACTCAAACTCAATACACAAATATATTTTTTACATATTTATATTTTTAATATAAATCTATTCAATTGATTTGTTCTGATGTCACACACCTCTTGTGCCAACTTAATCCATTCCTTTCCCTGATGTTGGTTCCTTCCCTAAATAATCCATAATTAGCCTTGTGCAATACCAAAATGCTCTTCCCTTTTACTCCACAATGAGCTTTGTATCCCTGAGCAGGGCCCCTCCTGGGTCTCTGAAGTGACTGTAGAGCTCCCTGAGTGAGCTGTGCCCCAGCCCCTGGGGCTGGGTCTCACCAGGGGCAGCCCTGGGAAGGCTGGGGTAGGGACTGAGTCTCTGTGTTGGTTCCCCCACTTGCCAAGGACCTTTCTTCTGAATACGTGGTCACGGATCTAGGGTGGCTGCAGAAAGGCCAGGGAGAGGTGGCATCTGTCTCATCTATCTACCATCCTGTCCCTGTGCTCCTTGGCATGTGCAGGGGTGAGATTTTTATTGCCTCACTGTCCTGGCTGCAGAGGGGGCAGGCCCCTACTCCTTTGTGTACAGGGACAGGTTGCTGTTCTACACCAGCCATATCATTGGTGGTGGTGTGGTTTTGGGGACAGAAAAGGTTTAGAAGCACCCAATTCTGCCTCTCCATTGGGGAGGTTGTTGGGATCATCCTCTGCTGCTGGTGCTACACATCCCTCTGCTGTTTCTCTGGGTCATGGCTTGGAGATATGGTAAAGCCACTGTTTGTCCAAGCCATGGTGCCGACAAAAGTGGGACCACCGTGTTGTGGAGTCCAAACCCCAGCAGACCCAGAGCGGTGCAGCATCAGTGCCAGAAGCAGCCATGCAGAATCAAGTCCAGCTTCTAAACTGGCAGCGTGGCATGACACAGCCAATACGGCTTTCAGGGATTTGTCCACCATAGTTTTCCATTGTCTCAGGCTCAGGAAGAGGGAGGGAGATTCAACCAAAGGAAGCAGCCACCATGTTGTCTTTTTCCCAGGGGCCACGTGAATGTGACTTATGGGGAACATCTACCGTCCCATCTTTGTCTGGGCAGCCACGTGGAACTGTCAGAGTGGTGAACTCCTGTAGTGTGTAAAACTGTGGTTTATACTATGGTTACTGATATTGTTGCTGTTATTGTGTGTTCCTTATTCCATGGCTTTTATTTCTTGTTGTTATCTCAATCGTAGTCTGTCTTTCTCCTCTTACTGGAAAGGGTGAGGGGAAGGGGAGAGGCTTATCTGGAGTTTCATTTCCATCTGGTGTTAAATCCCCATACTAACCTAGCACGTCTAACAGTGTCACTGGCTTTTTGAAAGCAAGTCAGTATGGGACGCACCATAACACTTCTTTGAGCAACAGTGGGATAAGAAACTTTTTTTCTTTTCCTAGTAAGAATTCCCATTATCAATATCAAATTAACATCATGTTTATTATTATCATATCACAGCTATATTATTGCTGTAACTTGGCCTTTTCCGTCAGCCAAAACTAATACTAACAAGCAGTCAATTTCATTTTCTTTTCTTTGTTTGATCTTTCATCAAGTAAACAGAATTATTATAATTTATTTCATTAAAATATTTGAACTACCAATTGGATATAAAACTATGCATAATTAATTTATTCAGCAATTTTTCAGATCTTTGTAGCTTGCATTTTTAGCAATATTTAGTGCCCCATTTTTAACATGGCCAAGAAAACCAGCTCACTGGTATAAAAAAAATTAGCACTGTACTAGAATAGCACATCTTAATGCATCAAGTAAATATAGTTTTAAAAAACTTGTCAAGCTGAATTTATAAATAAAATATTGCAGTGTAAAATGATTGATGTTTGGATTTCCTCTTGAATCATATTTATTGTCACATTTTCCATCAGATTATAGTAGAAGTTTACAGAAAAACTAAAAATTTTATAATTAATTAGGTATAGAATGAAGGGTTTGTTTTGGTATTTGCTGTTTTTTCCTCTCTACACATCCCTTGTCGATTTTTTTGTATTTTGATTTTTTTGTATTTTGATGTTGATTTAATCAATAAAATATTTATGTACCAATTTCTCTGTGTTTACCTGTGGAATATTTTTTGTAGTTTCAGAGTTTCTATTCAGAAGGATTCATTGTGTTGAATGGCCTTGAAAACCACCAGAAAAAAAAATTACATTGCAGTGACATGCTCTGACTTGTCTTCTTCATATCTGCCATACCAGCAGCACTGGTCTCATGGAAATGAACTCTCACAGTATTTATCACTGGATGCAATTCTTGTTCTGCCTTGCTCCTTGGTGGCATTGCCATAGGAGGAAAGATGTTTCAGTCATTCAGTTGTTTTTGTTTTTTTTTTTAAGTCCTCTACCCTCACCTATGCTAATACATGAATTCCCTTTGCATATTCAGTGGGAGTTGCAGAGCATGCCAGTGCTTCATAAATGTGCAAATTCCCCAGAGGTGAATTATCCTTAACAGGCTAACTAAGAGATGAAAACCTGGCACTTCCCAGAAACAAAGCTTCTCAATATACACAGAATGATTTAAAAGGTGTTGTAAAGAATCCCCTGCTTTTTTACCTATCTTTCAGCATGTACAATATGCCCGTTTAGCTTTTGCTTACTGCCAGAACAATAGAAGGTTTTTCTAAAATATTTTTTTTTCTTTTTAGGAGGAAAGAACCCCACAAAACCTTTAGTATGCAGCTAAAACTGATCTGTTTAGGTTAAATATTTCATTCAAAATTCCTAGACATAGAACAGAATAAAAAAGCTTCCAAAGCAAAACATGATTAATGGCTATGTTTACTTTTTTACTTTTGCAGTAACCTGGGCCTCTGTTGCAGAGCATTTCAAATAAAGTATTCTATTTTTGGCAAGTATTCAGAAAGGTTCAAAAAGCTATTAGGTATTTTGACAATAATGTACTACAAGTTATCGATCTATTGTGTTTAACTACATTCAGTAATTCAGGATTTAACAAAGAGATAATCTTGAAGTCAAGCAATGAATATAATAGAGGTTGCTGAAATAAATGTATGCTAATGGGAAACCATGAGTGAAATAATGTAAATCAGCTTACAATTTTAGTTCTTTCAATGAATTTTCATAATTCACAAAGTCTGCCTATAAATGCCTGTCCTTTCTACATATTCTTTAAAATCCTAGAAATGATGTTTTAAATAAGTGAAAAGAATTTGCAGTGATTCTTTGAGGCATGGTACTTTTAGTCAGGGATTTCATTTAGAATTGTTATAAGAAAATTAGTAAAAGCAATTGATAGCATCAAAAGCCAGAAAAACCTGTTATTTTCTAGCTCTTAAGTGATGCTGAGTAGAGTTTTCCTTTAAATGGTCCTTAGACAAAAATTTATGGTTTGTTAAATTTTGTTATGAAGAGAGTAAACCAGTCTTGATATGAAAACATCAACAAGGAGATTATCCACCATCTTTCTTGACCATTCTTTTCTGTGGTTAATAGAACCACTTATGTAGTCCAGTACTGCCACAGTAATACTTCTTTCTTAAGAGTCTAGTAAAATGTTGCTAAAAAGGCTCAGACATAGCTGTCTCATGATATCAGCACTAAGAAGATACCAACTTAGTAACAGCCATTCAGACTTCAGCCATTGTTTGGCATGGTGTTACCTCCCCAGAAGTCAAGAGTATTCAAAAAACTGTGGTTGAAGTGGCATTCAAACAAGGAACTGAGTGGTTCTCATTTTATGATTCATTTTTAGAGACAGTTCCTACACACTACTACCCAGTGTGTCATGGACTAAATGGTATTGATATAATTTTCCAGAACTATGGAGAATATCTGCAGTCATTGGAGACTTGATGCCTGTTGGACTGGTTTTATTATGATATATCATATATTGAAAGCACAAAGTAGCTAAGGCAGTCCATCAGGGCAAGGGGCCAGATAGAAGACATAGAGAAGGTTAATGGAAAACAAATGGCTGTGCTTCTTTTTAAACCTGCAGAACCTGTGTCAGCTTATACAAATAGAATGAGAAAGATCTGTGTAAAAATCTATTGTGACACCAATTTATCTTGATGCCATTTATTCACTAGTACTGCATGCAGAGATTTCCAGCACAGGGAGCAGGTGGAAGGTCTGATAGTGACAGCCAGTACTTTGCTGAATTGATGGAACAAGGAAGCCAACTGATCATGAACCTACAGCTTTTACAGGCAGCTATATAGGAGAAACATTTGTTCCTGCTGTGAAGCTCTCCAGAGTTATAATACCGATTAGTAGGGAAGATTTTGAAAGCTGTTAGTGACAGAAACACTGTGAAAGTGTATTAGATGGAATACTCTTCAGGCAAGGAATAGAGAAAGAGAAAAGGGATGGACTATTTCAATGAGTTGATTTAAACTAGAGATCCTATGGAAGGCTGTGATGCTTCTGCAAAAAGTCAGGTGAGCAGTTGAGTGGAAAAGCTTCTTGGGATGCTTCCAGGTTATTGAATGTGGGATCTTGTTTTATCAATAAAATTATTATAGAATTCCCTTCATAAACTGAAGCGAATAGTAAGATTGAGAAAGATTGCTTTTTTCTTATTCTCATAAATACTAAACTTTTAGAAAGAATTCATAGTACAACAGGCCATAGTGAAGCAGAAGAAAACCTAGAAACAGATAATGAACTGTTTAGTGATCCCACATGACTTTGAGTAATAAGAAAGAAATGCTTCTTTCACAAGTATAATCTGGAGAGAACATTGATGATGCCAAATGTGAAAGTGTATTTATTCCAGGGCCTAAGGTACTGGTAGTATTCTCATAATGATGTCTTTGGGGGAGAATGTGGAAAGATGAGGCACCAGGACCAAGCAAACAGAGCACTGAAGTGGATTATTCAGTCTGAATTAAGAAAATACTTTGTTTTACAACAGGATTACTCAGATTGAAGAAAATCAGAACAGTGAAACTAAAGCAAAAGGAAATTGATTAATTCTTCACTGTACTGAGATAAATTCGCTAAGTTCCTTCAAGAATAATCTTATGAATGTTCTTGCAAACACATCACTTTTTTACTGAATTCTGAAAAATATTTAAAGCCAAGTGTAAGTCTTTGTAAAATATACATATCATATGTAAAAAATACTGAAAATATTGGGGTTCTTCCTGTACTGTAACAAAACCTGAGAATCATTCAAATATATCTAGATGTATTCCTTATAGTGACATAGAGCTTCAATCTGGACAGGAAAGGTGCTTCTTGTGATCACCAGATACTGGACAATATGCTGTTTCTCTTCACCTTCAAATAGCTGTACTTAGGAAATATCTGCAGTGAAGGGCAGCCAAGAGCTGAACTCAGCAGAGCAGCAGCAGAGCAGCTTGAGGAAGCACCAACAGATGATGTCAGAATATTTTAGCTTTGAGTGGTAGCCAGTATTTGAGGTGTTGGAGGTTATTTCATGCAGGAAAAAAAAATCAGCAAGATACTCATATATTTGGGTAATTGGGAAAAAACATATTATGTCACCAAAGTTTGGGGTAAAATGTATTTTCTTCACACATGTTCAAATATGTCAGAAACTAAGAGCTGCATGAAAATCACAGTAGATTTGAATGATGATTTGCAACATCAAAGTTTTACATTCATGATCAATTCAGATAAGACCAGGCATGTATTCCTTCCATGGCTTGGTTTATTTCAGCTGTAGCAAAAATAAATAAAAAAAAAAAGAATACCACTGGTGCTTTCCAGTAGTCTAATAAGATTGTTGCGGACTTCCAGCACTCAGCTCTCTGCCCTACTCCCTGAATAAGTAACTCATCTCCAAAAGACTCTTGAAGCTAAGATGATGCAGAGAAAAGGTGAAATGAGCTAATTCAGTAAGCTTACTGAATGTTTAAGTGAAGCCAGAAAAAGGCTATGCAGATTTTTAAAAGTAATCACTTTAAAGATTGAAAGTGTTGTTCAATTCTGACATTATTAATGTAAACCCATTTATCTTTTTGTGCTGGAAAATAATCTTTGAAATCAGGGAAATCTTTCTTATGAAGGTGCAATGGGTAAGTTACAGAGAAGTGTCTCTGAAAAGTTATTCAAATGGGACTTAAATTGTTATAAAACGTCCAATTTAGAGTATTTCTTTTATTTACAGGAGGAGTTGAACGGTTCACTCGAACCACAGTGTGCAGTAGTCTCTGTTTCTTTTTCAGATGTTGAATAGTTTTTAGTTAGGGACTATGCTTGCTTAATACCTTTTAAAACTACAATAAAACACCATATAGGGCACATGCCAAAACTTACACACTCAAGTATAAAAGAGGAAAAAGTTTGCTTTTTATATCTCAAACTATCCTATTTAATCTCTTGGATCCATATGTCTTCCAGATAACTACATTTGGCTGTTAAAGTTTCCCCCCCTTGTTCCACCTAATGTTTAGTGTCTAAAATGTAGGGATCTATCTTCAGCAAGTATTGTACGTTTCTGTTATGTTTCATGGAAAGAAAAAGGCATCTCCAGAGTAGGATCCATTGTGTCTATCTTAGAAGGGGATTAATAAATCCCCTTTGAGTGAGCTATTTCTCCTTATAAGACATATATTTAGAGGACTGATATTAAGTTTTGTGCATCCCTTCCCTAATGTACTTTCAGTAAGATACAGAATACCTTTTTCTTGACATCTGAAAAAAATCCAAGGATAGAAACTGCAGGACCTGTTTCAGTGCATAAGAGTCAAAAATTTTTCATATATCAAGTCAAAACATCTTGTTTAAATTTCTGATCTCTGTATTTCAAATAAAGCTCATGAGTATAATTTTTCCTCATTCACATGAAGTGTGTTTCAAATATATAACAAACGCCTTCAAGAGTGAAGTGTCACAAGGAATTTGAGTGATGATTGTAATTTTTACTCTAAAATAGTGCCACAGCACAAAGAGAAGAAGGAGAATATAGTTATCTTTTTCTGTCCATTGCCTAATAACTCAATGTTTTTATTACTCATCCAGGTAAGCAATATGGGTTCTGAATCCTCAAAAAACTGCTCACATGTTTTACAAAACACAGATATTAATAAATTGAGAAAATCATGCTGGCAGAGGGGCCACAACTCCAGACAATATTCCAAATATTCTCTGCAAGAACTGTTGTTCATTTCCCATTAAATATGGAATAATTGTAACAGACTTGTTAAACAGCCTGAAAAACTAAACATAAGGTGTCTCTTGATGGAGATTTTCACACCTAAGTCTGGAAACTAATCCAAATAAAACCATATCCATGAAGTTTGCCCTTCCAAAAGGCCTTGAGGATAATATTGTCTGCACTGATGTCTCTGCATGATGTACGGTTCCTGCCTTAGAAGAAAACACCACACTGCTATCATAACCATTTCATACTATTCAGCTACAATTGTGTTTCAATCATCTTTCATCATTTGAACACCTGTTTTCTGTGTTTAGGCATGAATGACTGCACTTGCACATAGCACAGAATGTACTTTCTGCAGTACGTGCTCAATTTCAGTAGTCAAGAAAAGCCACCTTTGCTCTGATGTTACAGTACAGAGATAAATACAATGGAATCATGATTTTTAAGGCAATATTTAAAGATAACTTGCTTTCTACCACTTCACTTCTTAGAAATATTTACATATAGATCAATGTATGTTGTAGTAATTATAAAATTTATATCATGTAATGACAAAAAGTATAACTTATATTCTGTAGTATGAATTTATTTACTGTGAGCTACTAATTACTGCCATATAAGAAATGTTTGAGTTTGGATTCCTGGATGAGAATTTTAGACTTTCTGTGCTGAATGGCACAGACCCACAAGAGAACACTGCATTTGACCTGAGGCTGTGGAGAAGACTTTAAAAATTGATTGATAGTACTGGAATTACTGGGTGTGTAGTTGGTTAGAAGCGTGTAATATCACAGGGTGGAAGACTTAGAGTTTGGGGTTTTAGAATATAGAAATAAATATGAAGCAAGATGGAGGTTTTAGGGTGGAGACATGTTGTTCTTCTTTGCCTTCTTCCTTCTTCTTCATGGGTTTGGGTGATGTTTTGTGGTTGAACAGAAAAGTCTGCATTGCGGGCTTCGGGGGATCAGTTATTGGGTTAAAAGGGAAAATAATCTAGGTGTCCTTTCTTAATTGGACAGTTTAGTTTTAAATGACCTTGTAACAAGAGTTAGTTAGACATTTTGTGCCTTGCTAATGAAAATCTGCTGAAATCATGCTTGTGAGACTGTTTCACTGATAAGAAATAATAAACACCTGAGTCCAAACATGGAATGCCATCTCGAGCGCCTTCAATCCCAACCTTGAGATATCTGAGTTGAATTCTTGTTTCTGTTTGTATCTTGGATAAATAAGTGCATTTTGAGATTATTAGCCCCTGCAAGGTCTAGGAAAAAAGTATTTAATATGAATCAGAGAAGGATTACAGGTTTTTGTAATTTTTGGTAACTGAAATGCATCTTGATATTGTCATTAGGATTCTGATGCAGAGTCAGTCATCAGCTGTTTTGCAATTTCTATTGTTTTTAGACACAATCGTTTTGAATTGTTCATGCTTGTTCCACAATTATTTTCTACATCCTATTTTACTTTCCATTGCTCAACTTTCCCACAGAACTAATATCCTGTGAAGGTGTCCTATATTTCTATCATTTCTCTTACCATTACAATTAAAATTCTACCCTCTGTCTTCCTTAATGTATAGCTGCACCGCTATATGCTATATAATGCTAAGTCTCTTCCTACTTGGCTCCTGATCCCACCTGTGGTGCCCAAACTATTTAATAGGGATAGGCTGGGAGTTTATCAGCCATTCAGCTGACTAAACAGAGAAAAAAAGATATTAAACCTCTGATGCATCTGTTCTTTCTCACAAAACTTTGCACCTGTGAGAGCTCTTACTCTCTTTCTAATTCAGTTGAAATTGCCCTGTAGATTCAAAAGGGTTTAGGTGAGCCAAATAATGTAACACAGTGTTAATCTCATCAGAAACAGAACTAAAAACATGTCTCCTGATGAAAAGTGAATCAAACAAAAGCAGGTATGAATATCACATTGAAAGTCTGTAGTCTTTGAATATGTGTAGATAATGTTCTATATACTCTATGTAAGAAATATATTTTTAAAATGTTTAAGATTTTCTTATATGGAATGGCAAACACAGGAAATCCATACCTGTAATTAGGACAGGCTGGTCTTTTCTTTGAACATAAAGAAACTTGAATTCAAATTATTGCTAATCCTGGTAATATCTGTTTAAAAAGGACATGATTGTGGTTTTGTAAAAATAAATAAAACCAAAAATTTATTTGGACTATCACAGAAGCTGCAGTTATTTCAGTCTGCTATAGGTTTCCTATATAGCTTTGTATTATTTTACTGCATGATTTTACAGCTGTATGTCCTTTTAATGAGGTTTAACAATTAATTATTTTCTTTTCTTGTCTTCTCAGTAAAAAAAGCAATTGAACTGAAATCAAGAGGAGTCAAGATGTTGCCCAGCAAAGACAGCAACCACAAAAATTCTGTCTGTAAGTTGTTTATACCCTTATTTTTAGTGACTGCATATATCTTCTGGAATCCTTGTAAATATACAGAGAGATGTTGGGATGCTATGGTCATAAAATGGTTATTATGCTTTCAATTTTCACTGAATCAGAACCCCACTGAGAATACTCTACTGAGGGTAGAAAGCAGAATATAGTGGTCTAAACTCTGAAAAATATGGTATGTAGAACCCCCCCTGCATTTTATATATTGCAGTATTTTTGCATATTGGATTATTTAAAATTTAGAGACACATGGCAAGTTAGGAAATCCAGGCAGTGCCCTATATATGTCACCAGTTCAGTACTGGGGACAGTGCAGGTATCTGAGAATTTTCTGTATCTAAATTTATACTTTGTGATCTTTTCTCTTCCCCTCGTTCAATATCACAGCTAAATTCTTTCCTCATCTTCCCATACTGTCTGGTGACCACCTCTTTCCAGTCTTGCACAGCAGGGGTTAAGATAAGAACTGGTGTAGTTCCCAGCTTCTCAAGAAGATGGAGGTCACAACAACACTTTCCCCTCATTGCATGCACAGTGCATTCTGATATGACATCTGTTTGGTCCCTTTACACCTGTGTAAAGTGTAAAGCTAAAATCAAAATGCTACCTATGGGACTATGAGGTTGCTAGTTTTTTTGAGCATGACTTTCTCTGAACTAGCAATCTGACTAATATCCTGAGAGCTCTTTCTCCATTAATTAGGCCAGCCTTGAATTGAGAAAGAGAGGATATTTTTGAATATTGAAAGTTGAGAGCCCCTTAGCCCGCCCCCCAAAAAAAAACCCAAACCAAAAAAGCCAGAGGTTAGGCTAGCATTCACACAGAACTCATTGCAAGTGTTAATGTAATGGCTAAGATGTATTCAGATAAATTAATTCCTCATGTAATGACAGTGAACTCAATGAAGCGAAACCTATGCTGTGTTTGCCTCGTGTAATGAGTGAGTGCAGAGAGAATGAGTGTCTTGAAAGCTGATGTCTAGAGGATATGTTTTTTTCTCTGTGTTTCTGTCATGAATTGTTTAATGCAAAGTGAGTTTTTGGTATGCTCACTGGAACAAAAGAGACATGGCAATTTTATGCTTTAAATATTGCACATTGAGGGTGTGGCACTCAATAGGAACTTTTTATGCAAGGTGCAGCAGAAAAAGTTGATCCATCTCTTTGGTGTCGGTATCTGAATGGGTGATTATTTCATTATTTATAAGTTACTTCTGGGAGCTGTGTGATCTCTGCTTATGGTCTCAGAGCACATGCTGTCAGACACCACATGTAGTTACAGAAAGTGGAAGACAGGCTATGGAAGAAATTATTATACAGCAGTTGGTTGTTTCCCTCATATGAATATTGTCTTTCTGTTTTTGGTGTTTTGACTTGTAAAACATTATTATCATGTCTGACTTTCCAATATAATTCTAAGAAGTGCATTTTTATTATTACCATTACTTTCACATATATAAATCTTTTAAAAATTATAAAATTAAAATACAATAAGTTGTATTCAAATGTAATTTTATGCTCTTTCTGATGTAAGCTTTAAGTATTTAACCATATATGTTACCTGTACTTATGCATACAGAAAAGATAATTGGGTATTTGGCTCCAGAGAAATTATAAGAATGGACATTATAATTTGATGCCAATTAGAATATTTTTTTTTAAATATACATTATATACCAATAACTCTCACTATTTTTTTTAATGTTAGATCTTTTTAATATTCTCTCTCTATAAAGCAGAAAGCTTAGTTTTGGCTTTTTGGCTTATGGGGGGTAAATGGAATGCAAATATCATCACGACAAATGCTGTGAGAGCATATCCTGTGCATCCCAGGACCTGTAGCTTTCCCACAGCTCTTCCTCCCAAGCAGAACCTGCGAGCAGCTGGTTCAAAAAGTATTTCACAGTGGCACCAGTCTTTTAGGATTTATGTAGAAAATCTTACCAGTGTTACCAATGATAATAACATTATCATTAGTAATTCCTCATGGAATGCAGAATGATATTTCAGTATTTCAGTTGTGTACAGCCATAACTCACTCTCCTCCTTTTGGATCTGCCTGGATTCCAGGATGCTTTCTTTCAGATCTGCCATCCTTTATAAAGAGTCAGGTAGCAAAGCATGGCTTTCAGATGAAGGTGCCTCCATATTGGAAAGAAAATTCATTCTATATTGTGGCACTCCCGAGGGAAACAAGAGGGTTTGATGTTGTTTTTTGCTTTTCTTTGGGTTTTATGTGGGATTTTTGGCAGTGTTTTTAATTGGTTTGGAGGGTGGGGGAGGGGTTTGTTTGTTTTCATGAGGATGGGTTGGGGTTTTTTTGGCGGTTTTTTTTAGGTTTTTTTTTTGGTTTTGGGTTGGTGGGGTTTTTTTGGTGGTTTTGTTTATTTAGTTTTGTTTTGGGTTTTTTTTTTCTTCTTTGGTACACCCAAAGGAAACATATCAATTTAGGTTTTGCCAGATAGTTCTGATAGGCAGTACCCTTTAACAGTGAGCCAGATGCAGTTGAATTGTGATTAAATTATGCAAGTTTGTGCCTGGGAATCCCGTACATCCAAGAGGAGAGCCCAAATGAAGTGAGCTGCAAGGACAGACCAAAATTGGACAGCCATAGTCCTTATAAAGGTCTCATTTTTTAGTCAAATAGAAGATCCTTGTATTTTATCTCTTAAAGTTCTACATACCAGACAGTTACTGCTAGTCATGCTATGTGCAAAGGATAATGAGTGGATATAGGTCTTCAGGACACAAGTTCACAGAATATTGGGAAGGCAGGGCAGCAACTGCAGACCTGCTAATTGGCACCTCTGCAAATCTTTGTGCCTTCTGCAGACCAGAAACAGAGAAAGGTTAGGAGAGCAGACTGCCCCAGAAGGCCCTAGTGCCTCCACCCTCCTGCTGAAGCCACAGGGCAGCCTCACGTTCCACACCTCCTCACCAGCAGGAGGACCGAGCACAGGAACGCATCAAGCTCACAGTAAACGCCAAGGAAGTTTCACATAACTGCAAATGATTATAGAGTTCATGTGGTGTGTGGGAATCTGCTGGTGCAGTGTTGCTAGGAGGGGAAGGCAGCAGTGAGAATGAAGTGCCTGGGAGAGCTGATTTCCTGAGTTTGCTCATGTCAAAATGCAGCGCGGCGTGTCGCTTGCCAACTGACACAGCAAACTGCAGGGAATGTCCACAGTCTGAAACCGTGACAAAGATTAACAGACAGAGTCATTCTTTTAAAAATATGGCATTCGTATTGAACCATGTTAGCATTTTGTAGTAATTACTGAATACTGAGTGACCTAACATCACTGTGCAAAATGGTGCATGTGAAAGATTGTGTTTTATGAAGTGCAAATTCTGTTAAGTATTCACTAAGTAAAAAACACTTATACTTCACAAAAGCAATTTCAGGCTTCTGTAGTACTATTCTAAAATGTATTACAGAATATTAGGAAAACCATGTTAAATACTTTGAAGATCACAATTTTAGTGTAAAATTAATGCATACTCTAAAACTTGAGTTACAGAGTTTAACTAAACAGTTCTTCACCCTGAATATGATAAAAAGAGCTACTTTACAACAATTATTTTTGTGATGTAGAGCCAAAGAACAAATGAGTTTACAGACTAAGTATTGATTGGTTGCAGCACATTAAGTTGAATTAATGGCACATGCTTTTGAAACTAAAGTGATTAATACCAAAATGGGATTACATTGCTAATTCTGTATAAGAAAGAATGGCAGCAGTCATTATTTATTTTGTTGTTGGGTAACTGAGAAAAATGGCTTAGGAAATTGGAACATAAAGTTAAAAATTTTAGGATGAAATTTTGTTGCTTACCAATACATTCCTCACATTTTAAATAAACTGACAATTTCATCTTCTTTATGTTTGACTATTGGTAAATATATTTTGACAGAAGCAATATGGAGACTAATCAAATTTTGTTCTTCATTTAATGAAAGAGTATTTTCCTAAGAAAGACAATATTGGACTAAATAGTTGCATTTAATAGCAAAATCTTCTGGCTGTTTTGTTCTTATACCTTAGCAGAAATCAATTTATATAAGTACTTTTATATTTTGATCAATAAATTAATAGCTCAGTTGCAAACCAATGTGCAATCAACTTCACAAGCGTATGACAACTGCTGAAGGTCATGACAAGTTTCAGATATAAAAGGAAAGATTATTGCTACTTACTACATTTTTTAAATTAAATTTATATTTTCTCTTGATATAAACACCTATTTCTCATTATTATATTCAAATTTAAGTTATTTTATAATTTTTTCTGAAAACTATCTTATTATTTAATAAGATTTTAGTATATTTTTCCAAAATTATTTTAGGATCACAGAAAACCTATGTAAGAGATCCATTTTATTATTTTTCAAAATGCACATGTAATAGAAAAATTTCCACTAAAAATTCTGGAGGTTTTTTTTGTCCTTGTATTGTGTTGAGTCTTCACACGTGAAAAACCATTTCTTACTGTTTGGATCTTACATGCTACTTATTACATGCTGTGTCAGAATCAATGATAAAAATACTGTTAAATATTCATTGTTCTGATAGTTGTCAGTTTCAAATTTAAAAAATCCCAACTAGACAACATCAAATCTCTCATTGTTTAAAATTATGCTCTAATCTACATTAGTTTGCATTAATTAAATATAGCATCTCATGCTTGCATTAATTTAAGAAACTTCGCATCAGTGATGGGATTGATCACCAATAAACATGATACAAAACAAGCTACCCAAGTAATTGCAGGGAGTTGATATCAAAAGATCCTAGATTTGGATATTGTATGCTTAAGTGCTCTTGATATTCAGTCTATTTTTTGCTTTGAATATTTAAAATATTACATGAAGCTGTATTTAAAAAATAGTGATAGAAACAAAATATGAACACTAAGATAAAGTAGAGAGATCTTGTCAGTTCTTAAAAAACAAATCTTCTGGAAAGTAGATTTGTTCTGCAGAATTCCAAAGGCCCGTGCCCTTTCAAGAAGAATTAATTTAAAAGCAGTGGAGAAATTAATGTAACACAAATCTCTCTTTTTAACTGGTCTCTCTGCCAGCTAACACAAGTAAAGCAGATGGGGAAATGATGGCATCTTTTGGGCTTTTATTCTGGGGCACTCAGTAGTGTTTGCAGGTGTTTTGAACAAGACTGTGGAGTGTTGTTTGCCCTGTTTTGGCACTCAGCTAATCAGTTTGCTGTAGGTTCAAAAAAAAAAAAAAAAAAAAGCAGAGGAGAAGATACCAGTATCTCAAAAGGCATACTTTACTAATTTTTTGGAAGGAAAACTCACTAGCATTGCATTTTATAGTGTTATCTTATCTGTTTTGTGTGCTTTAAAAAGAGAAATTCCTAATTGTGGACATTAGGATTTCCGTTTGCAAATCTATTGCATTTCAAAGACTGGTGTTTCCCAGTCTCTTAATGAAGTATTGTAACACAAGGGTGAAAAGCGACAGGCGTCATCTGTAGCTCTTTTCAGACCTTTAGTGAGCATCTCTTCAGCATTTTCTGTGTTCAGTAGCAGATATATCCTTTCTTTCATGAGGAAAATGGAGGCCTTTGAAATAGATACATTTAAGATTGAGATTCTTCAGGGGAAGACTGTTGAGTTCTAAGATCAATATGAAGGTACCTCTTTCTCACTAGTTTCTGTCAGAGTTCTCTCTGAAGATCTTAGTGTTGCCAGGGGAAAGCATTCTGTGCTTATGTGTTGTATTTTGTTATATTAATTTACAGGCACTGAAATGATTCTCATTTTTAAGTGCCCTCAAAGTATCATGAGCTTTCCAGCCTTTTCAGTCATGAAAGCTATTTTTCATTTGTTCAAATCTCACAGCTTGAAAAAGAGAGCATTTTTTTCAAATTTGCATTTATATTGTGCATGTCTTCAGATGAGAGAAAGGATTGTTTATAATTTACTAATGTAATACTTACAAGTTAAGGAAACACAAAGCTTAAGTAGCTAAGATTTTGTGGGCCTAGCCTGTCTGTAAATATCCAATTTTATTTCAAAATGACTTTTTACAGAAATACCTGAGGACTTGTTAATCGTTTAGTTGAAAAAAAAAAAGAGGGAAGTAACATTTAAAACACTGGCACTTTTATACAACAGGTGAAGGGATAGTCCTGGAATATTTAAAATTAAAATGTCCTTGTTGTATATGTCTATGTATACCTACTTATATATATACACACATATAATTGTAAATAATGCATAATACTTAATATTCCATTACACCATTTACCACATACCTAGTAAAAGATTAATGACTCTATTTCCCCTTGTTACTAAGTATTATGGTATGAAATTGGGCAGTAGGAAAAATAACTGCGGCATTAACCTCTGTTTATAAAGCATTAATAAAAATAGGAAGGCTAATTACCCTGATATACTTTGTCCTATCATAGAGTGTAATAGTACAGAGTTTCCCAAGAGTTACAGAGTTTGGGATTTTCAGAGATGATTAGTATCCCTATGCAATGAAATTCTTCTACAATGCTATTTCACTATATTGTATAAATGGCTTCATAAATCAGATTACTAAATTATACTTGGTGTTTCTAAATAAGCCCTCATCACAGCAGGAGTTTAAATATCTTTTAAAATACTATGCAAAAATCTTGCTGGGAAAAGAACTACTGCCTAAATATATTTGTGAAGAAAAGCATCTCTTACAGCTACAAGCAAAACAAGGTGCTTCATCAATTATTTAATACATAATTTGCATATATAATTTGTAAAATAACCAGAAGAAAGCTTCTATTAAAATATGTAAAACAAGGTGTAATCTGATTGAATTATGGATGGTTAAAATGAATTGTTATCCAGCTAGGAAGCTGAAACTGCCATTAACTAATTTTCATATACAATTATAGAATGCTACTGATTATTCAAAGGGAATGTTTATACTGTAGGCTAAACCGACATTTAATTCTGTTATTTTCAAAGTCAAAGGCTTAAAAATAAGCAACATGCTTTCAGCAATTACAATTCTATATAAATTAAATATTCATGCAAAATATAAATATATACTTTAATACTTTTATATCATTTCCTTGGCTTAAGTTCTATATACAGCTCTGTTAAAAATATAGATATGGGCAGCAAATAGGTTGGCACAATGGAATCTGTGGAGATTCAAATAATGTATTTAAATTATGAAGGTATTCAGAATTTGTGGGTGGGTGAATTCAGATTTATACAACATAAAAAACATGGAAACAGCTTTAATTTAAGAAAGAAGTATGACACTGCTCTATGCAGTGAAGGTATGCTGCAGAATACAGACACCCTTCCTGTTAAGTCGTCTGGAAGAATCAGAGACTTTCCATCTCCTGCAAGATTTCCACTTTCTGCAGAGGCTCATACTGAACTTGTGTACATGTTGAGATCCTGATCTTCAAAATCCTCATTGAGGGAGAATATCTTCATAATTTGATAAAAGGACTTTGACTATTTTCTTTTTTCGGAATATGTTATCTACATTACAAAACACTTTGGAAAATAATTTCACTATGCTGGTGCAGTATCTCACTGTCTGTTGTTAGCCTGTCACACTGGAATGTGTCCATTCCTGCAGCTCTTTGGAGCAGAACTACAAGGGACCAGTGTCATGTATGTTTGAAACAGGGAAGTTTTGTTCGGTGACAGCTGAGTTATGAGCTTCAGAGCAGTTTGTGTCCACTACTTCTTCACTTGGAAAAAGGGAATTAAAAATTTTATACACCATTGTATATTAATTTCCTCAATAATGTTAATTTGGGAGCTTGAAATATTTTTTGAATGGGAACAAACACAATAAGAAGGAATTAAAATGGAAATAAATAAATTTACTTATTTTTGGCAGGAGAGGACTAGTTGCTAGGGGGAGGGGATTATTCAGCATATGTTCTGCCACTGAAATCAATAGAACAAATTGTTCTTAAACAAACAAGCAAGCAAGCAATAAGGTTACTCAGCTACTTAAAAAAAAAAAAAAAAAAGCAAAAAGCAAAGAAAAATCCTGAAAAATCCTGAAGTATCTGGCTAAGTTTTCTGGTTTACATTGGAATATTTGAAAAAGAAGGGACTGTAGGTGTGGTGCTCTGGCTCATATGTATGTTCCTAACATACAAGCCATCTGAACTCTAGTAAGAGTGACAAGATCAATTTTTCATATATCAAAATTTTAAATTTTAATACCCATGATGTTTTAATACACATATTAGTTTTAATACACATGATGGCATCAGGAAATAAGTTTCTCTTGAAGTCCACATAGTTTCTGATAATACAAGAACTTGTTTGATTTCTGTCTTCACTGTCACAGTATTTTCTGCTTCAGGCTTCTAACATGAAAGAGGTTCTCCTGCATAAGCAAAAGATGTGTCAAAAAAATATGCATATCTTCCCTAGTTTAACGCTTTTGAACTGAACTATGAAGATCAAGGCCTCTGCTAGAGGAGCCATAAAGTCAGTGAATTAACAAATTAACAAGAGGAAAACAGTATGGAGTCTCTAAGCCAACATTTTATGTGGCATATATTATTTTATTCAAGAAGCAACTTTTTATTGACATATCAGCTTTTCTTTCATGTTTTTGGAGTCATATGGTTAACCTGGTTTGTACTGAGAAGTCACATTCCTTTCTCAATTCTACCAGACCTGGTTTTCAGTAGTCTGCAAATGCATCCACAGTCCAGAACATCAGAGGCTAAAATGAAAAGCACTTATGTTGAGATTAAAAATATAGCATTAAGCAGTGCCATCTGCTTGTATATTACTCTGTTGTATCTGTGGAAGATACTAAAAACTTAATCTACAATTTAGAGTATGAAAATTCAAAAGCACTTAATAAATGATTGTAATTTCTGGTGTAGGCCTCAAAGAGAAGTGCTAATGTGTAAGATGGGCTTGGTTTGATGAGTCTCACTCCAGATGAGACATTTTGGAGTGGCAGAACTTGAATCCCACACCACTGTTGTTATAAAAACAAACAATGCCCTCAGTTTCAGTCAGGTTTACTAGATTTTTTTTTTGCTGTTTTTCAGTCTTTCAGTTCTTATTTTTCAGTCTTTCAGTTCTTACTCAAGAAGCCATTGCGTCTTGTCTTACTATATGTAGTTCATTTTAGTTTTGTTCAGAGCAGCCCATATGATGCTGTGTTTCATATTTGAGACCAAAATAATGTTGATCAAACATCAGAGTTGTGGCTGTCATTGAACAGTGTTTATGCAGTGTTCAGGCTTTTTCTAACTATCTTACTCTTTCTTTTTCATTCATTTTTTTCTTTTCTTTTGAAATTCTGTCATTATTTTCAAACTGTCTGACTGTTGCCATTTAAATCCAGATCTTGTTCCCTCTGTATTTGAATCAGGCACTGGGTTCCCACTCAGGAAGGAACTGGAATGGTCTGGAAGAAAAAGAGTAGATGACTGTGCAAGGAAAGAGAAGCTCTCTGGATATTCATTGATCACAAGAAGTGGCGAATTCTATGGCACATCACACTTCTGTCTTATGTTATGTTAAATTTGGCATGTATTTGGGATGTATTGCTTAAACTTGTTTCTTTCAATCATCTTGAATTACTGTTTTTCAAAGGACTCCTATATGGCCATTTTAAGTAGATGATGGAAGAGTAAAATGCACATCTTTGGCACAAAGGTCACTTTTGCAACAAATATGAGTTTTGAAGGTGGTGCTAATACATTGCCATGGAAAAAGTCTGTCTCTTTTTTTTTTTTTTTGATGTGGAGGACTGTGTTTTCTTTGTGGCTCTCTCAAAAGGGAATGAGATGAATGAACAATTATTTCAATTTAATATCATTAAAACAAGAATAAAGAAATCCGAAACAGATGCCTGAAAAAGAAAATTTAAGCCCCAACTGCCTCTGTTTGATAGTTATGTACAAGTGACAAAAAAAAAAATTAAAAAATACATTTCTGAGCATCTTTAAGACATTAGCTCTGCCTAGAATATTGCCAATAATATTTACCTGTTCTTTGTTCCTATTTTGCCATCCACTGAAGTCCCTTCCCTAAAATACATATTTAGGCATTACTACTTCAATCTTTGCAATCAATCTTCAATCAATGCAACTTCACTGATGATCTGAAATATTCCCAATGAGTTAGATATTCAGAATTAATGTCACAGACATTTATCAGCTAAAGGCGTGGGAACTCAAAATACACCTTTTGAGGGAACCAATAAAGCATATATATAGAATATAAGGAATAAAGCATATATAAGGATAAAGCATATATATAGAATATAAGGAAATACTGCTCATTTTCTTGGATAGTTTTATTTAGAATTTAATAAAAGTAAAATAAAAACTAGTATAAGCTAACTGTTAGCACAGGATAGTTTGCTGCAGTCAGAAGTTAGTGTTTGCATTATTTCCTCACTTACATATACGAGCTTTCATATGTATATAATTTTCATACATAGGTATACAAACATATTTAGAGGTCCAAACTCTCATCAGTCTCCTTAGTAAACAGTCACTTAGTTTGTTTCAGTGTGTGCCAGTGTAAGAGAATACATTCTCTTTTGCCTTTTTTGCTGCTTATTCTTACACATTTTTCAGTAGACTCTGACTCTTATTTTGTTGGCAGAAGTTTCTTCAAGTCTTGCAATTCTATTCTCTTTTCTAGTTTTCCTGCCTCCTGCTGACACTATATAGGAGAGGCACTCATAAGCTTTCGGAGGTAACAGGGGGTATAGATAAGGAGAAAGCCTCTCTTGGTGAAAAGATTAATATAGTAAATATTGAGGAATCCATTCAGTGCCAGTAGCAGGTGAGCAAGATGCAGCTTGAGCTGCAGGTGGAGCTCTGGTGGTGGAGCCCAAAAACTGGGCAAATAAACTTTGCAAATAAAGGGCATGGGGACTTGTGGCCCAGCCAAGGGACCAGACACTCAGAGACATGGCAAGAGGTGAAGACTCTGGTGGAAGAGTCCAGAGCTTGGCATGTGAGGGTATAAAAACCCTGGGGTTCCCTTTTTTAGGGGTCCCCCCTCAGAGGCACTGGCTCCAGCTGTTATTCTGTTGATGCACCATGATTAAATTATTTTAAGGATCCAGGTCTGAGATACTGATGTTGCAAGCCAGGGGTTGAACTAGTGAAGGAACGTGGTCTGACTGTGTGAGAGTGGGGTGTGCAGGGAGAGAAACAGGAACCTGTCAGATCAGTGGAGCTGCCTGCTGTGAAGGGGCTTCAGCCCCTGCCATGAAAATCTCTGGTGTGACTGCCAGAGTATGGCTCCTGTATGGTCAGACAGGAAACTTTCCTTAACAGTAAAAATGTAAAAATGTAAAAGCAGAAAAATTATATTTAGTTCAGACAACAATTGTTTGTAATTCAGATGACAAAACCTTTTGGATGAAAATTAGAGCAAAAGAGATGTTAAAGGGATGTGACACAATTTGCTCTAACAGCAAGCTTATTAACACTTCAAGCTTAAAATGCTGTTCTCTACCAACTAATAAAAAGAGCCCATCTGCTGCACACCAGGTAATTAAAGCTCATCAGGAAAAATTCTTGGCAAAAGGAGAAGAGACAAATCTGCCCCATTAGCTGGAATTGGATTATAGTTTTGGAATTCTTAGGTACTGTATCAGCTATTTTATATTCTATATTAATGTGTGTATAATACATTAATATAGAATATAAAATAGCTGATACAGTACTTAAGAATTCCAAAACTTCCAAAATACAAGTACAGCAATCCTATTGGTCTACTTGTATTCCTATGGCTTAAAGCATTTCTAAGATGACTATTCTGTCTAACAGTAAATATTTTAGTCCTCTTCATCTGGACACTGTTTTATAACAACAGCGTGATTATCATAGATATATAGGAAAATCGTAGTGATTTTCCCTCATAAAAAGTAGGAAGAACATATCAATGAGTGATATTGTTTTTGTTAAAGCTTTATACTTTTAAAGTACCTTACAACTAATTTCTCATGAGTTATGTAAATATATATATATGTAACATTACAATAATGGTTTTGACAAAAATTCAAGCTTAGTCCTAATTTTTCATATAGTTAGGAATGTTTTCTCCATGCCCGTCAGTAGTCCTGGATCATGGTATAGGTAATCTGTTTCAGGGAACAATAGAGTTACAATATTTTCTTTTATCTTTCATTTCTTGTATAGACAAAATGAAAGTTTTGTTGAGGAAGTTGTGTATTATACAATTTAAACTGTTTGTTATACAGTTACACATTATCTTGCTCTCTCTCTTAACAATCAGATATTTTTTTTTGTATTTCTTTGGTCTGTACAATAGAGGCTGAATGAACTTTAATTGACAGAGGCTCAGCTGGAATTTGTGGATGCCTCCTGAGCCCCTGCTGTGTTCTCCCACCCTTTGCAAACAACACTGCTGGGTAACAAATTCCCCTGGATTAGGGGAGTAGCAGGATTAGCTTTAATACTGGTGGGATGTCATCAAGTAATACACAAAGTACTCAAAGGTAATTATAGTTGTTAATATTTAAAAGCTGTAAAAGTGGTCATATGAATAGGTTTAGCATATGGATACAGAAAAAAGACCAAATATCTTTTACAGGACAGTTAAAAAATCAAATCCTCTTCTGTTTTAAAGGTTCAATCTGTATAATAACAAAGAGCAGAGTCACTTCTAAGAAGTATCTGGAAAAAGTATTTTTTAACAGTACAAAAATTCTTTTCCTCTGGCATCATTCTAAAATGATGGTTGATTAAATTGGTTGTGCTAAGGCTTTAATTTTGAAAAACAAACTAGACTAAAATTCAGTCTAAAATATAAATTCATTTGTGAAATGTACAGAGGCCAGAATACAGGGGCTTAGGCTGGAGAGCATTGAGTAGCCCTATCTGTCACATTGTAATCAGCTATATTTTGAATTAAATTTTCCAAATAAATTCAAATGAAACAAATATTCTTCATAGATATATCTTAGAAATTAATTATGAATGTGTTTTAACTTCTAGCCTTTTAAAAAAAGGAAACAAAAAGACTATGTCAAATTCCATTTCACAGTATTTTAAATGGAAAAAATCTTTATAAAAGCTTAACTATAATGGCTTGAATGGTTGTAGAGCTATCTAGAATTCCCCACAGACAAAGGGCTGCACACCATTACCTGTAACTGTTTAGCTGAAGAACAGCAACAACTTTGAATCCTAAAGAAAGGGCTTTTGGGACCTCATGAAATAATATACATGCAATATCAGTACAAAATATGTGTCCCTTGTTTCTCACAGTTATACCTTTGTCACAAAGCAGAGAAGAGCAGGTTCAGTCTCCATTACAATGGCAATTGCATCAAAGATTCACAGCATGTTTACAACAGAGAAAAAACTTCACAACACCCCCACCCCCCCAAAAAAAAAAACCCAAACCAAAGCAAAACAAAATCTCCCACCTGATACCTGTGTAGAAATTATAGTTTAAAGAAAATAATCTGGCAGCAATAAGTATTTTTTTAAATGCACGTTTAAATTCTTCACTATATTGAGCACTTCGGAGAAAGATGGCATAATAGAAGAAAATTATTAATTGAGAAGTTAAGACTAAAAATTGATGTTGTAGTTAACATGCCTAATTTTTGACAGTATTTCAGCAGGATCTCTGTTAACCTGTATCTTAGAAAAAGGTTGGCAAAATTAATGCTATCTGTACAGCACCAGTTTCTACACCAAAGCTATGTTCAACAGGGGAAACTAAAGGAAGTGCTATTTTGTGACAGTCATGTAATGGATCCTTGTGTTAAATATATAAGGAGTAAAAATAGTTATGAACAAGTAAAAAAACCTGATATTAGAGCCCTTTCACAGAATTTAAAAAAGCAAAAATTACTTCAAATATTTTCCTATTAGTGTTGTTTAAATAAAAAATATTCATATGCATAATGATAACTTAAACTTGTGGGTCATAAGAATTGCTAAGGCCCCTGTGATGATTTTCTTTGGGTTGCAGAGTGCAAATGATCATAGTGATGTGTATGTACTACAATTTGACCATTACTTTTGATCAATTTTCCAATTTTGATAGTACTGTCTCTTGGAACATAGTATGTTATAGAGTAATAATTTAGGTTTTCTTACATAATTTGTTCAAATTGCCATAAAGATATTTATTTAACAACATATTACAGCTGAACAAAAGATTTTGGTGCCCCTCCTTCTGAGACAATGCCCTAACCAGCAGGTTGGTGCCATTCACTTCTAATTTTCTGATCAAGTGGTAAGAAATTTGGAAATTTGGTTGTTATTTCCTTTTTTTAATAATTTCAGAATTTTTAGAAGCCTACTAGCTAGAAAGGTAATTACAGGTATCTGATCAAGTCAGAGGAAGAAACTGAGTAATTTTTTCCTGCCCTAAATAAGGAGTCTCCCTTTACAAGAACTGAAAAATACTACCTTCTGTGACATAACATGAATGTCAAACATTTTTGTTTACTTTCTCTGTATCAAATGTTCACCTTAACAATTTTGGTTTGGGTCATAGAAAATTGAGAAAACAGAGCAGATCAATGTTAAATTGCTATCCCAATGTGTAGTGGTTCACCTTTGAAGTACAACATGAGTAATTTCTGTAATAATAATTTCTGTGTCAGAAAAAATGCTTGTTATGTTTTTGTTTTTGTTTGTTTTTTTTTTTTTTCATATTTCTTTTTCCCAGAAGTGGAAACTGTGGGGTGCAAGCACAGAACTCCTGATTCTTTGTAGGGGTTGCAGTAAGGGTCATTCTTACTTGAATGGCATCCCTGAAAAATTCATGATTTTTCAAGAATGAGCCTTAGACAAAATTTTCAAAATGTTATTAGCAAATATTAAGATGGGTTGCACCATCACTGAATGACTGTAAAGAAACTTTTCAGAACGTCAGGAAGCAGTTTAGTATTTTGAATAACTGGGAGGTGTTTCATGTTTGAATTGCAATGAAGCAGTGCCTGAATTTGATTCCAGAATTGGACTTCTAAAGGCTGTTTTAGGATTTATGTCTTTATGTTATCCTCCAGGTTAGCTGGAATGCCAGTTCTGATTCAGAAGCATGGAGCTGAATTGTGAATGTAGCACTGTGCTAACAAAACCTTAATGCTTTTGGGTCAAACCACACATCCAACTGACTTGATGCACTTGCATCATGATAAATATCTCATCAAAAGTCTTTGCAGACATGATTTATACAGTAATAAGACAAAGTATAAGCATCTTAGAGCAAACTGTGGACAATAAAATTTAGGAAAATTCTTTTTTCTTTGAGAAAGTCTTACACAAATTTAGTAAGATTAAAAGATATCCGGTATAATCCAAATCCAGATGTTCATGACACATAGCATTAATTACTGTACTTGTAATTCATCCATTTTAATATTTTAAATCAATTGCATATTTTACCATGTACATCCATCAAAGCAAAGCCTAAATGTAAACTTAGGAAAATCAAAGTTCAAATTTTCTTTATGGTATATGACTTAAAAATTCTTTTTTTGAAATTCTCCTTTATCTTGTTAAAAGGCTCACACAAGGAGCATGACAATATAAATATATAGATGTACAATGGTTATGCCATGCATATTTTGGAACAACCCTGTTACCTTGTTCTGTTTGCCTTTTTATTTTGTAGAAGCCTTTGAAGAACTTTGGGAAACCATAGCTATTAAAACACTGAGAAAAATCAAAATATGAGAAATTTAAGAAAGAATTCTCTTCAGTATCTGTGAGAAAAGTAAAAGAAAAAAAGAATGCTGCCTAAAAAGTTACCATTTAAAACAGCATATTATGAGTTTCAATGATAGTTGTACATGCTAATGGAATCTTCTATTATTTTCAATGCCTTCTATTTGCTGAGTGAATGAAGAGTAATTGAGCACAGTTATCAAAAGTCATGAAGGAACAATTTATAATTCTTTATCTTAATTTACTAAAAGCTTATATAGCTGCAAAGTATCATTTGTCCAACTATGTTAAAGAAAATTACTTTTTCTTCTTTTCCTCACTGAGGTTATTTAGAAGTTTCTCTAAGGATTTAATGAATTAAAAATTATAGTCTTTAACAAGAATGTTAAATTTCATTGGTTTTATCTGCAGAATAGCAAATAAAAGAGACAGTGAGTTGTAATAGGTTTTTTTTTCCCCTCAACTATGTAATGTACCTTCTTTTATTCCTGTCAAATTTTATGCCCTTAGATATTTCTACAAGTTAGAAAAATGCAGGAATAGGTATACTGTAGTAAAGGTCACTTGTTTCTGACAGAAACATTTTAAACATAGAGACGTCTGAAGAGAAAGTTCTAATTTTTTTGCTCTCTTTTCAAACATAACATGTAGTTTTAATTTATATGTGTTATTTATAATGATATATAAATATTGTAGCATACATGTTGTATATTTTATACAAAATGTATGTTATAAAATTATAAAATATTTTTATGGGTTTGAATCAAGCTATATTCAAACATAGGATGATTCCTAGTTTCTGTTCTCAGCAATTTTAATATTCTAGGCCATAATATAGTACTTAAGGCTTTAGGACGTAGTGTCATTGAAAAACTATGCTGGTATCTAGTACAGTCAAACTATTTTACTGAAAAGCAAATTGTGGAAAGATTTTTGTACTTTGATAGGTTATCTCTTAACTGTGATCAGTCATTAAAAATGCTGAGTTTATTTTATTTGAAAAATGGCTTTCCTCCATCTGGAACCATGAAAATTTTGATCTATGTAAAGCTTGTGTGTGTAGTGTTGAGAGATGATTATTCATTGGGGAAAATCACTTTACCTTGTCCTATCGTGAAATGACAGTTTGTGTAGGGATTTCTTCAGCAGACAGTGAATAGGGTCAATAATCTACCATTGCCTGAAAATACAGAGATCTCTAGTATTTTTCAACCTCCTCCATTTTCTTTCTAGTTTTTGATCCTGTATCTGGCTTTGGTCCATAATATTTCTTCTTTTGCCTTTGAGTACCAAATGTTATTACAGAAAAATATGTAACAGTCCTGTAATTTCAAAATTACATTGAATCATTGTGCTCAGTGGGAGGTTTAGTGCATTTCTGTGGAGCAGAACTGTTTCTGTTGTATATTTGCAATTAATGAAGAGAAACCAAAATAAAATGAGACCAGTGTGGGTAATAAAAGCTCTCCTACCTGTGTACTAACTCTCTAAGATTGCTGTTCTGAAAGATATGTTCTGGTGGTGCTGAATTTACAAGGAGACAATTCTGAAACTGTGGATCATTGTGTAACTTTGAGGGAAGGTCACAGTGTCCTCCTTTTACATGGTCATAGCTACTTGCCACTAAAGAGAGTGATGTGAACCTGTGAGAAATAGCAATATTTTTTAATCCAAAAGAGTAAGGTCAAAACAGACCAAAAGTATTCTGAGATGATGTTTAAAGCTCTCTTTCATTTTTAAAAGAATTGGGATATTCTCCCATCTAACGCTGGCTTTGGATGCTGGTTTAAAGCTGAGAGTCAGAGGCAAAGTTTCAAAACCTTCTACTTTTTTAACAATATTTCACATACTGGCAGCATTTACTTGTTCCTTAGAGAGATGACAACTAACATGGGACAGAGTGGCTTTGTTTCTTCCTTTTCTTTTGCCTAGGTGATTGACATAGAACAAGATGAGAAGATCAGATTTTTTTCTGCTCTGAAAAAAACATGGAATGAATGATACCATTCTGCCAAATAGTAATAAAAATAATTATTTCTTCTCTGAAATAGGAGCTAGTTTAAAGTTCTTAACAATGCACATTTTTTTTCATTTTAGGTTGATTGTTCTAGTTATATAAATTTTATTAACATAATTGAAGTAATATTCTAAATATCAATCTTAATTCAAGTCACATTCAAGAAAAAATCAAATTACACCTTTTTACGTGTATTGCCCATTTCCAAGAAACAAAGCATACATGCACATAGGCTTTATTTTAGCTTTGATTATTTGTAGTATAGGATGGAGGAAAATGTATGAAAAAGTCATACAAAGTCAGCTGATTTAGAATTAAACTGGATATATTCTATGTATTATTACCATACTTGGTATTTTAATTCAACAACTCTTTATATTCAGATATGTATTTAACCATTATAAGTAGAAAAAAAAATATAGCAGAAAAATCAGAAAGAAGAAAAGAAAATGTAGCTTAAAATATCAGTTAAAAGATAGATAATCCATCAGCACATTCTCCTTAGATCACATTTGCCAATTTTTTTTTTTTTTTGGTTAGGTAGATGAAAACCCATTCTAATTCCAGCTTTTCTGAGAGATGCATACAATGGTCTTGTAGTATACTAAGGTCATAGTATACTACAGAGCATTGAATGGATTTTTGATACACATAACTTTACTCAGCAGATTTTAGAAACTCCAAAACCACTCATTGTGGCAGGCACATTCTTCTCTCAGGATTTTTTCATAAAGGAGCACAGAGAAAAGAAAGAGAAAACTATTTATTTTTCTACTCCTTGTTTTTCCCATGTGGAGAATTGTTTACATGGGGTGATTTCTTGATTGGATTCTGGTGAGGATTTTTTGAGCCCGATGGCCAGTCCAATCCACCTGTGTCTGGACTCTTGACAGAGGGTCACAAGTTGTGAGGAATTAGATTTGGTAGTTTGAGAAAGTAGGTAGGTAGTTTTAGTATCTCCTTTAAATAGTGTATTAATGTATTATAGTATAGTTATAATAAAGAAATCATTCAGCTCTCTGAACTGGAGTCAGACGTCATCATTTCTTCCCACAGGGTTCACCTGCATTTACAACAACTTGTCCTACCAGAGAAAGCTCAGAATTATCTAAAAGCTGAAATCTAAACTCATCCAGCTAGCATTGAAACCAGAGGCAAATTGGTCACTGTACAGGGTAATAAGCTTGATCTGAATATCCTTGCTTGAATTTTTCTGCTACCAAAAATCATACTCACACAGTCAGACTGTATTCAAGATTTAAATTACTATTTCAAGAATATTTTCTGTACCATACACAGTGCTTTGTCAGATGCCTTTGGAACTGCTCTGGATAACTACAGCATTGCAAAGTATAGATATGCTGTAAAAAATCCAACAAAGAAAAATGCCTAACCTCTGAAAGAATCCTTGATGACTTACCAGGTTATGTAAAGCTTGTGTGTGTATTGCATACTATTTTTCCTGTTATTCTGTCCATGGAAGTTTTCATTACATACTCTAACATGGCAGTATCCCCAAGCATGTGTTCCTTTACCTTTTGTCATAATGGATGAGAATTAAAATGTTGAATGTAGAGAATAGTAAATTCACATTAATATAAACATTCAGAACAAAATAATTAAAAGAATGATCAAATTTATATTCATTCTTTTACGGGTTACCAAAATTAATTGTAATTCATAGTATTTACCTATTGCTGACTGTACAAGCGACAAGAACAAAGTTGGCAGACTTGCTTTGTCTGGGCTCTTCTTGACTTGCCTGGAGCTTGCTTTTAACTTTTTTAGTTGCTACAGTAGTAGTCTACTGCTCAGGTGATTAGTGTCTCAGCAAGATCAGGGAGACAATCAGAAGGGTAAAAGATAACTCATGGGTCAAGATAAAGGCAGTTTAATAGGGAAAGCAAAAGCTGCACACACAAGCCCAGCAAACCAAAGAATTGATTCACTGCTTCCCAAGGCCAAACAGGTGTTAGCCACCTCCAGGACAGCAGGGCCCCATCCCAAGTAATAGTACTTGGGAAGAAAAATGCCAGAATACCAGACAGCCTTCTTCTCTCCACTTTATATATGACCATGGTGCCACATGGTCTGGAATATCCCTTGGGTCAGTTTGAGTCATCTGTCTCAGCTGTCTCTTCCAAACCTCCCCCATACCCCTGGCTTCCTCACAAGTGTAGCAGCACAAAAAGCAGGAAGGCCTTGGCTCTGTGTAAGCCCTGCTCAGCAATAACAACATCATCTCTCTAGTATCAGCCCTGTGTTGTGCACTAATCCAAAATGTAGCTACTAATCCATGTAGCTCCAGCACTGTGAAAAAATTAACTTTACTTCAGCTGAAATCAGCACAACAGGTATGACTTATTGAACGATTTGGTTACTTTTTCTCATATATATCATCAACAAGGTAACAGATATAGACTGTTTTCTCTAATGTGAATCCATTATTTGAGAGAAAAAAAAAAAACACTTTTCAACTTATCTACTGATTTATTTGGTAGAAAAAAAAATTTGTCCTTTGACTTGCTAAATGTTGAAGATGATGGGTAGAATTTAGTTCCTTGTACTAAGCTCCTGGCTTTGTAAATTAGTATTCTATCTATATTTTTCTTTTGCAGCACACTTATTGTAGGAATCAGGATTGCAAAATAGAAAGGAGTTAAAACCAGGCATATTAAAAATGTTGTTATTTGGGTTTTTTAACAATTCTTCTGTGAGGTTTTGAGAATGTCATTAATAATACCTTGCAATTTTAGATTGGAAGCTTGAAGCCTTAATTATTAATAGAGATAGCAAATTTTTTATGTATGATAAAAGCATTGATGAAATTAGTTGATGATTCTTCTTGTGTCCAGATTACCATGCCACTCCTTAAGGCAGGACAAAATGAGTTTTATTCATTCCCCTCTCCTCTTTGACATACACCATACATAAAAGCTACCAAAAAAGTTGTAGACTGACCTCGGCTGGCAACCAAGGCCCACACAGCCACTCTGTCACTTCCCCCTCAGGGGAGTGGGGGAAATAATTGAATGAGTAAATGAGTTGAGATAAAGACACTAAAAGTGCATGCAAGCAGAGCAAAACAAAGAATTAATTCACCACTTCCCAAGGGTAGGTAGGTGTTCAGCCGCCTCCAGGGAATCAGGGCTCCATCATGCAGAACGGTGACTTTGGAAAACAAAAGACATCACTCTGAATGTCCTGCCTTCCTTCTTCCCTAAGTTTTATATGCTGAGAATGACACCATATGGTGTGGAATACCCCTTTGGGTCAGTTTTGGGTCAACTGACCTCTGGATCAGTTGAGGCCAGCTGTCCTGGCTGTGTCCCTTTCTGACTTGTGTATCCCCAGCTCACTGATGCAGTGGTGTAGGGGGAAAAAGCCCTTTGTTCTGTGGAAGCACTGCTCAGAAATAACAAAACTCCCTTATTCTTACCATGGTTTCCAGCACAAATCCTAACTATAGCCCTTTACAGCTGCTATGAAGAAAAATAAGTCTATCCCACACAAAACCAGCACAAAAGTAAAAGAAAAAGTCTGGTGAGACTATTTCAATATACATATAATGTCTGGAGGAGCAGCAGCAAAAAATTCAAATTTATGGATTACAAAAATGGATTATAAAATATAGAAATTGAATATCATTGAATATTAAAGTATGCAAACATATAACAAACTATTAGTCATTTATACTTTGTGGCTCTGGATAATTTAGTTTTCAGACATGAAATATTGTTTTTCTTGTTGATCAAATAGGAAGGGAAAGTCATAAAAACACTTAGATCAGAGTTTTCCAAAATATTGAAGATAAAATATCTTCAATATTTTATCTCTTTTACTATTTTACCAAAAGTTCAATTTATTTTGCTTGCTAAAGGGATAGATATATTTTTTTAATGCTCATTCTAGATTTATGGAACTTTAAAAAAATGTGGATTTTTTTGGATTTCAGAATATTTTTATTTCTACTGGACATTTACATTAGTATACATAGAGCTTTGTTTTGTTCTATTGCATTTTACACTTGTAAAATACTTAATATTTGAGGTGTTTTCCTTGCATCATACAGGTACAGTTGTTGATCAAAGTACAGGTTGTTGATCAAAAATTTGTGGAAATAATACATGCTCTTTTCAAAAATATATTTTTCTTTTATTTCATGCGCTTAAAGAATATTTTTACTTGATCTATCTTTATTGGTTTTTTTTTTCTGATCATTAAAATTACCACTTCCACAGTGAAATACTGCTAAATTATGATAGCATATGTAAAGTATATTTGGAAATAAAAAAACTTGTAATAAACTAGAGCATATTTGGAAATAAAAGACTTTTGACTTATAAAAAAAACAATGGTGTTTGTTTAAAAAAACCAACATACTCACTTTTCAGATAACCCATGGCAGCACAATGAGGGTCAGAACTTTTCTTAAAAGTTGTGGGAAACACTTCTGTAAGCAGATCAGAACTGAATCACTACTATCATGCATAGATTTTGACTTCTTTTTAAATTCTCCTCATAAGCTGTTCATCAAATACATTCAATAGGCTCAGAGACAAGTAAACTGAAAACAGCTTCAGGCTTTTTAGTGGTGGGGACTAGAAACTAATTTTTGAGCATGAATTATACAGTTGGTGCCTGGAACAGCCTGAAGACAAAAAAGCCATGTCATATTCATGCTCTGCATAGGATGTTTGCTTGTTAGGATTTAAATGATACTTTAATGCTACACCCTGAATATGAAAGTCCCGCACACCATGATGTATTTCTTCCTTGCCTACCTGGGGGGAGGAAATGAGTCAGAAAACAGCTGTATATAGTTTTCAAAAAACCCAATGACTAGACTTCTTTCTCCCTTACTGTTCCTATTTCCTGCTTTTATGGATGTGTATATTTAAGTGCTCATGGGCTGAAGAGCACTTCCCATGCTGTTGCGGGAGTTCACAAGTGGTACATTAACAGCTGTTGCCAATACCTCCATAAGTAAATGGTATTGTGCCAGGGTTCGGTGTGGATGCAGTCAACCAGCTGGACCACTTTTTGTTTCCTCTTTGGTGATTTTGGATAAATAATATCAACAGTTCTTTATTTTAGAAAACATAAAATGTAAATTAGTGTTCTTCTTTTTCAAGATATTCTTAAAGTATTTAAGTTTTCTTAAAGGTATTTAAATATGTGTATGCAGCTGTATTTTTGCATTCAATATAGTCTGAAATACTCCAAATCCAGACTTTAAGATTTCATTTCTGATGTCTAGATTTGGAAAACACAGTAATTTTACATGTGACTTAATAAATAATACATCGATGTTTGCCTAGCTGTCAGCTTAAGCCACTGTGATAAGAATGGTTAATTACTATGAGAATGGTTAGTTACTCTTTTTTAACCTCTTCACACACTTGGTTTGATAATAAATCATAGAATTATAGAATCACATAATGTTTAGGTTGGAAAAAAACTCAAAAACTATCTAGTTCCAACGCCCCTGCCATGGGCATAGAACCTTGCACTAGATAAGGTTGCTCAATACCCCATCCAACCTGGCCTTGAATGCTTTGATGTGTCCTTCTGGCTTATATTTGTTATGTTATGAGCTAAAAAAACTGAAGAGGAAGGAAAATCTTAAGCCATTACTAATTGCTGGTAGGAGGAGGGAATTTTCCCTTTAAGTACTAAAGACTTGTAATGAGAATATGAATTAATTTGTAGAGAAGGCAAAAGCCTCACCTTAATAGTGTCTGTTGCTGTTTTGTTTGGGTTTTTTTTTCCCCTCTTCAAGCAATGAAATGTGGTTCTGTCTTGATCCTAGCTTATTTTAGATATGGATTTGTTCAGTTAGGAATATTATTATCCTAAAGCTCTTTACAGAGAAGGAGAAATAGGTACTTCTAAATTGTACGCACATGGTTGGTGGAACTTCCTAAATAAGTCTCCTATTTACATGCCTAGACTTCGAACAGGAGTTTGTGCAAGTTCAAGTGGTCCTGTGTACAAAACAGATGCAAAGTTCTAGGCAAGTACCATTCCATTTCTGGGCCCTCATCCCTTTACCATGAACTATTCTTACACACGGAGCCCCTGCGGTGCCCCGACGCGGCTGTGGCTCAGCCATGCCCTGCGGTGGGCGGTTGGATCCGGCTGGAACCGCCTGGGTATGGCTGGGGCAGCTCCCACCTCCATGGCTGCACTCCATAAGGCTGAGGAATAGGTCTAGTTAGGTAGCTGGGCTGCAGGCTGAGCTCTGGGTAGGAGCCTGAGACAAAAGGCTGTGAACTGCCCACCTCTGGGATAACAAAGGGCAGCAAGATAGGTAGTGCCAGCCAGGCAAATAGATACTGAGACAGCAGGAG
>QUSF01000002.1:17759305-17892764 GCA_003676055.1 Chloebia gouldiae | reverse complement strand
CTGAGACAGCAGGAGTGGGAATAACCAAACCTTTCGGATAACAAAGGTGGTGAAGACTGTTGATGCCAGCAAGGTGGATGGACAATGACAGAAGTCAGGAACCAAAGACTCACAAGGAGAAGCAAGGCTCACGCTTGGTGAGACTGTGAGGAAGAGCCAAGTGGTTTCTTGGTTGGGATTCTCCTCAGAGGCATCAGCTTGAGCTGTTTCAGTGTAAGTACACTGTGAATAAATGGCTTTATGGAATGAGACATGCAGGACTCTGCTGCAGGAGACCCGGGGCAGAATCTGTGAGGAAATCTGGTCTGAGTGTGATGGTGGGGTGTGCAGGCAGTGAAATGGGGACTCGTCAGATCACTGGAGTTGCCTGCTGTGAAGGAGCTTTGGTCCATGCCATGAAAGTCTCTGTTGGTGGGAGTGTGACTGCCAGTCTCATAAATGCTCAGACTGGGTAGTTTCCCATTAGCTCACAGAGAACAGAATACCATTCTGAGAAATGACTGCTCCTTTTTAAAATAGAAAAGGTTTATTAAACCTTAACAAAAATTACAAGAACTGAATAAAGAGAAAGTTTTCATCACCGGGAGTCTGCATGACTACCAGCCATATGCTCATCCACAAAATGGATGCCCTGCCTTTTATATCCTTAGCCCCTCCCAAAGTTTTGTCAGTAGCTCTTTTTCCACCATCTATTGGTGGAGATTACTTTCTTGCATCTTGATCGGAGGCCAGGTGTTGTTACGCTTGCCTCCTGGTAACAAGCCAGCCTCCTCTAAATGTCTTGACAACTGAGGCTATTGCAAGGGGGGATGGAAAAGAGGACTATGGAATGACATATTACAATAACATTACTCTATATCTACATAATATCTATGTCTTAATGGTGAGAGCCAGCTATTACATTACCTATTTATAACACCATTATGTTTTTCTTTTTTTTATCCATGCCGTGTTTCATTTTTCATTTTGCATGGCAAAGACGTTTACATTTGTTCATTGTGTGCTTAGCAAGAAAGTTTTCCCTTTGGCTGGGATATCTTTAAGAGGACAAATACAACCAGCATAAACTTCTTGTTGCATATTGCATGGAGAGCTGTGGGCAGTCCTGTGTATTTTGAGGTGAAATTCAGGACCTTGTCATTTTTATGCTAGATGATATTTTCTTCCCAATGACCCTTGCAGACCTCTGGATATAATCTAAACACAGGCTAGAGATGATGGTGAAGTGTTGCTGTTTCACTTCTGTCGCTGCTTCACAGCTGTGCACCTGCCTCACCAGAGTTTCTAGGTATCAAAGAAAGCATATATGGGATATATGACAAAGGACAAACCTTGATTTTTCTGCAAGAACCAGAAAACCAACAAACCCCCCAACAACAACTATGCACTAAAAAAAACGACCCCAAAAACCTCAAACAAACAAACAAACCAACCCAAACAAACAAACAAAACCCTACCCAAATGCAAAACCCAAGCAACCAGAAAACCCTTCTGTTGGAAAAGAGGAAGACAACTTTACCAGTCAATTATGGTTACTTCATGTTCAAAATATGGTAAGGTTGTAAATTATTTTTTGCCATAAATTATGTTTTGCTTGTCAGCAGGGGCCCATAATGATTATACAGAACTATCATGGGATGATCTGCTAAGTTAATTTTCTTTCCACTAACAAGTCGGAATAATTTCAGAAGCATTAACAAATCTGCTGCTTACTGGTGGTTACTGCTGCTACTGCTGTCACTTGGGTAGCAATACCAGCCACAACTGGCAGCGCTGGTCTACAGCTGCCCTGCCTTCCCTCTTCTCACCATGGGACAATATAGAAAAAAGACATAAATCCCAGTTACATTGGGCCTTTATTTTTCAAATACAGTATTCAGTAAATATTCAAAAGTGAATATTTCCAGAAGAATAAAATGCGTCTCTTGTTCCATGTGAGTAAATACATGTAGGACATAAAATCTGCCCCTAATTATTGACAATGCTTCTTGAATCTCTCTGATAAGTAGAGAATCATATAATGATAGAATGGTTTGGGTTTGAAGAAACATTTATGATCACCTAGTCCATCCTCCTTGCAATAAGCAGGGACATCTTCAACTACAACAGGTTGATCAGAGCTTTGTCCAGCCTGACACTAAATGTTTCCAGGGATAGATATCTGCCACCTCTATAGGCAACCTGTGCTATTGTTTCACCACCCTCATAAAATAATCTTTCCATCTAATCTGAAATTAACTGTATTTCAGTTTAAAGGGGCTGAAATGCATTGTCATAGAGATCTGGAATGTTGCAGTGTGTCGCTTTCTATGGGTCTGTTCCATTTGAGCAGTGGTTATTTTACCTGCCTGACATTATTCCATAGGCAGATGTCAAATAAGATAGCCCACTGTCAAGTGTTTTTGTTAGTGTGGGTGCCACTGGCCTACAAATACTAACAGATTAATAAAATAAGATTGCTACAATCACAGTCTAACTAGCTTTTACTTGTTGCTTTTCTCAAAACAATGAAATGGGCTTTTTACCTCAGTAGTCTGCATTTGATTCATATTTCTATTTAACAGCTGCAGGCTGCCATGGATTAAATGAGACTTTTCAGCCTCAGAAGGAGGAGCAAGTATTTGTTTTTAAACTGATCTCAAAATGAAATCGTAATTTTTAAGATACTCTGGGAGTGGCAACAAGAATATCTGCTTCAAGTTAGCTAAGGAAAATCCTAATAACTTCTTCATACACTTGTGTGCTGAGATGGCTTCAAAAGGTTCATGCACAGTATTTGATCATTTCTGTCAATTAGTTACCATGAGCTCAATTCTACACAGATGTAAAGCTGAAGTGCCCTGTTAACAGCTAGAAATCTGATACTGATAAAATATATCTTGAAGTAGTTTGAAGACACAAGGAAGCTTGTTCCATCAAGTTGAAAAACTTTGAAAAATCTAACACAGATTCTGGTAAAGGAGTATTCAATTTTTCTCAAAAGTTAACTGAATTTCTGGTTGCTTTATTGATACCATCATATTACATGCAAGACCTGATTATATTAATTGATCCATAAAGCAGTGGTTTTTACCTGTGATTTAAAAAAAACCCCAACCACCCAACAGAGCAGATCATGTGCACAGTATGCTTTTATTCATTCATGCAAGCAGCTATAACTTTGAACTCATTTGGGAAACCAGTTTAATCAGTAAAATGATGGTGGTTTATTGTGGTGAGTTTTTAAACAGTTATAGGGAAGGCATGCTGATTTTCAAAGGGTGATCAGTGGTCAAAATCTCAAAACTGAAGTCTTGAGGTGTTTTTCTTCTTTTGGGTCATGGCCAAAATGATTGTTTATTTAAAGCTTGTCTTGGTTTACTTACACTGTGAGGACCAGAATATATTAAAGGAGTCAGTATAGCCTTTTTGCCCCTTTCCTTCAAGAATTAACAGGTTAGCATGAAAAATGTCACTGACTCTGTGTAAGAAAGAGGGAAAGAAATTATCAGTTTGACATTTCACCTAAATACACATGTCTGCCAGAATGACTGAGGTTACATATTCAAGAGAGAAATGCATATCTGACACATAGATGCCATAGAAAATTGTGATGAATTGCATAGGGTTTTTATCAATTATTATTGTCACAGTGACAAGAGTAGGAGAGAACATGTTGCAGCTCACATCCACCCTGCTAATGTCAATGAAGAGGAGAAAAGAGCCAAGCTGAAATAATGATCTTGATGTTTTTGCTGTATATTTTTAAAATATCCACAGTCTGAGATATTTGTATAGCTGCTTGTCATTGTGTACAAAAGAAAAGCATTTCTTTTTTTTTTTTTTTACCTAGATTCTCTATAACCTTAGACAGTCCCTTTAGAAAATTAGCAAAAATGCTGGAGTGTGTATTTTTATTTGGTGAAATGTTCTTCTGTGAGGTGGTTCCTTATCTGTGGCTGTTCCTTATCTGTTCCTTATAGTGGCTTTCTTAACTGGAATGCTGTCTATAATTAAAGCAGTTGTAGATAGACAAATCAGGGCACAAGACATTCTAGCTCTATTTCAAGTATGTTCTGAATTACTTTCAAGTATGTACTGAATTGCTGCAGAAAAAAAAAAGGTCAAATTATGTACTACTGTTTTTTTACTTCTTGAACTTTGGTTTGACAAGCATAATTCTGTGTTTTGAAATAGTGTCATATAATATCCATTCTGCAGATTCATGGTATTTAAATGTCTGTTTAGGTAATCTTGATAGCTACTGGAAGCTTTCAAATGAGTAATACAAACAGTTGCACTTATTTTTTTCAACCAAGTCTTGTTAAAATCTTAAGTGTGGAAAATGTTAAAATGTGAGGTCTGGAAAAAAATTTTAAATGCTTATTAAGAGAAAAAATAGTGCTTAATTTTCTATTTGGTCCTTGATATGCAGTCTTGCATCTATTTTCCTGTGCTTGCACAAAATGTCATAATTATTTTCACTGAGTAGAAGCCTGAAAAGTGCATACAGTAATATAACTATAACGTAAAATACAGAAAACTAAATCCTATCTCTTGAATAAGAGATTGGTTTATACTAAGTATAAATTGTATATACTAAGTATATAATATATACTTATAATTTATGCTTATATATAATTTATGCTAAGTATAAATTGCTTTATACTAAGTTGTCAGAAAACGCTTCATTGTACTAAAGGTTCATAATTCTGCAGTTCCTTCTGGAGTGGGACACTGAAACGGGAGTGGAGATCAGTACTTTCCCTTTGAAGATATAGGCAGATCAGCAGAAGGAACAGTCTCTCTTCTGAACAGATGTACTTTGCACACTGCAATGAAAAAAATAATGCTAACTGAATTAAAGTATCATAGCAGTAAATGGCCAGAATCAATGTCCATTTTGGGTTTAGCTTTGTGGTTGTCCTTTGTGTATTTAGAAGGTAAAATGATTACTGAAGAAGCCACCTACCATGGGAAATTGCTAAATACTCAATTTGGAGTTTCTGAGAGCTATAATTCTTATGCAGCTTCTGGGATATTGATAGAAAGATTTCTTATAGATTTAACTTCAATGAACTTTAATTGCAATAAAGCAAAGTTTAGTTTAAATATATCTGCTTTATTCCTAGGAAGGAAGGCACATTCCTCACAATCATTGTAACTAGATATTTGGTATTTATTCTAGCCAGTAAAATACAGTTCTTAGGATGTCAGCACTTCATTTGATCACACAATTTGCCATAGAAACTATATTTCTAATATACATGTAATTATTTAATTTATGACCAAATAAAATATTTCTTTTATTGAAAAAGACAACTATTGGAACTATTTAGATGAAATATTAGGCACATAAATTAGATCATTAAAATTAACAGCTTTATTCTATTAAATTTTGTGTCTTTGTCTCATCTCTTTCTCCTTGAACCATGAGATAAACACTTATTTATAGATTCAGTGTCTTCCTGGTTCCTTTTATTGATTATAGTGGGATTATTATTTTGACTGGGGCAGGTAGAGCAAATCACAGATCTTGTATTGACTTTGCTCCATTTAATCTTGAAATATAATCAGTAGAAAGAGTGAAATGTTAATTATCATGCTCTTTAAGCCACAGACTAGAATTCAGTTCTACTATTGCACTATATATTTTTGCCTTCACATTACCTATGTGTCACCATGATATGCCTACTAAACCTGCTACCTGCCAATTTAGAGAACTTCTCTAAATTTTTCCTATCAGTATCAGAACATTTTCCTCAGCTGGTGCCAAATAAAAAAAAAAAAGCAACTCCTTCTCCTTTAATCTTCCTATAATCTGACTCCTTTTCAGTTTTCCCTTCTAATCTTTTCTAATCTTGTTCATCAGAACTGTTAGAAATGTAATGTATTTGTAAGCTTTGTAATGTTTTCATTTCAACAGAAGGGGAGGGAGAGAACTAACTGTACTGATGAATCAGTGGTTTTATAGCATTGGCGTTATACAGAAAACCAAAGAAATCAAATTAATACCTCTGAAGAGTTCTGGTCATAAGGACTTCATCTACCTAGGTTTCAGTTGAGAGGTGTCCTCAATGTTTTGCTCGCAGTCACATTAAAAGTCAGAGGAAGGCCAGAGAACAGATTTTTTGTGTCAGTTCATATTTTTTTCTATATAAACAGCACCTCGATAGACTATCCCATAGTTAGGAGTTATTTTCTAATCTTAATCTCTTTCCCAGTGTTAAAGCCTATTTGGTTAAACCTGAAAACCCTGGATAGTGGACTTAACTCTATTTTTCTCTCTGTCTCTCAATTTAATGGAAAACCCTTTAGGTTATGTTGACAAATGAGATTATCAATGCATTATGCCTATGGCTAAGTGTTTTGTTACCTCTTCTTATTTGCAACACAGTGCTGAACATTTTACTCTGAAAGCCAACCAAAAATATAGTATCACTTACCAGACCAAAAAAAATAAAAAAAAGGTAATACATTGATCAACAAATGCATATCAAACAGCCAATTAAGGAAATGAGAATTTTATTTAAAGACACTTGTTTTAACTCTTATTTATATATTAAAAAAAATAATTTTAGTCACCTTCACCTTTCTTGAAGAAATGGCAGTGCTTGGTAAAAATGCTAGATTGCTTTTTTTTAAAGAAAAAGAAAAAGACAGCCTTGTGAATCAATAAATTACGTTATATAGTGGTAGTATATTTACAAGTAAATAACATTGTAGGGTGAGTTTATAGCCTGTTGCTGGTGAAAAATGGAGTTTTCCAAACTTATAAGCCTCTGAGACAATACAACATGTTGGGTTTATTTCTTTTGGAAAGAATGCTTCTGGATAGCCCATAAAATTGCTCTTTACTACTGACTCTTCATCAACTCTGTCATTTCAAAGTAAATTACTGACTTTCCTTCAATTCTGAATGAAGTGGTATTGCAAAAACCAACAATTCTTCATGCTGACCTGTGTATTTAAGCCTTACACTTAGTTTATTGTGTGATCTTCTAAGGGAAATTGTATAATGGTAATTTTGTTTTCATGTCAAGGTTCTGTCTTCACTTCCTGTCATGTAGTGTGAAAAATAAATTATAATATTTTTAAACAGTTTTTTTTAATCATTTGCCTGTCCAATAAAATCTTACCTCCCTGATCATTAGTAAAATTTTAGCTGTTGACTTCACTGACACAATGGTTTTCATTTTCCTTGTGCTTGATTAATTTATAATACAGATAGAATAAAATAGTTTTTTTTACTGAATAGAATCAAAATTTAGTCTTTACAATTGTTGCAAAAGTATCATTACCTGCAGCAAGTCATGAAATGACACTGAGTCCAAAGTATAGTGTAAAAACTAATGATTAAGGAGCTCATAATACTGTTACATTAGTGTCTTTACTGTTATAAGGACTTTATAGGTGTGGTGAGTGCTAAATAGTTTTACTGCAAGTAGGCCACAAAGATGGTACAATACAATTGTTATGTAATGATGTGGGACAGTTTCTTCTGTCTTTCCCTCATGACCTTGAGCAATAGAAAGATATGATGTAGATCATTATTTAAGTATCAGGACTGATGAATTGGTGGCTTCCATAAATCATAAATGAAAAAGAAAGAATAGAAATGGGTTCTTAAATTTTCAGGCATGGATAAGTGCAGCTCAGGCAAGGCTTAATGAGTGATTTTATAGTCCTAAAGTATACATACTGTGGTGACAATTTCTTAACTAAGAGTGAACATAATGCAAACATATATTTCATTTGGTGGAACTGCATTGAATCATTGGTGAATGAATTGTCACTTGATGTAAAATTTCAGCTTTCTAGAGTCATCAGGAGTTCCCTTGCACTTCATTTGGCAATAGTAGTGTTGTGTGCAGCCCGCCAGTTGAAGGAAGTCGGATCCAGGCTTTCAGCCTGGATAGCCCAGTTTTTGCAAGTTCTATTTCTGTTCCTGGAGTCTGATGAATTCAACAGCTGTGAAAATTTGACATTTGCAATTATCAAAAGAGTCTCTACTTTTCATGATGCAGCTTTGTCTTTAATGAGCTGAACGGTATCTCAGGAGGTCTGCATAACTTTCACATTGTAAGAGAGTCCAACCAGCACACACACACACAAGCTGTGTGTGATGAATGCATCTAATTCTGAACTGCAGCTTTTGTGTGACTTGTAGGAATTTCACCATAGAAATAGGGGATATAGAACATATATATTCTATTTAATATAGAAAATATGTTTAAATTACTTACTGCTAAAACTAAAGTTGATCCTTTCACCTTAAACTTTTAAGTAGTATTTTAATCAAGCTAAAATCTGTATGTATAATTGCACTAAAAAGGTGAATATTTGACAATTTTCCCTCACAATTTTTAGACATGCAGTTTCATAGCTATATTAAAACATACAGGAGTGGCTTCTGTGAAAAAGTTCTCTTGTGTCCAAAAGAGCCAGTGCCAGCTGGCTCCAGGACAGACTCACTGCTGTCTCAAGCTGAGCCAGTCAGAGGTGGTGATAACACTTCTGGGATAAAATATTTAAGAGGGAAAAAAGAAAGTTATTAGGCAGATATAATTGTGCTCAAAGACTGAGATTATGTGAGGATAATGATGCAGACACAAAAGTCAGTGAATAAGGAGGAGGAGGAGATGCTCCAGCCATGGTGCCTGAGCTTCCCCTGAAGCCCATGGTGAAGAACTGAAGTTGTCCATGGAGGTCAACAGAGGTAAATGTAAAATAAAATGTTATGAGTGAGCAGGCTCTTCAAGACTTCAAGAAAAGGTGGACTAGTAAGCTCCCAGACTGTCTGAAAGCTCTACATGTGCTGAGTCTTAAATTGCTTCATTAAGCTTGAATGAAAATTAAATTCAGCTGTTGGAAAGACATTAGTCAAAAAAATACCAAATCAGAACAAAAATTCATCAAAAACCCTTATTTTCAGTTTTATTTTTTTAAGCTGCTGATAACTCACTAAAAATTAACAAAAAATTGTATTTAGATAACAGAAATTTATTTTCAGCCTTGTGATCACCAAATGTCATGTTTTAGGAATGGCACTCCCCAATTTATTAATCCTCTGCCATCAAAGGTCCAAACCATACGCAGCTTCTCCACCCCTATTCCAGCAAGAGACACAAAAGGCAGAGATTATAGATTGAGATAAAAATTTACTGGAAACCGCAATGGTATAAGAAAGTGAACAACGATACTAATAATGAAAGTATAGAAATGAGAGCGATTTACATACAAAAATAACTCACTGGCCAACCTGACATGACCCTGAGACAATGAAAAAGGGGCATACAGATCCTCTGCACCCACGCTTTTTCTTTCTAACCATAAACCATGCTCACTTTCTTCTGGGAAGTGAGAATGTCCTTAGATGTGACCTGAAGTGCTATAGAGTGCTAGAATGCTATAGAGTAACAATCTAGACACATCCACACAGCACCTGGCCCTGTCCCCTCACAGCTACTGTGAAAAAATTAACTCTGTCCTAGCCAAAAACCAGGACACTAAGAAATAACAAGGAGAAGTTGGACACACCAGCTATTTTGGTCATAGCAAGTAAAAGGATATTGATAGAAATCCCCATCTGCTAGAAAAATAAGTGCCATAAATATCTTGGTAAATTACAGGAAACCTGTATTTCCACCAAATTGACAGCTGCAGTGTAGTAGGATGATGATTCACAGTGTTTGAAAGTGCTAGAACTTATTTTTAAAAAGCTAAAAGAATTAACTTTAGCATGTGACAGGTATAGAGTTTTTTAATTGCTTCTGTTTCAGAAATGAGTGGTTTTTAATCTGATGTTTCAAGCAAGTGGGGTGGTTAAAATACTCTTTTAGTGAGAAGCACTAGAGAATCTAAGTTTTAAATGAAATCTAGCATCTGGCCATGGCTTACCGAACTAGTAGAACAATACTTTGTAAGATTTGTTAATCATTTTGAAGAAACAGAAAGCCATCTGTAAGGATGTTCTCAGGGCAGGTTTTGGTTAATGGCTTCTCCTTGTGTGACTGCCCAGAATGGCCTTATAAGCCCAAAACATGACCATATTTTCCTATTCAACAGTATTCCAGCATTTTAGTTAATTCGTGGGTAAATTATGGGGAAAAGAGTTTGAACTAGCTTCTTGTAAGCAGTTACGTGGTTGAACTTCAAAACTTTCCTTAGCTGTCCTTGCTTGTCTCTTTCTTTCTTTTCCATTTCTCTGGGTTTCAGTAACCATCACTTCTACATTACAAATGTCATGGAGTGTAGCAGCATGTGTCAGCAGTGACAATTGTGTCCAGGGAGGCCACAACTGATGGCAGGAAACACAGACAAGATAATTTCTGCTGTTCAGCAGGAGAGTCCATTTTATTTCCGCCTCCTCAGCCCATGCCAGGGGGAGCAGGGAGTGGAGGCCTGGGAGCCTGAGCAAAGCCCAGAGAGCTGGAGAGCAGCGCCAGGGCCATGGGGTTTTATCAGGTGTCCCAAAGGAGGAGTCTTAAAATAGATTACAGCCTCCTCAGAATGGGAAGGCTCCACAGTGTAGTTTTATATCTGTTGTTTGTAACTGATCAGTGTTTTGCTATTTCTGCTGAAGGACTTACTTAAACAGTATGATGGACTCATTATACTAAAAGTAATTTTCTAGCCTTCTAAAAGCCAGGATGAAATCGTAAGGAAGAATATAGTATTCTTTGTACTGAGAAATACATACTTCTTTTTTGTCTTGGTATTTAATTTCAGCTGTATTTTCTATCACATCTGTGATCTCACTTGTTTATAAGGCAATATCTGTATACTTTTGTATACCCATATAAACAATGATTTTGTATCTCATTATTTATGAGATACTTTTCATTTATGTCATTCTTTTCATTTATGTCATTTTACAAAAGATACATCAGGGGGAAAAAAGGGAATGAAATCCATTCTGCATCTTATAATTAATAAATGAATTATAATTTTTTAGTAAAGTCAAATTTATGTAGACCAAAATTATTAAAATAACTGTGACTTTATGTGTATTTTTATTTAAATCAAACTGGTTAGCCCTTTTATGACTGTGTCATAGTTTTAAAAATAAAATCTACTGCAGAAGACTTGGTGTATGCAAAGACATTGTTTATAAACAACTTTAACCATGACGCTACCTTGCTATTCTTTGCTGTAAGAAACTATACAGGAACAGAGAAGAGCTTAATGTGCTGCTAAGTGCAGCACCGAAGAAATCTCTTAATAAATGTCTTTGCAAAGAAAAAAAAAAAATGTCTCCTGCAGTATATGTATTCTGATCATTAAAATTATTCATGAATCAATTATTTTATTTTGATCTGGGTTAAATCAAAAACTTTGGAATCTTGAAATTATCCTCAGAGTGGGGGTAGCTGACATTTTAGAGAAAATGCAGTGAAATTTGTAGTGGAAAATTTCATTCACCTAATATTTCCTGTGAATATGTTTGTGGATTGAAGCTGTCCTCTATAATCTTTCTTTCCTTCCATTACTTCCAACTTTCTGAATTCAAAACAACTGCAGTGAATTCAGATCTTTTATACAATGCTGAAATATACCTTTTCTCCAAATATTGTCAAGACATCAAACATATACATTCTTTTTTCTTTTTCAGCAATGACAGTATTCTGTACTACATAAAACAAGTAATTTCTAGTACACTTGCTAAAGAATAATTTATATATTTAGTTTCATTTGTGAACCATAATTAATTGAAGACCAAAATTTTGTTAGATATTTCTGTTAGATATCTAGAACTGTTAGATATTTTAAATAGGAAACCTTTATAAATAAAATGTAAATAAATTTAAATCTAAGGAACTTAATGAATAACCAAATTGACTCTATTACATTATTTAGTGCATGTAATATCTTGTTTAATTAAAACAGTGTCATTTCATTTCTGTTTGACTTCTTGACTGGAAAGAGGTTATTATTTACATATGTAAGCTTTTATTTTCATCATAATAGAGAGGCGAAGTACCCATTCACAGCAATCTTGTTCAGTTTACAAACTTCATAGAATCCTAGAATGATTTAGATTGGAGGGATTTTAAAGATCATCCATTTCCAACCCCTCCTCCCCTCCCCACCACGGGCACAGAAGATCAGGTTTCTCAAAATGGCATCCAGCCTGGCCATGAACAGTTCAAGAGATGTGGCACCCATGGCTTCTCTGGGCAACCTTTTCCAGTGCCTCAAGTAGAGGCTCTAAGTAGATTTTCTTCCTGACATCTAATCTAAATCTCTTGTTTTAAAATATAAAACTGGTTCCCCTTGCCTTATCTCTATCTGTCTGGGTAAAGTGTTGTTCTCCTTCTTTTTTATAAACCTTCTTTAAGTACTGGAATGCTACAATGAGGTCTCTAAGGAGCCTGCCTTCCCCCGGCTGAACATCCTTTGCTCTCTCAGACTGTCATTGTAAGAGGAATGTTCCAGTCTGCTGATCATCTTTGTGACCCTCTTCTGTGCCACAGCTTGTCACTCAGCTCTAGAAAAGCTGCCATTTTTTTACAGTATCTTTCCACGGGGAATTTTAGGGTCTTTTGTCTAGCCTCCAGGAAGTATTTTTCAAGGCCTTCTTAAAGGTCATTCTTGCAATTTTTGGTCACGTTTGAAAAGTATTCAGAACAAATTATGGAGGGAATGAGGGCTCCTGGCTTATCCATTTTTATTCTATGGCTGGTGTTACAACTAAGAGAATGACTAAATATCTAAAGAGACTGCCATAACTTGTTAAAATTGAAATTGTAGGTATTGGAACCTGAAGCATGAACACCCAATATTTTTTTAATAACTTAATATCCACTGAAGAAAGATATGGAGAATAACACATCTATATATAGTAATATTAATTGTGGCATGTGTCCAGCCTCCAGTGATCTCTCTGACCCAGCTAGCAGCAGAGCAGCTGGAGATGGGCTGGCAACAACATCCCGAGGGATCTGCGGGGCTCCCTCTGGTCTCAGGAGCTTGAGGATGGCATGGCTGCATGGCACAGCAACGAGGAAGGGATGGGTACAACTGAAGTGCCAAAACTGAAGATAGTTATTAAATAAATAAAAGGGCACAAACAAGGGTGCAAAACAAAACATAAAGAGGTTGCTTCAGAAGACCCTGAAGTAGGGCCGACACACATATACATAGTCTCTTGTAGAATGTTCTAGAAATCTTCTGGCCAACCACTGTTGTTGATCTGCGTGGCCACTTCCAGTTGGTCCCAGTGTCCTTTTCTCCTCTCTTTATCCTGCCTGGATGTTATCAGTTGTGGCTTCTTATTTCTTGAGGCTTGATGTTGGTTGTCCACAGTGTGGCTGTGTGGCCACTGTCCAGCCAGTCTGCTCCAGGACAAGCCCCCACAAATACTTATTTTGAAGTCAAGGCCTTCAAACTATTACATAACATAATTTACATAGTCCTGAGTAGTTCATTAGTGTATTTTCAGATTCCAAATGCATCTAAAGCGGAAGATGGAGCATGGCTGGTGTAGGACTGATATTATAACAAGGGAGACTTCATTTAGCTTGTATTGCTGCCTGAAACATCTGTTTCACCAGCCCTTCCTCCTGCCTAATACTGCTCCTTGATTAAACACTTCCCATATGCTGAGCTAAATTAGGATGTTAATGTATGTGATAATTGTTTATTATTATGATTACAATATTTTAAAATCTGATTTATGTTTATGGTTACTCCCAGTCTTTCTTCTTTACTATTGCATTAGAATCAGAGCGTGTGAAACATCTTAAAGGAATTCTGAATTTCCTGTGTCATATATCAAGTAAAACAATAAAGATGACCTCCAAAGCTGTGGAAACTGTATGATCCCAACTGAGAAAATAAAAGACATCTTGTTGATTCATTCTCAATCAGTGAAGAAAGAATAGATTTTATCAAGTAGAAATTTGAATCACTAGTCTTAACTCTAGAGGCTATATACAAAATGCAAATCTGTCAATCATGTTAATGAACTCACAGCTACTCTTCAATTATTTCTGCAGAAAGACCTGAAAATGTCTAAGTTTTGCAGTATATAATAGCCTGACATGTTGAGAAGTTCCAGAGTTAAGTCATATCCACTGAGAGTGCTCTGTCTCAGTACTACAGACCTGTGTGGTGGTTGAATCATCTTTGATGTTCTCAAACCTGCTGTTAGAAAAAGAAGTAAAAAAACCCAAACCTGACTAGAACATTTTCTCACTTTTCTCCCTGCCCTGTGACTTCAAATATTTTATTTGATGTTAGTCTCATGGAATACTCACCAATTCCTCTAGCTGATGGTTCCTTGAAGAACTGGGATGCAGTATGAGGGACTGTCTATGTAAAAGTAATGTCTTACTTTGATATTATCCAGGATTATGTCCTCTTTAACTTTTTTTTTAAACAGAGAGGGTATGTTGAAAATGTACTAAGAAAATATTGGGGGAGGCTGGTCCTAAATTTATTTGTCATAATTACAAGGTTATAGATGTTTAGTTTATATTTGCATTTCAGAGGAACATTTTTAGAGTTTTAATATAAATCCTGATAATTAGTACATAGTTATGCCAAAGGTTTTGCATACTTTATGTTTATTTATAAGTTTTGCAAGCTTTAAACAGGAATATTACTTTCCATTTTCATTGACACCATTGTTTTGAAATGTTTAAATTCTAAAATGTAAATTGAAATTATAGTTAAAATACACTCAGTCTATGAATAAGCTTTGAATATAAAGAGAAACAATTCAAGTTTGATATGAAAAAGATGGAAAAAAACCAGAAGAAATATGCAAAAAACATGAAACGCCTTTTAACACCCTAGGTAAATGAAACTTTATACAGTGCAGAAAGAGTATAAGCTAGACATGGGTCTTTCAAGAGCATACAAAAGTCTTTTTCTTTGAAATTAAACCTTTCAGTGAAAGGTTGGGCATGTGACTGGATGCATAGAAATGATGTATCCAGGAAATGCTTGTAGAGGCTGAAAGGTTTAAATATATTTTGAAAGTGAGATACTCAAATCAATAATACTTGCTCCTCACATGTTATGGATGTGGTTCATAGTATGGATAATGGTTCATAGTAGTGGATAAAGTGGTAACCTGGCAGGATTCTAACAGTGGAAGACAAAGGTCTCTGACAGGAATTTGGGCACTTTTTCATCTATTTTCAGTTTGAATGATAAATGCTGGAGCTAAAACAAATCTTAGTACATAATTTTTAGTTAAATTACAAAATACTGGCAGGTAAAGGTTTTAAGCATACTACTATGTAAAAGTATATACTTAAGTGAGCTGAAGTCCCTGGTGACTCTGAACCAGTAAAGACAATAACTAGTTTTACTGACTTGAGAGATTTGTTCTTTTTTTTTTTTTTTTTTTTTCCCATCTGGAAAAATAAAATCAGGCAGGTTTGTCTTACAGGGGATTTATTTTGTCATAACAGCGTGTCATGCAAACACCATCTGTTAAAAGTACACTTGACAATTCACTGGGGAAAATAGAAGCTAAAACCTGTGCTATGTTTAACAAGGCCTATAGACATCCAGGAAGATGTGTTGAGTTCCAGACATAGGATGCCTGTCCTAATCAGAGAGATAGTATTTCTCTGGATAAGCAAGAGGCTGAACCACTATGCCCTGATATTCATATGAGAGTGTGTTGACATCTTGTCAGAGTAATGGCTGAGAAGAAAATTTTGCAAAGTTATCATCCATTTGGGAAAATCATTTCATTCTGTGCTATGACTAAGGTTTCATTTTTAGCATTTACTGATGTCCCAAAGTAGTTAGGCATTTTGTATATACATAGATCTCTAAAAGGAGATGGCGTCACTCCAATGTGACGTGTGATGTCTGTAAAACACAGCAGCAAAGGTAGCATTCTCCAACTTGTATAACAATTGTTACCACAAGGTTCATGTTTAGTAAAGTTAGTAAGTTGAATAACCATATCAGTTATCAGTTGTTTTGCTTATGTTGTTTTGGTGATTCAGTATTCCAAACTGAATCTCATGTCCACTAACATAATTACTGTTCTCTGCTAAAAGTAGATAAAATTTGAACCTTTTTTTTTTTTTTAAAGTGAAAGGAATATTAGTGGAGAGAGAATTAAGAAACATCAGTGTAGAAGCAGGCTGCTTTTGTAGCAAGACCAGGTTTTTCACTATAACTGCATTTCAGTGCTGACACTTTTCAAGCAGCTACAAGATTAAACTTTCAGAATAAAATATGTGAATACTCACTAGTATATGCTTTTTCTGAAAGCCTTTATTCATACACAAAAAAAACCCAACTTTATCAATCTAAGTAATATTAGTGAAATTAAAATTAAAGTGAAATTAAATTAAAATTAGAGAGTCTTCAAGATGGTGAATTTCATGTGCTATACATGGACAAAAGTCCGGATGAACTGAATTTTTACTAATTTCTGGCTTTTGTATATAGAAGGAAATATAGGAAATATTTTTTAAGCAACGCCTTGTATTTTCAGTTGTGTCTTTTAAGAAATTTTTGATATTATCATAATCTTTCTTGATGTAGTGTAAAGAATAAGTGTGCAAGACACTAAGTAGTGTTTTAAAGATGTGGATAAAGAGATGAGTCCTGTATTCTTAAGACATTCTAAATTAAAAATAAACAAAAAGGCAGATGCTGAAATATACTGTAATCATTGCAGCTTCTCTGCTTCTCTACAGAAGACCTGACTTGTGCTCAGGTCAAGAACTATGGTCCATAATAACGCATTGTCTCAGTTGTATTTTTGTAGTTCTGTAATACAATTTTTTAGTTCATTGAATCTTCTCTTGTAAATCTTTGGATTGCTATATAAACTAATTGTCCCTTAAGCTGCCAAAACAGACATGAAGATTTACAGTTCTTAAAATCTGATTGTATGTATCCTATTTGTCACCACTCCTTTTGCTGCTGTATTTAATTTGAAAGCATATCACTGTGTAGGAAAACCAGCTGCTTTTTACATCTAAGCTCTCATCACCTTTCAGCTGTAATGCTGTCATCTGTAATCCACTCAGACTTGCGTAATTTGTTTTGTGCAGCTAAAAAATTCCAATTAAATTTGTTTTGTTTTGTTTAAAATTCAGGAAGAATGGTCTGTCGTTTTCTTAAAGATTTCCCAAAAAAATCTTTTAAGATAGAAAATATGATCCACAAATTTCTACGTGTTCTGTTTTTTTGTGAAGGAAACAGACAGACTGGAGGCATATAACTGTAGTGGGTTGGCCCCGGCTGGGTACCTGGCACCCACCAAAGCCTCTCCATCACCCCCCTCCACAACTGGATGGGGGAGAGAAAATGCAATCAAGAGTTCATGAGTTGAGATAAGAACTGGGGAAGATCACTCACCAAATACTATCATGGGCAAAACAGACTGGAATTAGAGATATTGCATTTATATGAGCAAAATCAGACAGGGTAATGTGAAGTAAAGTAAAACCTTATAACGACCTTCTCCCACCCTTCTCCTTCCCAGCTCTACTTCCTCCCACATCTGCACAGGGAGATGGGAATGGGGATTATGTTCAGTTCATCACACATTGTCTCTGCTGCTGCTCAGGAAGAGGATTCCTTCCCTACTCCAGCATGCTGTTCTTCCCATGGGAGATAATTCTCCATGAACTGCTCCAATGTGTATCCTCCCATGGCCAGCAGTCCTCTCCAGACTGCTGCAGAGTGGGTCACTCTTCCATAGGGTGCAGTCCTGCAAGGACAGGCTGCTCCAGTGTAGGTTCTTTACAAAGTCACAAGTCCTGCCAGCAAACCTGCTCCAGTGTGGGCTTCTCCTTTCATGAGTCTGCAGGACCCTGCATCTGCATCCCTGTGGATCCCCATGGGCTGCAGGGGCACAGCTGCCTCACCACGGGCTGTGCCACGGCTGCAGGGGAATCTCAGCTCCAGTGTGTGGAGTACCTCTTCTTCTTACTTCTGTACTGACCCTGGTGTCTGCAGAGCTGTTTCTTTTTCACATTCTAATCCTGATTTTCTCTGGCTGCAATTACAACTACACAATCACTTTTTTTTAGTCAGTTATCACATAGATGTTACGACCATTTCTAAATGGCCCAGCCTTGACCATCAGTGGGTCCATTTTGGAGCTGCCAGAGATTGGCTTTGCTGGACATGGAGGAATCTTCTGGCAGTTCCTCACAGAAGCTACCCAGGTAGTTTCTCTCTCCATCCTGCTCCCGCTTCCAAAATCTGGTAATGCAAACCTAACACAGTCTTTATGTTAGTTCTTCCTTTTTTCAGCTCAACGCGTCATACGTGTATATATGCAAGATAAAAACCACATGTTTTTGGGTTTTCTGTATATCTGGTCTGCTGCTTTATATAATTTGTTTTTGAAGAATAACTACTTACTTTACATTTTCCTTAATTCCCAGTAGGAAAAAAGGGGACAATATTCAAATTGGTTTGAGCTTTGTGAGGACCATAAGTCTGGACATCTATATGCATAGTATCATTTAATTATCTGACAGTCTGGACAGAGAAAGAATGGACGGCAAAAAGACTGGAACAGCATAGGATACCTTGTCTTTCATTTCTTAGCCAAAAACAAAAAATAGAGATTTGAGCCTCATTTGCATGAACACATATTCAGCTGGCTACAAATGCATTGTTCAGTGGGGTATCTTGTATACTTTTTGAGATTAACTTTATCTTCAGTTGAGGTAGTGATTGGTCAAAAATTGGACTCAATGATCTTGGAGGTCTTTTCCAATCTAAATGATTCTGGGATTCATAAAAATATTCCTGCTCTACAATTCTACAGTATCACAGTTGGGTTCTTGCCTTTTGTTTATTTTAAATCTTATTACAGACTAGTTTTATTATGAAGGTTTTATTTTCTCTTATACTTCTTAAACTTACAGTGGTGTGTTGAGAAGATTTCAGAGGGTGACTTCTTGAAATGGTTTTGTTTTGTCCTGTCTGAGGAAAACTTTGAATTCTAGCGTATTAGTAAAAAGAATGATTGAATGTCGGAAATCAATAATTTCCCACAGAAGAAATTTTTTTTTACCGTAACAAATGAAAATGAATAATCCAGATATAAGTTAATTATGTGGGTATTCTTTTTGGTAATAATTTCCACTGGTTCAAAAAAAAAAGGTAAAATATGGTTGCATTCAGGCAATGGCAGTTTATGCATGGGAAATGTAAAGAGTCATCTTTAGAACTGTGTGCCGAATATGTTTTTTTTCTTTACTTTGCAGTGACCCAGGGTGGGGATGCAATTGCATCTGATACATGTCCTGATCCTGGAATTCCTGAAAATGGGAAGAGAGTAGGCTCTGACTTCAGGTAGGCATATTTAATTTTCTATATGGTCAAGAGGGAGGTATTTCCTGTTACATTTATACACAGCCCATGTGCTAGTTTGAAAGCAAGCCAGTGAAAGTCAGAACTACAATTTAATAGAAAAATTAAAATAAAGGCAGAAAACACTGGTTTAAACTGACAGAGTCAGGATACAACCTGACATCCTGTTGGTCAGCATGGTGGTAGCAGTCTGAATAAATGGTGGCTTCAGTCCTGGGGAAGTGATAGATGTGATTCTGTTGAAGTGGTGATCCTGTAGAAGGGTCTGGTCTTCTTCTGAAGGACGAGTGGTGGTTATGTAGCTCTTGTCCTCTGGGAATTCAGTAGATAAGGCCACTTGTGGCATTCCAAAACTCTGATTATATGGGTAGGAATGGTAGTTCCTCCCCCTGGGTGGAGTATTTGACAGTAGGATGATGTAATCTTATCAGTCATGCAGTGAAGCTTGATGGCCCATTAGCAGAAGATATCCCCTGGAGGGAGTTATCAGGGATGGGTCATGGAGGGTATAAAGAACACTACCCTGCCTGTTTTTAACTGTTTATGAGGATGGTGATACAATACATACTTTTGGTTAACGTTTTACATTCTAACCTAAGTTTTACATTCTAACCTAAGTCTTTAACTATAGATGAGTATAATTTCCCTAGTTTTAAATTTATTGATCCTTTGTCAAAATAGTTTTTTTGAATTGCATATCTTGAATTATCTTTGCTTGAGTTATATTTTAAATCAATGCATTTTAAAAAAGAATTTTAGACCATAATAATCTCACCTACGGAGAAAAAGCAGAAATCCATAGAAGAAGCAGAGATTATTATCTGTTTTTCCACTTTGTAAAAGCTGTTAAAAATCTTGGGCAACATAGCACACTACAGCAAACTCAGTGTCTGAGGCTGTGATGTGAATGCCATCTCCTGTTTTTTCTTGTTTTCCCCTTTTGTTATGTACAAAAAAAGAAGACAAGGTCAAATGGACCCCTATGGAGAAAGGAGGAAGTTTGATCTTTCCCCATTGAGGAAAAAAGGCAGACTTGAAGGTGCAGCAGAGAAAAGGGTCAACAGAAGAAGATGGGAGCTTCCAGCTCATGCAGAGATTTATAAATTGCTCAGCAGAAAATGGACAGTCAGACCTAAGAGACAGGAACAATTAATAAGAATTAGAAGGAATTGTGCAAAGTTCTCTGCAACTCTAGAAAGGAAATTAATACAACTTGCCCCCTGAATCGAGGCTCTTCCAACCTAGGCCATAACTGACAGGAAAAATAAATTAAAAATCTGTTCTCTTTCAGACTGACATACTTTTCAGGTTTTTCTCTATTTATCCTCAAAGGAGTTTGAGAAATCTTAGAGAACTCTAACATTAAAAGATTCAGTTATATGCAAAGTCATGGCTTCATTAGTGGCAGGGCAGCAGTTCATTGTGTTTTAAAATATAATGAAGGGAAATAAGATTTCAATTAATAGGCTAGAGACACAAGTTTTCTAGATGCTTGCTGATGCCCTCTTCTAGGTGTTCTGATTCAACATGTCAACACATCTACTGCAAATGAAATTGTATGATACAAAAATGCAGTATGTATAGCAGCCCCTGTCCAAAGGGCTTGTATTTTAGGAAAAGAAATGCAATTTCTGTTTAAGTCTTTATTAAGGTTTGATGAATTGCAGAGAGAAGCATCAGGCAGTAGAAGACCAGGTAAAAATGGGATGCTAAAATATAACTCTTTTTCAAGAAGTATTAAAGTGCATCTGTGTATTCATCCAAAGGGTACCTTTATACGCCCACTGTTATTTTGGAGAGTATTTTACTTTCCTGCTTGTGCCAGCATGCCTCAGTATCCTTCCATAAATGATGCAGAACATGCCACTTCTGAATTCCTCAAAAAAAAAAAAAAAAAAACTTAGTTGAAAGAATTAGAGGCAGTATCTAGGATCACTTTGTTATCAGTGAAGAGAGAAAAGCATCTCTGGAAAGAGTTAACAGTTACAGAACTAAAGGTAATGGACTTAAGGTGGGACATGGTAAATTACTACTAGCTTTAGGATGAAAAACCCATGTTTTTTATGATAAAAAACCATTTTTACAACACTGAAGTTTGTGAGAGAATTTGTAGAATCTCCATCCAGGAAGGCATTCAGAACTCACTCAAGCAGGTTTCTGAGCTCTCTCTTCCAGCTGGGCTTGCTTCAAATGGACTAGATGATGTGATCTTCCAATCTACTTTATTCTGTGACTCTATAAATGTCATACAGCTTCTATGTGTTCATGATACACTGTTGGCCAAACAGATTCTCATCTAGTTGTGGTCCAAATCAGTGGCATATGAACTATTGTTAAGAAACAGCAGCAGGTTTAAGAGCACTGATAAGTTCAGAGAAGGTAAGGAAGAAAATTACTTCTTTTCAGCTCTAGGGGGTAGTTTGTAAATTGAAAGAGAAAGCAGACTAAAATAGTTTTGGTGAAACCAGTTCTAAGATCCAAAACATATAAACCCATACAGGGAAGAGCTCAACAACAAATTTCCCATCAATGCATAAAAATACCAAAAGAACCTTAAAGCTCAGAGTACTTTTTAAGATATCCAAGGGAATCAAATGTCAAAGAACCTTGCAAATGACTATGTTTTGAACACGGACTTTTAGGAATGAATGTGGGTTAAAGGTATCTTAAATGCCTGGAGTTTACTTATGAGCAATGCTTGAGCTCTACTAGACTGAGAGAGTAAGGCTATTTCCCTACCTCCTTCATCTCATCCAGACTCTTATAGTATTTTCATTTCACCAAGTGTATCTTACTGCTCATGAGGATAAATGAATGCATAAGCTGTTCAACAAGCAACATCCTATAACATAAGATAAATAAAACATGTTGTATAGTTTGATCACATTAATTATATGCATATTTTGTGCCTTCAGTTCTGAATATTATCTGAGAGAAATGATAACCGTTTGTTTTCCACTTAAATGTTACTTATAATCTCAAAAACTCATTATGCAACAATGTATGTTTTTCATGTACTTTAAAGTTTGTTAATATCTATTTAAAACATACCTATCTGAAAGTTAAGTGCCTAAATCTAGATGGACATTTAAATAGAGATTTTGGCTGGAATTGGTTTTTGTTTCTCTGAAATGACAAATCAAGCTCTTCCACAGGAGAAGAGGAAATAATATTTGCTGCTGCTTACGTTTCTCCAATGTAATAAAATTCTGGAGAGTAAAGAAAGACAGTATTTTTTTCTTTTCTAAGAGGCAAGTATAAACACCAGAAGGAGCTATTGTTCTTGTCAGGAGAATGACAACTGTGAATATTAATCTGAACTAAAACATGTGAAAATGGACATTATTCAAAATCTTTTCCAGTCTACTGAAAGACATGTTTTAAGTGGGACTGATGGAAAGGCAGAGGGTTTATTTTCCACACAGCCTGAGACCCAACTGATTCAGTGATGACAAGTTCTTTGAAAACGGTTTCATCATTTTCAGCATAATGATGGCATTCATTCTAATATAATAAAGCAAAAAAAAAGTATTGAAATCTTAACCTTTTCTTTCTGTCCTCCTGCCATGCTTCTACTGTGTTCATTTTAGGAAGTAGGGAGATGATTTTCAGTGATTTTAAAACAAAGCAATGGATATTTAGATTCATTTTAGGGGAGAAATGGCAAGTCAGACTTGGCTAGAATAATGAGAACATAATTAATACAATTTTGAGGTTAAGATCACATTTTATATTTATGTGACATTGCAAACCAGTAGATTGTTTAAATGAAATCTGAAATTTATCTAAATAATATTGTTTCAGATTTGCTTAAATATCATATGGTATGTGTGATAATGTGAAAATTTAGTAATTTCTCCAAATTCCATCAATGCTTGTAAAACAATTGGATTTTAAAATTTCAAAACAGATTTTGAAAATTAAATTAACTTTTATATGCTAGTATTTTCTTTTTTAAAAAATAGCTTCTTTCAGTCAAATTCTAGCCTTCTTTACAAACCCACAGATTATGTTTGGATGGAGTTCTAATTTAAAATACAAAAAGATAAATGAGAAAACAGATTTCTTCCCTGTGTTTGACGTTTACAGAGAGAAATAATAAAGCAAATCACAAGACTTCTGGTGCACACAGATTTGCTCAGTGACCAGGGAGGTAGAGATGTGAAAAAAACCCCAAAAAAGAACAAAACTCCCCAAATTCAATTAAAACCTTTCATTGTTAATTAGTGGATATTAAATGAACTAGGCTTTTTCTTTGAAATCATATATCAAACAAGCTATAAGACATCTTCAAAAGGATGTCCCCTTTTTAAATGGGAAGCTGTCAATCTTAATCACTGGAAAGACTCAGCAATTTGGATGTGTGAATAGTTTTATCATAGACTGTGATCCAGATGCAACCCCTCTCCTAAGATGCTTATTTAGATCCATAAGGAGCTTTGGAATACTTTGTGCCTAGCTCTTTAATGTGATATTTTTTGCTATGTTTCTTCTTTGTTTTTATTGTGCTGTGTTCAGCATATTTATTTTGTGTCCCTTAGTTTGTGTTCAGACATTTCAGAAGATTATACTCACTGTGTAAAAGATATGAAATTCATATTAATTTCCCTTAGATACAAGCTATTTCCAGAGCATTAGGAAAAAAATACCAATCCTCTGAAATACATACTTTTTGTTGAAACAAACTGAATCAACATGAGTGTACAGATTAAATTAGTGTATGGTGTTTTATGTGTCCATTAATAAAAACTTTAAAAGTATTTCTACAATGATCAAAACCCAATCTAAACATAAAATCCTTACCTTACTTCATTAGATATAAAAATATTTGTATTCCTCCTGTTCATTTCTCTCCATTCCCTTTTTTCTTTCTGGAGGGGATATTCAGATATTTTAAATTATAAATTGCTGTTGGAGACATTAAATAATTATACATTTAATTTCACTCTATGTTTTTGTATGTGCACAGTTTTGTAATTCTTCTTATGTGCCTTGATAGTAGCAAACTTAACGGAAATGTTGGTTTTCGTGTTGCTTCAAGCATCATTACACTTGTGGGATGATCTTTATCCAACATGATTTTTAAATTCTTTAGCTCTCAATTTGCATTTATCACTGCTAGGTAACCACTTGGTTTTTTCCCCAAGATAAAGAAATACAGCAATCCTAATTCTAGAAAATAGAAGAAAATGGCATAAAAAATATAAGTTTATGGCATTAAGATGTCAGATTTATGAGTAATACCTTCTTTACCAATAAAATTAACTAAATTTTATTAATTTGAGTTATTTATTTAGAAAAATACTTGGTCTCTTTTTCTGAGGGCTTTAAGAGTGTTCTGAAGATTATGACAAGTATAAAATGAACACAATTTTAGAAACTTACATTACTCTTCAAGACTTTTGTGTATTTTGCATGAATTATGGAAGAAAAAGGCCAATATTTTCCCTGCATTTCTGAATTTAACAGCTCAAGAACAAGGTTAGGAAAAGCAGCTTTGAATGCTTTTCTAGATTTGAAACATCATACTAAATTTTTATATTAACTAAAAAATATCCTATTAAAATTTCCTGAAAGATTGAAAAGAAGTATAGAAGCACATAAAAATATCAATAAACAATATAGTTAGTGTTTGGGAGATTCTCTGAAAAACTAAGAAAATACTTGTCCATGAAGGATGGGAATGAGCTTGTGATAGTGAATGGCAATATATGCAATTCTTCACAGCACAGTTTTAAGCATTGAGCCTCCTGAGTGCTGTATAGCAATCCTCTGGTGTTTAGGACTCAATAACTTACAGACACTAACTGAGAAATCTGCTTTATTGAGTTCACTTAGTTAATGACATGGGACTATCAAATACAAATTTAAAAGTGCAAGAAAACAGACAGAACAATTTAATTATGATGGGAAACAAAGAACATCACAAATAATAAATGGAGACAGATATGTAATACTGTGATATAGACCATAAGTGTATACAGTTTTTGAAAATCTTCATAACAATTGGACAGCATAAATCATTCCAAAGGGATACATTTCAGTGTCACAAATGTAATACTAAAATTTCAGTCCTAAAAATTTTATTCTTTAATGTAATGTTTTAGAGGAAATTTCAACCAGGTCAGGAATATTTAATGAATTTCTGCCATTGATTGAAATTAATATTTTCTGCTCATATGTGTTGATAAATTTCCATATCTAATTGCTTATTCTCTCATTTGAGTGAATATAGCAATGTTGGAATTATTCATTAAGTTCTGTCGCCTGAAACAATTGTGTTTATATATTTTATTAGATAAAATATATATCAGTATATTCATTGAACTCACACTGTAAAAGAACAAACTTAGTGTCACAATTGTTTTGTATTCCTTAAAAGGTGGGAAAACTGAATAATAGACCTTTTCCTTAGAGTATAGGTTGTTTTTATAAATCCAATATTGATAGTGTAGAATTTTGCACCTTAATTTCTTTATTTGGATCTTCAAATATTGCAGCCTGGTAATTTATTTGAGGATGTTGATATTAAAATATATTTAATTCCTTCCTTCTGCCTTTTTTCTCCTAGGGTGGGTGCAAGTGTACAGTTTTCCTGTGAAGACAGTTATGTGCTGCAAGGTTCTAAGAGCATCACTTGTCAGAGAGTGACAGATACACTGGCTGCCTGGAGTGACCACAGGCCAATTTGCAGAGGTAACTGCTATTCTTTGGAATTTTTCGTGAAGTTTGGAAGGGTAATTTATAGTTTCTGCTGCAATGAAATTCAAAACTAAGCAAACTAAAACAGGGAACAATATCTCATGTATATGTGTATATATAATTATAAATGTACAAAGATTTTTACGTTGCTTGAAGCATGCAATCAAATTTGTAGAAAGAGTATAAATTTAAGGAGCAAATTTCCTTTAAATAGTTTTAATTTCACTTAATCTTCCTTTTATCGTGGTAAACTTACCTTAAGTAGAACTAATTAGGTAGGTTTATGCTAATTTTTTTCTAAATTATTTCCCAGATATGAGATTCTCACAATCATACTATGTTCCTATCAGTCCCAGATATTTACCTAGTCCTGATTTTTCAGTAAATTCCTTTCTGTTCATCTGTTTTGCTCAGCTTTACATAAAACCTGACCTTTTAACTTATTTCTAAATGTTTTCACATCTAGACCCCCCCCTTGCTTTAAATTCCTGCCTGCCCCACTTTTATGGAGGAACAGTGGAAGTGGCTTTTTTTTTTATTTTGTATGTTTTGTATGTTTGCCACCTACTGTCGGTAACAAAAACACAGAAAAATATATAAATGCTGCCAAAGTACATCAGAACTAAGGTGTATAGGAAAAAATAAAGAATGGATCTCTATGTACAGAACTTTTTATCTCAGTAGAAAAATTATTTGGGGTTGCACATTTAGATCGTACATGCCAATGAAAGCCTTGACCCTTCAAATGTGCTTCCTTTATATTCTCCTAGAACCAGACAACCTAGCCAGGATAAACTGGGCAAACCACCACTATTAAGTGTAAAAGAAAAATGATATATAATACAAACTGTTAGAGATATTTTTATTGTCCTTTTGAGATAGATCAAAGTCATACTTCTTGTACACACAAAATCTTACACCAGGATGCCAGTTAGCAGGGCAGAAAATGATAGTGGTTTCAGAAACACTGGAGGATTTGTAACAGCTGAACTTAAACTTTTTTTTTTGTTCAAGAATGAGCTGAAATTTAATCTCATTTATATAAAGCTCATATACTTCTTTAAAAAGTTTTAATTACCTAGTTACTTTGTAATTCCATTTTTTTTCTGCTGCCAGTTTTGATTTATTCAACTGATGTAAACACGTGTGTGCTTTACTTCTCAATGGTGTATAATTCTTGGTCAGTATTATGACGTGCTGATTTGTGAATTGTGAGGAGTGAAAGAGGAAGATTTTATTTGCAGTCTGTATTTTTCTCAATTCCTTTACTGTCCTCCAAGATGCTAGGATTCACAGTGTTCATATAAGCACGAAGTAAAAATAGTAAAATACACAGTGCAAAGAAGTGCTTATCACATTTTCTAAATTATCGCCAACTTAAAGTGGAAAAGCTGATAAAGCGCACGTGACTACTGTGAGCTTAATGACTTCAGGAGCACAAGTCTTACTGACAAAGATGATATTTGCATTTATGCCAAAATGGTGATTTAAAAAGCTCAAAACTGATGAACCTGATGAAAAGTCACAGGAAGCATCTTGCTCTTGGCAAGATCCTGGCATTACTTTAAAGAGCACAACAGTGGCTGGGGTCCCAGGGTCCCCAGCACCGCTGGGCTCTGCTCATGCTGGCAAGTGCACCCCTGGGTCACAGGCAGGGAGTGGTGGGAGCGCCCTTGGAAACTGCTTGGTGCTAATGTAAGTTGTTTGCTACTGTAAATTATTGTAAATTCAGTTTCCTTGAATTCCACACAGAAACCTTACCGCAATCAATTCCTGTTTTCTGTAGGCAGTATACAAGGCTATCTAGCATTTTTATGCAATCTTTTGCAATCACTCAATTTCCTAAAAGACGTCTGAGCTCAGCTTCAGTTATGCCTCTTGCTTGGTTTAACCTCTTTCCCCTCCCTATTCTTTTAACCTTGTCTTAGAAGTTTGAATAGGAGAAAGGTAAAAGAGTAACAGCTTGACTCAAAAATCTCTCTTCAAGGGACATGTTTCTTAGCCTTTCTTCTTTGTGGACAGCTAGAGGAGGGACCTGGTTTTTTATTGCTACAGAGTTGCACCTCTGGATTAGTTTCTGCTGTAGCAGACCTTAGGCAGGAGGAATTGGAAATAAAGTAATAGATTTTGTGATGGTTATGGTCCTGCAGGTATAGTGTTTCTATAAATTACTAGAGAGAAAATGATCTATATTTCAGAGCCTATGAATATGTCCTTGTTAACCCCTCAATTAAAAGAATATAGATTGCTTAAGATAGCAGCAACATGCCAAGTTTTCTGTACTGTTAGTAGGCAACACAGTGTGGCATACTTAAATGTGATTAGTTTTTTGTGACACACAGGGACATGCTTTAGTGATGGACTCGACAGTGGTAGGTTAAGCCTTATACTTGGTGAACTTAGACCTCTTTTCTAACCTAAGTGATTTTGTGTCTTTATTTTTCCATGTTAAATACAGACACCTTTTTAATAACTGTTAAATTATGTTTTTGTAGAATTTCCTATGTAGATGAGGTGTTTTTTTAGACTTCTACTGGGATTGTAACAGAAGATTTCCATGTGATGTATCTGAGACTTAAGTTAAATTGGTGGGTAGCTATTTAGACAGTTTTGGCATAAACATGGAATCATAGAATTATTAGAGTTGGAAGAGAACTTAAAGATCATTTAGTTCCTCTCTCCCTGCATATGCATAGATGTTTCCACAGAAAACGGAGTCCTAGCTGATTAATCTTGTCATAGAATTATTAAGAGTCCTCAAAGTCTAATCTCTAACATCATAACAAAGAACCAAGTGCTGGTAGTATATTGTGTTGGAAGGATAGAAAATCTGATAGTTATTTTCACCTTTTTTCCTATTTGTACCAATCATGCTTCTATTCATGGAGAAGATTAGGCTTCCTCCCAGCAGTATGTGAAGTAAAGAAACACTCATATTTCATGCTTTAGAATGGAGGCAGCCACAGAGAGAGATGAAAACTAAAATTTTCTAAAGTAACAGAAATATTTTAGGTATTTTATTTCAATATTCAGAAAAAGAATGACCAAGTTTTTGAAGAATCTAGTCATTCCTTTTGCCTGTACTGGAACTTAAGTAACTGAAGGGACTAAATTACATCAGAAGGTAGTGGAATATATATGGATAGATTCTGAGATTCTGAGATTAATATCTAAGTACTTAGAAATTTTATGATCTAGACACTCTGTTTAGCATGTTGACAAAGTACTGTAGTATGATAAACATGACAGTGCCATTTTGAAATATTCTGAGTTCTATAAATCTGTGTCACTGGAAATTATATGTCTAAATATTTTCAAATGCTTCTAGATACTTAAATATTTTGAGAAATTTGAATATTCTTGCAAAATCTATCCTTAATTCTCCTTAGAAGATAAATGAATATGTGAAGTAATACATTTTTAAAATGCTGACTATCTGGATTTGCTGAGTGTGGCAGAGAGGTTGTGATGGTTTCACAACTGAATCTGCTTTACTAAAGTCAGACTACATACTGCCTTGAAACTTGTTGGGTTTTTATTTTGGTTGTTTTTTTTTTTCTTTCTAATTATATTTCATATGGTGTAAAGAGCTAAGACACCTCAGAAGATCATGTTTAGGTTAAGGACATACAATTACATAAATATTGTGATACATGTGTTTCGTTCTCCAAGTCATGGGGAAATCATGAAGGAGAGCACATGCTGGCCCTTCTTTGTGGGTAGAAGGTTCCCTCCATCCATTTGGAAAGGGCAAATCTCTCTCCAAACAGAATATTGATATGATAATTTTGAGTATTTAATCTACATAAAGTAAGAATAAAGTATTGCAAATGTTGGGCAGATTAATTGAAAAGTGCTCATTTCTTCCTCTGTAGGTAAATGTTCAGGAATTTTTTTTGTCTGGCTGAAATATCTTTAAGGGTAGATTGTTATGGAATATATCAGCATAATAACACTTTCATGGCAAGTTGCTGCTAATGCTGTGGTGATTTTATAATATTTATTTTTAACAGAGCAACCAGTCTAAAGCAATCTGGTTTGTTGGTTATCATTTTAGCTAGAACATGTGGTTCTAATTTACGTGGACCAAGTGGCATTATCACGTCTCCAAATTATCCAGTTCAATATGAAGACAACGCACACTGTGTGTGGGTCATTACAACAACTGATCCAGAAAAGGTATGCTTTTTCTCTTGTCTCAAGTGAAACTGTAGAGTTTTGGATGTGTCTTAAAAAAATATTTCATATATACTTGCACAAATGCATGAGCACATGCAAGTCTATATGTTCATTTAAACACCAAAAGGAACAGAGTAGAGTTGTTTCAAAAATACACTGAGCACTAGAGAGGAGAAAAGCAGAATGTATGAAAATGTCCACTCAGAGTAACAGGTCTAACTTAAAATTTTCAAGTTTTAAAGACATTTTTTATATGAAGTACAAAAAATTGTAATCAAAATTCCACATTGCTAAATTAGTTAATAGTGAATTTTTCATGTTGCACCTTGATACTTAATCACTGTTGAACCTTAACATAAGATTTCTTGGCATAAAAACTGGACATTACACATAAGTATTTTGACAGCTGTTGTTAGTTATTTTGCTACCTAGAAAATTTATTTTCAATCCACTGTTTTCCAGTAATGATTCTTAATACATAACTATGAATTAGTCATCTAATTATGCATAAAATAGTGGTCATAACAGAATATTTTTACTGTTTTACTGCAAAATCAGTAAAGGATGGAGATGCCCTACCTATAGGAAAAAAAAGAGAGAGAGAAGTTTAAGTACTTTACTTATATTGTACTTCGATGTAATGAAATTCTTACTAAATTAATTGCTATATGGCAGGGAATGTATAATCTATATGTACTTTCATAATTACAAAACATATATTTCCTGTGCAACTTTTTGGAAGACTGTATTCTTGACTTCTTTAAAGTAGTTAAGGAAAAATCAGTCATATTTTCCTGACTGATTGCTGATTGTGATATAGTAGATGTGCTATGGGCTGCAATATTGCTAAGTTTAATGATCTGGTAAATAAAGACTATGTCCCAGTTACATGGTTTATTATTGAAGGATGTACTTTCTGCACTATACAAAGCACAGATATATTAAGTATTTGCTTAAGCCTAGCAATTTCCATCTTCTATGAAAAGTAAAAGTTATTCACTACAATTGACACAAATGAAGACATTTAAATTAATTATAGTGAGATGAGAAGTTTTATGAGTCTGAGCTCTCAGGTATTTGTATAAAGTTGGATTATGCCTCAATATGTTGGTATAAAAATATGCTGGTATTTCTGACTTATTGCCTTTCAAAGCACATAGCTGGGGAACTTCAAAACAACATTTTTATTCAGGAAATTTTTCCCCAGTTCACACCTAGGGACTTGACATACTGTTATGGTTGATTTTGAGATAATTTATTTTAAGATAATTCATTCTTGCAATATGCTCTAAAAGAGCAGTCTTACTAGGTAGCATATGATAATATTCAGGAGGGCTGAGTGAGATTATCTTGCTGATTCATGGGTTGTTTCAAAAGTTTGTGGTAGCTCAGACATAATCTATTAGTGACACTTGTCTTCCATATAAATAGCTTATGCATATTTAATACTATGCAATGAATTAAAAACTTTTGTTTTGTCCAATTAGGAGGCTTAATATTAGAGTGAACACATTTTGTTTCTTCTAAGTTGCATTACATACAAGGCTCCTGTCTGTCCAAATGGCAGATCAGATCATCCTGTCATACCTAAAAGGAGGTTTAATATCTACAGAACCAACAGTGTAACTATACTCTGACAGGGAAAGAATCTCTTGCTGAGCACCACATACAGGCTGACAGTTATTATTTCTTATTACTTACCTTCCCTCTAACCTTCCTTCCATTCTGTTTTTGAGCAAAGGAGACTAACTACTGAGCCTTATCTGTCTTCAGTATCTCATATTTGCTTTCAGGATATCAGCTAGATTCACACCGCTGAGATTTAGCTGTAGGGTGTGAATTTTATGAGCCTCATATGGATCTAAGTATGACATATTGAGTTGGAAATGGCAATTTAGGGGGAAAAAACAACCAGTAAAACTTCTGGAAGGAAACTATAGAAGCATATGCATGAAAGAATGGAAAAGCTGGAAAAGGAGACTTAGCAGTATGTTTGCTGTGATATTGTCTTTGATTTTAGAACAAGTCCATAATTCAGACAAGAAATTGGAATGTATTAGATGGTAATACAATGCTCAAGACAAACAAAGTTTCAGTGCCCAAAAAAAGTGTAAAGAAAAAAGCAACAAAGCAAAAATCAAAATCTTTGAAGTGATCAAAATGATTTTGTTAAATACAAAAAGGTATGCTATTTTCAAAGTTTAATGCATCTGTTTCCTCGTGTTTTAATACCAGATGGGAGATTCTTTCAAAAGAAAGCAAAATGTAATATTCTCACTGTGAAATGTTTCTTCTGTATCTGCTTGGGTCAGAATTATATAAATCTATTATTGTGACTCTTTAGTTGAATACTTAATGCAGCAAAAGTATTTGCCTTTATCATAGATACACTTTTCCAGACTGTATATCTGAAAACTTCATCTTTATTTTGGTTGATATCTTGCAAAACAAAGCCAGACTATTCCTCTTTGAATTTTTTTATTGCATAGCTAAAACAATCCCCTACTCAAAAAATACACCCCCTCTCCCTCAAAACTGTTTCACATATAAGTGCCTTTTTATTTCCCAGTTACCAGAGATAGTCATTCAAAGTTAAAAAGTGGGTAAACAAAACTATAAAAAAAAGCATGTACAACTTCACTTTCATTATTGGCATTTATTATCAATCCACTGCCATATATGTACTTCACTTGTTGCTGTGTGTTGGGTTGTTGCCTCAAGCTTTTTTCCTAGACAATTTTATTAGCTGCTTTTGCACTTCCAATTTGCACCATTTCCTTCCTCCTCTGTGATTTGTCCTTTCATGTTGGTCTGCCTCAGTTTCTTCTTTTTTGCTGTTTTGATCTCCATCAATGTATTCTAATTTAGCTTTAATCTTTATTTCTTTTCACTTTATGTACTTTCAGAAAGCAGAAGATTTGTATACAGTGTTCAAATACAGAATCTTAATGATTTTCATAATTTAAATGGAGCTTAAAAACTGATAAAAGAATGGTCAGCTGAAACATTAACTTTTAATTTTAACCAGAATAAAGCAATAAGTTTTTATTCATAGTTTGTTAATTTAATTACAATATTATTCAGCATAACAATGTACCCATTGGTGTTGTGACATTATTCCACACAGACAAAAAAACATATTTACACTGAATTTCTTCATAGTAAAAGGGATTCAGACAACTTTATTAAACAGAGAATCAGTCTTCCTGAGCCACAGCTGAATATACATTAAATATACCTAAATACAAGACACTTTCTTTCCACATAGTATAGAATTCAAATCAATGTATTTGTTATTACTTCTGAACAGATATACACATGCAAATGCATAATGGAATATTATACTTGCACAATACAAATATATACATAGAGCAACATAAAATCATTCCTGTTCTCTCATTTAATTCAGGTTTGGGTTTTTTTTTCTGAAGTACTCCTTACAGAGTGTGCATCAAATGAGAACATTCTGGCACTGTGTTAATAAAATCCTAAAACTAAATCTCCACTTTTTTTTTTCTTACCTTGTTTGTTCTTCAAATTATTTGTAATTCCCTTGATAAGAACTATTAGGTTTGTTCACTATTAAATTGTCGTCTTTGTAAATCAAAAATATCAAGATTTGTGTGCAGACATTTTTTCCCTTTTTCCTGGAGTGTCTGCAACTATTGATAGTATATCATACCTGAAAAATATCCTTGGAATTTTTTGTTTATATTCCTTTTTTTTCCCCCTGTGCATTTTTTTTCATTTTTCAAGTATTCTGTTTAAAATATCTTTGTATGGACGCTGTGCAGCCGGATGGGCTTGGTAATGAGACCATAAACCCACATTTACTGCACAAGGAGGCAAGTGCTACCGAATAATTTATGCTCCTATAGTTCTTTGTTACCTCACAAACCACATTCATTTGTGTTGCCTTGGAACATGAGTGTTGCAGTTCTTTCTGTATGTTTCTCACCTTTTATCTTCTCTTAGATCAGTAGATTATTACTTGGGTACATTTTCTACATTTTCTAGATTATTACTTGGGAAAATGTCAGCTGATATCTTCTAGGTGAATAATAGGAAAATCTGAGAAATTAACAGATTGCATAGTGAACTGTTTGTGTATATATAAGAGAAAAAATTAGCTTTTTCTAAAATATTAATATTTTCTGATAATTATTACTATCCCTTTCACTTTGCTTTATCACTACTATAGATTTGGTGTTGGTATCACAGTAAATAGAAACTTGCAAGTATTTACATAATAAATTTTTTAGGACTCCATTTAATGACCTCACTTTGGTGCAGTACTAAACAGGAGCCTCATATTTTTAAGAACTATTATAGAGAGAGTAATAAATGGAGGACTAAATTATTAGCAAGATGTGCAAATTTCAGATTTCAGGAAGATGGTGTTAAAGGAGGACGATGTAATTCTATTAATTTGAACTTTTACTTAGTCTTGAACTATTACAAGGTTTATAATAAGTTATGATAGAATGACAAGATTTTCAAAGTGGCAAATTCGCCCCACTAGGGCTGATTTTATGGCTGCAATAGTGTAGGAAAAGCAAACTGCAAGGGTGCCTCCATAATTTAAATAATTTAAGTGCACTGCCTAAATTGATTTTACTTCCTTAGGGTTTTCCTCTCTTCAAAGTAAACTCCTCAAATGGTATTGCAGCCCTTTTAAGATGAAATTTTCTTCCTGGCTTTCATTAAATAAAGAAAAGCTGGAATGTTCAATGCTTAACATTACATATGGACAATGAACTCATAAATGTTAAAATAAAATATATATACATATATATATGTTCGAAGGGGTGCTAATATCTAATAAAGTAATGTTTTAAAATTTTGGAAATGTGAATTAATAATTTTGATTGTAGCTTTTTAGAAAACACAAAATGACACCAAAATGTGATACTACTTTAAAGTAAACAGAGACAAAAACTTCAGTCCTAAAGTGTGATCTCATCAAGAATCAAGGCAGGCATTAATACACCTACTGTATATTGTGAAAGGATTAACACAGATTAGCCAGATGATTTGTCAGCTACTTGACCCCAGAAAGATGTCGATAGACTTGAAGTATGTTAGGAAAAAAGCAATGATTCAGCACTTGGTGGATTTATAAAAATAGTTAAGAAGCCCCACCATAGCCAAACCCAAGAATCTAGTCCTTCCTATTCTCAGCTTCAGTTGGCTTGAGCATTGAATACTTTAACATTGAATTGATCTACAGTACAGGTACAGTACAGTACATGTAGCAGACTCTTTACACAATCTTTTAAACATAGCTTTCAACTTAGCAGGTAATATCTGAAACCCCTTGGGCTTATGAGCCTTAGGGTCTATATCAGTCAGCCACATGTCTATATGTTAGTCATTTTTTTAAGATTTCTAACTTGTTTAATAGTTAATCCTTGCACCAGTATGCAGAACAAAAGTTTAACTACCCTTTTAAAACATGCCCCTATATGTTTCTAAAAATATCACCCATAAAGTTAAAAGTGAGAATATACTTTACACATCAGACCTACAAATGCTTAATTCTAATCTACTGTACTAGAAAATAATAAGTGCTTTATCACATCTTCAGTCATTACTCTGCTTCTATGCAGATTTTTTTTTTTTGCATTAATGTCCTCTTTTCAACAGGAAGTCACCTGTTTAGAGATATTTGCTCATTCCTTATATTTCCCAGTATTGTTATGAGATAGAACTTGCAGGGAAAATTATGAGTTTGATCACTGGAATCATCTCTGTATTGAGGGCAAGAATGGCTTAGACAGAGCTTGTCAGGTTCACCAGACCTTTTTAATGCAGCAATCATCTCAACATTTTACTCTTCATTTATTTAATAGTTGTTGTTACTGTTTCAGGCTCACTGGAAAGGTAACAAGTGAAGAGCTTGCAGCATAATTCAGGTGTTCTTCTGTAAGAGACCAGGGAATAGTGTTGGCTAAAGGGAACCTTGCAGATTTCTGTTCTGTCACTGCCTTCATGATGGATTTGAACAGTATAAGCCATAGTTTATGAAGCAGTGTTTAATCGTAATGTCACAGGAAGAACAATTTCACAAAGACAGAGGACAGTACATAAATGCAAATAAAGCAAAAGACATAATGTCATTGCAGGTTTTCTTCCTATTCTTGCTAAGATTTTTGGACTTACTTATTTTTGCCAGATAAATATGTATTGTATATACTTTTTTTTAGAGAGATTTATACCTCAAACTGAATAGTTTGTTACTCTGTATATTTTTTTTTTTTAATATAGGCCTTGCTATTTTATTTTCCTGTTTCTAGGAGAAAGTAGATATTTTTGCAGAATCATAGAATCATTGAATATCTTGAGTTGGAAAGGACCAATTAGGATCAAGTCCAACCCTTGTCCCAGCAGGACAATCCCAAGAGTCACACCATGTTCCTGAGAGCATTGTCCAAGAGCTTATTGAACTCTGGCAGGCTTAGTGCTGTGACTGCTTTCTTGGCGAACCTGTTCCAGAGCCCAACAACTCTCTGGGTGAAGAACCTTTTCATGATATCCAGTCCTGAGGTTTCCTGATAAAGACCTCCCCTGACACAGTTTCAGGCCATTCCCTGGGGTCCTGTCACTGGTCCCCACAGAGAAGAGATCAGTGTCTGCCCCTCCTCTTCCCTTCACAAGGAAGTTGTAACTGCAGTGAGGTCTTCCCTCACTCTCCTCCAGGCTGCTTTTTTTGCATTGTGGTGTCTGAAACTGCACACAGTATTCAAGGCGAGGCCTCATCAGTGCAGAGCAGAGTGAATAATTGGGCAGCAGAATCTCCCTTTTCGTATTTTTAAATGTGATGACCCTGAGTGGATTTTATACATTAGATGTGGTCTGAGTCAGAATAAACTGGTGATATTGCATGCAGAAGTTGTGCCTTCATATAGATCAGGAGGAACATAGTCCAATTCTCTGTGGAAAAAAGGAAGAAATTATTGATCAGACTCTTAAAAATAAAAAAAAATAAAAAAATTTAGTAAGTACCAGTAGGAAATCTTAATGTGATTTAATTATGTTTCTTGTTTTCTGTCTGCTTATTATTTGAAGAGAAAACTGGGTGTTGTATTTATATTTGGTTAAGTGAAAGGTAGTGCTATTTGCTATGCCTTTCAGCATTTCAGTATATTCAGAATTTCAGTAAATTCATAAGTAAAACCAAATATGTTCAAAAATATTCTAACACTTAATGCATTTTTTTTCCAAATGTTGCATATATTTTGGGGAGATGTATACTGTTTCCACTTGAGTGTATACTGGTATTTACTGTTGGTTTTTTACATAAATACAATTTGGCAAGTCTAATTATTCAAGGAATTGTGGAATTTTTTAGGTTGGAAAATACCTTGGAGATCCTTGAGTCCAACTGTTAACCCAGCACTGCCAATCCCACCCCTAAACTGTGTGTCTAAGCAATGCATCTACATGTCTTTAAATGCCTCCAGGAATGTTAATTCAGCCCTATCTCTGGGCAGCCTGGCCAAATGCTTGACCACCCTTTCAGTGAAGAAATTATTCCTAATATTCAATCTAAATCTTGCCTGCCACAACTTGAGGCCTTTTCCTCTTGTACTGTTGCTTGTTACCTGGGAGATCAATCTGCACCTGGCCACAGCTTCCTTTTAAACAGCTGTAGGAGTGATAAGGTCTCCTCTGAGCCTCATTTTATCCAGACTAAACAACAGCTGCTCCCTCAGCCATTCCCCACTAGACATTGATGAATTTAATGACAAATAATAGCCTTTGTGTGTAGCATCCCATAAACTCTCTCTTCTCAGTCAATTTGCAAGTCCTCTGCCCTGGCAACTGCCGTGACTACCTACCATAGAGTAATTCTCCTTAGGGGAAAAGCCACACTTCCCCATGGACTTCCCTTGGTTTCCCCTTTTCCTGTCATTGGCTTGGTACCACTGGCGGTCATCCCCCTTCCCCCAGAAACCAGTCCTGTCTGCCCTGCCCTTAGCTCCATCCCCACCCCTTCCCCTTCCTGAGCTACCTGTACAGGTTTCTGGCCCTCTTTTCTTGCTGGGTTGCCTTCAGCCTCATGTGATATACTTCACTGGAACAAAACCTTGCAAACAAGAGCCTTCCTTGCCTCTCTTTCTCGCTGAGCCAGCTGTGGTGAGTGTTGTGTGTGTGGATCTGATTGTGTTGCCTAAATATTTACCCAACCTGCTTTTCAACAGGAGAGGTTTGTTGGGAATAGATAATAGGCAGCAGCACCCATCATTCAACATTCACATTTTTATTTGTGCATCACAAAATTTCTTAAAATTTGCTGCTGTTTTCTTTTATTGAAAAGCTATATGTAATGGAGAAATCAAAAATCCTGTATGAAATTTCACATCTGATTAAATTATAATCTCAAAAAAAATCTGACTTTGTTGAGATAAAACAATTCCAATAATAAATCTCAATTTGTTAAAGATCGTAGATGAATTACCTCTCATTTAGTAATTGGAGTCTATTTTCTTTCACTTTCCATTCTATGGAGTCTATTGATTTAAAGGATAAACAAGGTCTATTTTTTGAACATTTTTTAGTTTTTTATTAATTGCAATTGTACCATGTAGCCTAAAACTCATGTATTTCCGAGCTTGTTTTATACGTCTCTGAGTGCCTGTGTTCACAGACTTTAATCAGTGTTTAAATCACAAAACAATATACTGATTTGATCTTTAGAGATACTGGGCATCCTCTTCTTGATTAAAATTATTTAAGGGGTTAATGTATCTGCATGGAGCTGTTCCCACATTTGTTCTCTCAAAGGCATTCTCTTTGCACCTTTCATCATGTCTTAGAACTGTATAGTAACACCTCTTTTATATTAAAGGAAGCAGACATGTTAAGATCTGTGTAATAATTCCACATAGGAGGGAACCACTGGACAAGTTCCTACCTTAGAAGGGGGCATGGTGAAGAAGCTTCTTTTCCAGAACCTGGAAAGGCATTTAATTTCTTTCAATTGTGTTGCCAAGAAAAGGGAAAATAGAGCCTAAATCATCACTAGAAGTTTACTGTGTAAAAATTAAAATCACAATAGGGTCATCATGCCTTTTGAAATTTTCATGCCTTTCAGATAAAGGAAGCACCTGTTATGATGATCATTCCTTTCCTTTTAAGATGACAAGTAAGAACACAGATTTCACAGCATGGTTTTCTTCTTCAGACCCATCAGTGGTAACTTTCCTCATTACAACAAAAGGCAATATTTTTAACCTAGTGATGAGCTTAGTAATTTAAATAAGTTATCACTGGAACATAATTTGCTTACTGATATTTCTGAAATATGTATAAGCAAAGACCTGTGCACCATGGTAAAGTATTCAGGATTGAAGTGAAGCATAAACAGAGGCTTCACTGCAAGAATGCGCTGTAGGTTGCTCTAGCTGCCATGAAAGTTGAAAATGGAGACCAACTCATTACAGAAACTCACCTTTCTGCCTGAAAAGGAAAACATCTTAGGAGAAATTTATTCATCACTAAGCACTTCTCATTTTAAATTTGGTGTTGAAATGGGTGGAAGACAATGACAGATCATATAATATGTGAAGTTTGAAGCTGTGGAAATAAGAAATTAATATTTTTTCTGGACTCCGAGACTGATTCTTCTCTTATGGCTGTTCTGTTTTGCAAAGCACAAGTCCTCACTTTTCATGGAGTTCACAGACTGTCATGGAGAGTTTTGTTCATGCAGATTTTAGCCTCTCTTCAGATGTCATTCTTCTAAGCAGTGTTCTCCATAGTTACTTATTAGCATAAGTACCTGGCAACAAGTACAAGTGTAGATAAAAATTACTTATTTATTCAATCAAAATCCAGAAGTTTCTAGAAGGAAAATCTAGGGATTTTAAGTAAAGATGAAAAACACGTCTGTTTAACAGCTTTTTTAACTTCACAGGTACATCTTGCAGAAACTTGCATCTGCAGAGCATGAGCAGTATCTCAGCAGGTGGAAAAATGAAAGTGAGATAGGACAAGACCCAAGTACTGCCTCCAGTTGTCCTAAGAGAATAAATTAGGCTATGTTTACATTAGCATTAGTAGTACAGTGCACCACAAGCAGCTTTATACTGCAAAATAATTAGTGCTAAGGGCATGAGGTTTGCACTGTGTATATTTTAGACTTTTTACTATGGACTTTCTGCTTCTTTAGGCTGAATGCCTGTTACTGGCTGGAAAGCACCTTCCATCTTTTATGCAAAAAGAGATGAACCTATCTGCTTTGAGACTGCTCTGTGATGCAAATCAAAGCACAGTAAGAGCAGATGACTCGAGATTGTTTCTGAAGTGCACCCTTGATCAAAGCCTTGATGTGAATGTATTTTTAATCTCCTGGTACAACCATCATAACACACAGAAAAGCCTGACATTTGCAAGCACTTTTTACATGCAGGATTTGATTGGGTCAATGGACAAACAAATGAAGACTCAGAAATGTCCTTCTAAGTTTTTATATATCTTCATGAAATGCAAATACAAATCCCACACAACAAAATAGTTTCATAACCGGCTTTATTCAGGACATTGCCTGTAATGAATGTATTCTTGCTACCAGGGGGTAGTTGTTTGTTGATTTATTTAGTTGTTTTTTCCAAGGCACAAGAGGCACTTAGGTAGAGTATGCATACTGGCAGAGTATATGTGTCATGTTTTAATTCAGTCTTTCACATAATTAACATAATAATTCTTAGTATTATTCTGCTTTATCAGACTGTTAACAGCCTTCTGAATGATCATTCATTTTAATTGTAGCTTTTGAAATATTCTATGTCTACAGTGATTAGAGTAGCTTTCAGGAAAAGGTATTGCATGCATGCTATTACATATATGCAAACCTACGTGTAGAAAACAAAATGCTTATGAATTACTTTTTTCTATATTAGTCAGTTATTCACTCTGCCTAATTAGTAGCCTTTCTGCTCTGATATTATCTAAAGGGAGAATATGTGTTCATTTTTTCATCAAGAGCTATAATCAGGGAAAGCTACACAGTAATTCCTGAATATCTGTCCTTAAGTAAGTATCTCACTGCCACTCTGATGAATAACTCTTTTAGCTATATTTAAAACAATGAGAGACCAATTACCTGGAGCACCTTTAGACATAAATGGGTAAAGATCTAGATTTGGTGTTTTAGAGTACATTTCTATTACTGTACCATAAGTAATCCTTTCTGGCTTCCAGCTTCTACATCAGTAAATTGTGGATCTCTCACAGTTTCTGTATCTCCAGGCAATGTGAGGATTTTATGTTACACTTTCAAATTAGACTAGCCAACTATTTAGATTTATACTGAATTTCTACCTGAGTACTGGTTTTGCAACAAATTTCTATTTACTTTACTTTTTTTTTTCCTTCTAAAAATGAGATCTAAAAATAATTTTACAGATATTTTTGGCACATCTCATTTCTGTTCAATTATTTGCGTTTCAACAATATCCATATATCTACAACTACAAGAAGAATCAGAAGGACAATCGAGGGAACTCTGGACCTGTCAGCCTGACCTTGGTACCTGGAAAGTTCATGAAGCAGATTATCTTATGTGCCATCACATGGTACACAAAAAACGACCAGGGGTTTATGAAAGGCAGGTCCTGCTTAAACAACTTGCTTTCCTTTAATGACAAGGTGACCTGCTTAGTAGATGGGAGAAAGACTGTGGATGTTCTTTATCCAGACTTCAGTAAAGCCTTTGACACCACCTTCCACAGCCTTCTCCTGTGGAAGAAACTCACTGCTCATGGCTTGGGTGGTGTGCTCTTCATGGGGACAAAATCTTGCTGGATGGCTGGGCTCAGAGAGTGGTGGTGAATGGAACTAAAACTGTTTAGCAGCCAGTCATTAGTGTTTCCCAGGCCTCAGTATTGCGGATGGTCCTGTTTAATATCCTTATCAACAATCTGGATGAGGAGATTGAGTGCACCCTTAGTCCATTTTCAGATGGCATTACATTGGGTGGAAGTGTTGATCTGCTGTGGAGTAGGAGAGATCTACAGAGGGATCTGGACAGGCTGGATTGATGACCTAAGGACACCTGCATGATGTACAAGGTAAAGTGCCAGGTTCTGCCCTTGGTTCACAAAGCCCCATGCAGCATTGCAGGCTGGGGACAGAGTGTCTGGAAAGCTGCCTGGCAGCAGAGGAGCTGGGAGTTCTGTTTAACAGCAGCTGAACATGAGCCAGTATATGCCCAGGTGGCCAAGAAGGCCAGTGGCACCCTATCCTCTATTTTCAATAGTGTGGCCAGCAGGACCAGGGCAAGGATTGTTCCCTGTAGCTGATCATGCTGAGGCCCCACCTTGAGTTCAGTTCTGGGCCCCTCACTGCAAGAAGGACATTTTGGTGCTGGAATGAATCCAGAGAAGGACAGTGGAACTGGTGAAGTGTCTGAGGCATAAGTCCTTTGACAGCCAGCTGAGAGAGCTGGGGGTGTTTAGCCTGGAGAAGACTGAGCGTGAGATCTCATTGCTCTCCAACTACCTGAAAGGAAGTTGTAGCAAGGTGGGGTCACAGAATCACTAGATTGGAAGAGATCTTCAAGATCATGAAGCCCTAACATCTCAACTAAATCATGGCACTGAGTGCCACATCCAGTCTTTTTTTAAACACATGCAGGGTTTAAACCACCTCCCTGGGCAGACAATTTCAGTATTTTACCACTCTTTCTGTAAATAACTTTTTCCTTAAATCCAACCTATATTTCCCTTGGTACAGCTTAAGGCTGTCCGCTCATTCCGTCAGTTGCTGCCTGGAGAAAGGGACCAACCCCACCTGACTACAACCATCCTTCAAGAAGTTGTAGAGAGTGATAAGGTCACCTCTGAGTCTCCTCTTCTCCAGGCTTCTCCCTCAGTCATTCCTCATAGGCTCTGTCTTCCAAGCCCCTCACCAGCCTCACTGCCCTCCTCTGGACATGCTCAAATGTCTCAAGGTCCTTTCTAAACTGAAGGGCCCAGAACTGGACACAGCACTCATGGTGTGACCTCACCAGTGCTGAGTACAGGGGAAGGGTGACCTCCCTGCTCCTGCTGGCCACACCATTCCTGATACAGGCCAGGATGCCATGGGCCTCCACCAGGGCACACTGCTGGCTCGTGTTCAGCTGCTGTCAGCCAGTCCCTTTCTGCCTGGGCACTGTCCAGCCACACTGGCCCCAGCCTGTAATGCTGCAGGGGGTTATTGTGGCCAAAATGTAGGACTCACCATATGGACTTGTTAAACGTCATCCTATTGGACTCTGCCCATCTATCCAACCATTCCAGGTCTCTCTGCAGAGCCCTCCTACCTTCCAACACATCAATACATGCTCCCAGTTTTGTTTGTTGTTTTTTTTTTATTAGGCAAATCAAAATACAGCTCCTGATTGGGTTTACAATAATATGGTAAAATAATGAGGGAGGTGGCATTTTTATTAGTGCACTAGTTTAATGGTAGTTTAGTATAATCACTTGAAATATATTAAGATTTATAATTCTAGTTCTACCTACATTGGGCCAGGGAGTGGATCACATTCCTTCCAGAGGTCACTTGCAACCTAAATGATTCTCTGATTAACCAAAGTGATTGCAACATTGGGAATATTTTATATGCTCATATATGCATTTCTCAGGTACTAGACATTCACTTCCATTCCTACTGACATAAGAATGGTCAAGCATGTTTGTGGTATTTCAAGTATAACAAATTGCTTACAGACAATTTTAAAGAAATTGCAGCTTTTCATATAAGTCCTGTACAATCCTAATTATAATTCCTGAAGGTATGTGATTATATGAGCAGGAGTTTGAAAAAGAAGTGCAAGAAAAAAGGATTTTTTACAAGTTTTAATGAAGTTTTACAATAAAATAATGGCATTATGCAAGAATTGTAATTCTTACTTGTAAATATCTCGCTAAAATTAGTTTATCACTAGTATTTGGGCTTGTATCAGGTCTTTTCCATTTTCAAACAGTTAAGAAATGAGTGCTTAAAGATATTAAATTAATATGTTTCAATATTATTTATTATACTTAATAATATATTAATTAATAATTATAATTATATAATTATTATAATTATTATTATTTTATTTAAATAAAATAATATTTATTCTAGAAAGCCATTTTAGTAATTTAATTTACTTAATATTCTGGAACCCTAAGAATAATAAGGTCCGTTTCTTTTAAAAATTATATTACAGCTTTAATAGACATGAGTAGTATTAGGAGATATGGTTTGAATATTTAAATATTGTCTTCAACTTTCATTTTAAGTTCACTGTTGGACAGCTTCATCATATGGAGATTAAAGATTTGTGTGGTGTTTTTGACCCTTCTAGTATTGTTCCAACATATCATTTTACTGTGAAGAACTAAGTGACAGTTGAAAACATAATTAATTCACTTCACCTTCAAGAAATACCCTACCTTCCTCTTGTACTGAAATAAGATACAGACAAAATTTTGAATATTGAAAATACAGTCATAGCTGTCAACCATTAGGGCAGTGATATACTACTACTACTGCTACTACTACTGACTATTATTTTCTTTATTGAGTTTTGTATGTGTTAGGGTCTAAAATCTTTCAAAATTATACAGATCGAGTTTTTACTTTTTCCCCCCCATTTCTCTGTGTGCATTAGCATTCAGAGAATCTGTAGTTGGTTTCACAAATTAGTGTTCTAAATTCAAAAATCCTGAGGAAATCTTCATTGGAGCTGTAAGCTGAATCCTTGTGTCTCCACCTGAGGCAGAAAACTGATCAGTCTGTATATGCCTTGTAATTCACAGAAATCTTTTATTGGTAGTTTTTGACCGGTGGAGTTTGAATCATATTCAATGAAATAGAGAGTAAAAGGATAATGGGTATTATTGACCTCAGAACACTGATCTCTCTGACAAAAGTATGACTTTCTTGGTGCAGTGTAAAAATGCTAATAGCACAGTCCAAAGGTTCACAATGAGCCATAATGGCAGAATTAATCTCCATGAGCCATTTTCTGAGACTTTCTACATATTCATATTTGGCCTTGGTTCATGTTTTTAGGTTGTCTTTGCAATCACATAATGAAAAATGTTTTTAATAAAAACAGAAAAGTAATAATGATTCCGTACAGAATAGACACAAAAAATATTCTACAGCAAATGTTTTGATTTTAGCAATTTGGAATAGTCTTTTATAATAATGATGGACAATTTGTAGTAATAGAAACAAAATTGATATATGCTTGCACGACGATTTTCTAGATAATACCAAATATATTGGAAAAATTAAGAAATTTTTTATGCTGTTATTTCACGCTTTTTTTTGTCTATGATATATGTTTCTGTGAAGTTGAATAAAACACCTCCTATGTTAGTATAGGAAAGACAAACTTGGTCTTATTGCAGCTGTCAGATTGTCTCCAGATTAAAATATATTTTCATATGAAGTAATATGCAAAACACCTAAAGAATTAATATGCCAGTAAGGATTTTATTGAAATCATTAGAATATATTTTATTCTCTAAACCTATCTATAACCTTTTTATGGAGGCACAGTATATCCAGATATAATTCAAGTATTTTTTTATTTAGCTAATAAAAATGTCTACCAAATAGACACTGATAGTGATAGAGAGAGAATAAAATAGTTTGGAAATGACATTATAGACCCATATTTAGAATTAATAACATTAGGGTAGTCTCAAATGTATTTATTTTTTAGTATTGTTACCTAGATTGTAATTCATAAATAACCTTGGTATTTTGCCTTTTAAAAAGTGATTAAAGGACAGGAATATAAATAAAATAAATCTTTATTATGTCACATCTGCATTTTTAAATACTTCTTGAATAAATTATTACATGTAAACATTTTCTGTGATAGAAAAGCAAATGTTGAACTTAGAATTAGCATCAGACATACTTTATTTCATTTCACTTAGACTTACTGGCAATTTATGTCTCCTATGAACAGGGAAATGAGAGCTGCGCAATAAGGCTGTGTTATTGGCAGGTATTAAATTCTTCCTTTACCCACAAACTATCTCTTGGTTAAAGCAAACAATAGGGGAAACCAAACAGAAAGAGAAGGAGTTGTGGAACCAAAAAAAAAAATCAACTTGACATTAACAATTTTCTTTATTTCTACTCTCTGTTTTTTACTAGTGTCTTTTTAATGACTATCAGTGTGTAAACAGTTATTTGCCCCTACCAATGAGATAAACATTCTTATATTTTTTTTCTTTGTTTATTTGGATTTTAGAGAGTTACAAAGGCTATGTATTTATCAGAACTTGGTTGTTCTTGGTAGAAATCAGGCACCTGTTCTGTTCTTTCCGAGGTAATCTTGACTTATGTTTAGTTTTAAGACTGATCAGCTTTGAAAATAATTGCCTTTGTCTGCTTCCATTTTTTTTTTTTTATTTTAAGAAGAGATAGAGATCAATTTGTGTACAAACTCCTATCTTTGCCAAAGATTTCTTATTGGTGTCTTAGCTTTTCACCTTTCTTACGGGCCATATTGTATATTGCCATTAAGGCAGATTGTAGAAGTTTTGCAGAGCAGAACAACTGAAATGTAAAAAAAAAAAAAAAGAACAATCAGCCAACCAACAAACCCTCAAAACTGCTTTGTGCTCAGTTTCCTGGTCACTTGTGGCTGTGGAAAAAAAATAAAAATCTCCTTAAGTGCCATATTTCAGTTTATATGATACTTCTACCTTTCCTGAAATCTATTGCTTTTGAACACATATCTACTATCCAAGATATTCAAGGAGTGAAGAAAACAAAAGTCCTTCCAAAATAAATTTTACAGATGTATAATTTTAGTCCAAAAACATTGTATTGTTGACATTACAGCCATGCTATTTCGTCATAATCAGAAACTCAGGCTGAGTACTTACATGATTCATACTTATATTTCTGAAAATTAAAAATGTCTACTATAAATATTTTTAAAAAGAAATAGTTTCTCTTGATATTTTCCTTGAAGATTCAGGTCAAATTGAAACAGCTTTTCAGTTGAGGTCTCATAAATGTTGATTAAAGAGAAAAAATGTCTCACCATCTGTTGCAGACAGATGTATGCTCTTTTAAGGTGTCTGACTCTTTCAGAGAGGTGACTGATGATTTGTGTTCAGCTAGTGTTCTGTTATGACATCCATATCCTCTTCTAGAGAGCTGTTACCTTACTGCCTGTCACTCATTCTGTAACGGAGCAGTACATTACACTTTTCAAATGTAATGTTCTATATAATGACAGATTTTTATTTTCTTTTTCTTATTTTATTTTTCTTTGTAAGGCAATCTTTCCAATTTTTCAAGATCACTTTGCTTTCTAAACCTCTCTACAGAGAGCCAGAATCTTGAATATTAACATACAATTTTAAAAACGTTGAAATCTCTATGTATCTTTAAAATCTGAAGCCAAAAACACTCACTCCAAATAGAATTAAAAAAATCCCACTAGCACTCATTAAGTATTTTTTTCCCTGAAGAACCAGCAGTTAAGTAATAAGTTATTAGATATCTAACTCATCAAGAAGTTGGACCACTTCATATGGTGACTGAAACTATAAGGGTACACTGTCTCTAGCTAGCCTTAAAACACAAAGAGAAAGTAATGATGTATTAATAATTTAAACTTTTTAGGTACTACTTTCATAACCAAACTGTATTTCACATCTAGCTGTGTTCAGTAATACAGCTTACTGTATTGGCGTTGCCAGTTTACATATGGTAATGCCAATAATTTTTTTTAATGAACAATGTAGAGGTGGGAGGTGCAGGGAAGAAAAAATTAAGAAAAGTGAAGATAAAAGAGATGAGCCAAAAGAAGTCATCTACAAATGTTTTTTTTTTTTAATAATAGTTTGTCACATGATACAAGTATATTTTAAATGCCTAAAGTATTTACAAATTAGAAATAAGCAGACTAATTATTAAAATATTAATAATTAAAAGGAATAAAGGGAAAGCAGTGATAAAATTTTCAATAAGTGACGAGAAAACATATTCAAATTAAGTACAAAGAGACTAAGTAAAACTTGACTTTGGACTTTGGTTTTAATATAGTAAATTTTTTGTTGGTTTGTATTTACAATATCTGGAAAAATGGGAGCAGCAGTTGATTGGCATAAATCAGCTATTCTGATGGATAGTATTAGCCAATATTTGATCAGGAATTTTATTATCTGCTTATCAAAAATGCTAAATTCACCAAATGGTATAGATTTATAATACAGGCAGGTGTTAAAGTATTATAAAGCATGTAGTCACAACTTAAACAAAAATATAAATGTATATTTTTCCCCCATTTATTTCTTTCAACTTTTCATACATTTTGTTATCCAAATAATAGGTTATACAGATGCATCAAGGACCATGACTATGAAAGGAGTTTATACATCTTTATGCAAATAAAAGAAAATTATAAGTAGTGCATGCTGATAATGGGGAAATTAATATTTTCAGACAATAAGTTTATAAATGGAAGAAAAATCAAAAAGATTTACTTCTGAAATTTAGTTTCTGTTTCCAAATGGTTTCAGGTATGGCCACAGCTAGCCGCAGTGATTCTGTGGGGTATTTAAACTTACTATACATATAATAAAACATTCACAGTATAAATAAATGACTGGTTTAATGATATTTGCTTGTCTCACAGGATATATTAAATGGGAATAAGGTTTTGTATGTTACAAAAGATGATAGCAAATATTTATTTCTCAGAAAGAAGTCTATGTAAAATATTTTTGAAGGATTACTGCATTGTAAAAAAATGAACAACCTCCCAAATATAGTGCAGCTGTTAAACATATTTGTCTGTCTGTTTGCATTATTTGACCACGTATTAGCGTATATTGACCATGTGGGATTTTTTAGTTGTACATGTAGGAAAAGTTATTATGTTTGGTGGTACTAATTAGTTTTATTTTGAAGTCCAAAACTGCTATCTGCTAAGTGTATTTCAAAACCTGTTGCATGTAATATTACACTTCAGTGTTCATGTCTCAAGTGAGCACTGAAACAGGTTGCCCAAAGTAATGGAGATCTCAGTGGGAGTGAACAGGTGAGTGTTTTTCAAGGGTTTAAAATTCATAGATGAAATCCAATTACACGTCCACAACGGGTTTGATTCATGCCTGCATTACCTACTTTCTTCTACGATTACATGTTTTAACAGGTCTGTAATCATCTGTGCCTTGAGTGACTGTCATGCATTTAACCATATTTCTACTTCAGCGCATCTGAGTGTCAGTCTCTTCCAGGATGTAGATGATCTGTATTTTGCATCAACAGGCGATGCATCCTGAGCAGAGCAGGAAACTGTCATTCCTCTTGCTGCACTCCATGTCAAATATCAGTCATAAAAAACAGTGACATGTTGAAATAATTGGAAGAAGGTGTGTGGGAAGTCCAGTGCTGTAATCAAATTTCCTTTTATCATCTCATTAAATTCTGAAAGAAAAATGTCCAGATCCCACAGACTCAATCTCACTCAGATGTATTTTCTTTCTAGTTTTGTTATATATTTTGTTACAATATTATTGTTTAAATTGTCTCAATTTTTTCAGCAACTAGGGAAGAGAAGGGAAAAACCTAATCACTGAAATTTGGAATAATGTTACACACCATGGCACAAAACTTGGGTGCTATATGATTGCATGACTGTGACTGATTTCTTTATTTGTTTGGATTTTTGAGTATGTTGGGGTACATCTGAGTTCATAGTTGTGTGCTTAATTCGGTTTTGTAAAGTTCTGTGATTTCATGTAACTGAAATAATAATAAAACTTTGTACTATGAATGTAAAACATTTTGTGACAGGGGAAATAAATAGGTGAAATATTATTGGTAATTGAGAGCATATGAATGAAACATCAGAAGATCTAAATGCCTTTTAGCTTGCCCTTTACCACTATATTTCATAGAACATTTAAACTATTTTTGTAGAAAGAAGGTTTATATGGTGGAGACAACCCTTTGCTTCACATATTGAAGCAATATTGTTTAATTTGTATTTAAAATACATATTTAATGAGGATAGAAAACATAGTTATATAAAATCCAAATTAATTTTGCACTGTGAAACAACTTGTGCAACATGATATAATTTTAAACAAAAAAATCTTCTTTCTGAAACTATTACAGAGGCTCTCCACTTCCATATTTTTCTTTAAAGGTGCATGTGCAATTGTGCCTGGAGTCTTAAGTACAGTTCTTTTATTAATTTCCATTCATGGCAGAATTGAACAGTTCACATCATAGATCTTTTATTATTCCTTTAGTGTCAATCCCTTAGGAGGGAAAGTGGAGAGAGAAATGTGAACTCTTCTCCCTGGAATTCAGGAAATGGTTCAAAGCTGTGCTAGGCGAGGTTTAGACTGGACATAAGGAAGCATTTCTTTTCCAGCAGGGTGGTCAAACAGTGGAGCAGCATTCCTAGAGTGGTCCTAGACTATGCCCCAAGCCTGTCAGTGTTTAAAAGGCTTTGAAATATACCCTTAATAATATAAGCTGAATTTAGTTCAGCCCTGAAGTGGTCAGGTATTCTATTCTATTCTATTCTATTCTATTCTATTCTATTCTATTCTATTCCATTGCCTTTATTATTCTACTTTTATCTATTCTACAGTATCCCATTCTCTCCTGTCCTATTCCTACCCTAGCCTGATAATAAAGTCCATATTGCACGCATTGCTGTAAGTTCTTGTCTTAAGGCAAAAAAGTTCACCAATATGTTATTAAGCATAGTAGATGTCAAAGAACATTTATTCCACTTTAAATTTTATTTTATCTTGCTAAAATTACATTTTATATTTTCATTTCAGGTACCATTTCTTGGTCAAATATTAAAAAGTAGTTTTAGCCTTTAGGGATATTTTGTGATTTGCTTTTGTTCTGAAGTGCTAGGACAAAATTTTATTATGTTTTCTCAAGCTCTTTGTTACAATGCTGTTATTGTTGCTTAAGATAGATAAGTTTTTTTGAGGAATAAACCTGAACATGATTTATCAAAATGTTCCCTCAACCTTCAAAACTGCATTGCAAATTTTCATTCTTCATCTCTTTGTGATAAAATTGTATAATGCCAGTGTTAGGATTTATTGTAAATATTTAAAAATGCATGCAGTGCTTATATGTTGTTATAGAAACAAAAGAAGAAATTGCAGGAACATCAGAACACTGGGTTATTAATTAGCTAAACAAGGAAAAAAGAAATATATAACTCCATCCAAGGCTTTTTGGTTTGCAGATGTCATTGACGTGTAAGTCAGATTTTAACTGTTCTTGTATCTTAACAGCTACTTCATTTTGTCACTGGCCCAGCTTGTCTCAAGTGTGGTTTACATTGCATTTAATTTTCTAGACAATATTTCTTCATGTTGCTAAGTCAGTAAGAATTTCAAGAATAAAGTAACCGAGTACACATCTTTGGAAAAAAAAATACTATTTAAAACTGGTCCAAAAACCTTAGAAATCTTTAAGGATATTATTCCTTTTTTTCCCCACATTATTTTTTTTTGATAGCACAGTTTGCTATTGAGTAATTTTTTTTCTGGAGTAAATTATTTATATGTTTGACACTGATTTAAAAGTAAGTGATAAAATACTGCAGAGGGAAAATTGAACATATCCTTAACTACTATTCTCTTTACATTTTAATGGTGTTTTTACATAATCTCCTCATTGAATATTCATCGCAGATGATGTCTTAGCAAACTGACAGAAACTGTTCTGTTTACCCATTTATTATTTGGATTAGAGCCAAATAATGTCTTCCACCCAAATGTGTACTTACAGGACACTATGACCTGCATATTCAAGCAGATTGCTGTATGGTTTTGATACTAATGACCAGAGCTCATCTTCACTGATTCTGGTATATTGTTTATCAGGTCAAGAACAATGCAGATCAAGAACAGCTCTACTCAAGTGCTTATAAATCCAAAGACATAAAATCAAGGTAGACTCTAAAGGAATCAGCCCATAATCATTAAAGTCAATATTTACCACTTCCGCTTAGTACATATAAATCTCATGGCACAGGATGCAAATAAATATATTCATTATCACTGAGATGCAAGGGACATTTTCAACATGAGTATGGGATTTGAGAAAGTACATTGAGGTGTCAGAGATTGGATTTTAAAGCCAAGACAGGTAGGCTTTTATTAACAAAAATATTAAATATGTAATTAGGTTTTGTGTTCTGCTTTTTATTTTTGGAAATTTAAATAATGAAAAGCATTGCTGAACAATGTTCAAAATATATGTGCTTCATCACTAACATTATTTTTATGGCTTTTGGGAGAAAAAGTTTTGTTTTCTCACGAGGATCTCTAAGAGAAGGTTAATAGTTAGTATAGATGAATGCAAATATCTTCATAAGTAATTTTATTAGAAGTAATTTTAATGTTTCAATTCTCCTATATAGTTGTGGTGGGTTGATCTTGTGTGGCTGCCAGGTGCCCACCAAGCTGATTTCCTGCTCCTCCTCCTCATCAGGCCAGGGGGATAAAATAAGGTGAAAAAGCTCATGGGTCAAGGTAAGGACAGGGAAATTGCACACCAATTAGGCAAAATAAATTAAACTTTGGGAAGATTAATTTACAGACAATTAAAAATAGAGTAGGATGGTGAGAAACAACAATAAAAACTTCTTCTCAAGTCAAACTTCTGCACTTTCCTGACTGAAAGGGTGTGGGGAATATGGGCTGCAGTCCCATTAACAACTCCTCTCTGCCACTCGTTCTTCACACTTGTACGCTGCTCTATTGCAGTGTCCCTCTTTTGGGATAGCAGTCATTCATGAGCAGCTTGAATGTGGGTCCTTCCCACAGGCTGCAGTTTATGGCTCCTTTCCTTTTTATTTTTTCATGTAAAAAGGTAATTGTAAATTACAAAGCTTGTTGTCACATGCTAAGTTTCTTATTACTTCCTAGACAGGAAGTGGAATTGAATTTTAGTTTATGAAAACAATAGTATTAATAATGCAGGGAATTATTCAGAAAATAATTTGGTTTTTATTTCAAAAGTACACTTGGGCCAACAAGGCATGTTGTTGTATATTTTAAAAATAGAGTAGGAAGAAAAGCTCTAAATAAAATGCAACTTTCAAAGTCAGTTTAAGTTAATTGTTTATATGAATGCCAAAATTTCATATTAATAACTGCTTTTTATTCATAATATAAACACAGGGAAAAGTTATTTGCATGCTTTTATTCAGAATGAAGTTAACCTCGATGTATTTAAACTTTCTAGTGTATAACACTATCTAAAAACTGTCCAGATTTATATAAAACCTTGGTGTCCTGACTATTCAATGTCCATGTAATATTACTGAGATTTTATTACGGGGATATGCATTCCTTCATAGTTCCCACATTCTCATCATGTATATAAATACTTTGTATTTATAAATGTATATATAAGCAGCTTATATGTTCTAGCATTATAATTAAGAGTTTTTCTATATGAAGCATTTGGTTTTTTATTACACTAAACATTTCAGTACACCAAAGATAGAATTTGTTTTTCCATCCTCAAGTATCTGTTACCGTATGAGATGCTCAGGTATTCAAGATATTATGAGCAAGTCTGATGTATGTGACACTGGAAAATCCATATCCCTCTAGAGAGGCAGTTAGACAAGAGGCAAAGACATCTTATATGACAGAAAATATCTGAGTGTGGACATCTGAAAGAAAGAAACACTCTATGCTGACACACTGCTTAGTTTTCCTCTTAAAATTCCATTAATACAACCTTCCATTAGTGAAGTAAACATACCTCCTTTATCAGAGTTTCTAACTTGGCTCAGTATGGCCCAGACCTTTTCAGTCTCTATTTTAAATGGCATTAAACAGTAGTTGTATACATTTCTAGTTAATTAATTCAACTGTCACATTGTATTTTTCTGAGGCATTTCCTTCTATAAATATTTTGGCATCTCCTTGTACCTCTGGAGGCTTTCCAGTATTCACTTCAATTGCATTTTTGCACCATACAGTGTGATGGCAAGATGTGACACCCTTCTAAATGAAATAGTTTCTGCTCTTGGAACCATTATGCTATAATAACAAGAAACCAACAAGCTCAAGTACTCTACTTCTCAAAGAAAACAGGTGTTTATGAACCTTTCTGCTACTGTTGACACTACTGCAGGAAAGTATCTTTAAAATAGTGTTAGAATGCATGAAATAAAGGATTTACCCAACATGTTCAACCAAAAATAATATTTGACTTCAAACTACTTAGCATGTGTGGATTTCCCATAAGTATATTTTTTGTTTAAGGTCACAAATGGAAATCTGTTTTGTTATTTTTGTTACTTTTATGTCCTGGACATTCCACTGACCCACATGTCATTACAAAGGTATTTGAATTCCCTCATTGAATATTGTACAATGATATTTGAATTTGGATACATAGAATTAATTATATGTTTTTAAGTTTTCTGAAATTTGAATATTTGCCATATATGGGTCATGTTTCACATGAAGTTTAAGTAAGAAGAATTAAAATGTCAGAAAACTCTTAGAGAATTATGCTGTTAAATAAGTAATTTTCAAGGACTTGAAATTAATTGCTTTAAGGACTACACAGTAGCAGAAGGGTTGCGATTTAACACTTCTAATTCCCACATAGGGCTCTGTCTAGAGAATAGTTTGTGTATAGATGGATGTGCACCCTTGATACTTAAACACTTCTTCATGTAGACCTTGATTTCATGTGCACTTGATATGCACTTTGAATTAATTAATAAAATTAAACTACTCTTTAAAGATTTTAGGAAGAAAAACAGCAGTACAATGGAGTAACCTAAGTATTTTTCTCCTGCTTGAATTTCTAAGGCAAAAAAAATTGATGTAGTCTTTTAATAAGTGATATTCTTAGCCTTTATTTCTGTCAAAGTTCTTATCTAGTAATTCATGTGATCTTAGTTGAAGTGTAATTTGTTTTTAAAAAATGCTAGCTGGAGCTTTTAATTTTCAAATTTAAAGAACAGTATTTTCAGAACTGGTTTTGAACAAGAAATCTAAAATAATTTCTTTAAAATGTTCTGGAAAAGATTTACAAAAAAAAACAAACAATTAGCACAATCAGAATTATTTTTGATGAATGAAAAGTAAATAGATGTGTGGGGTTTTTTTGACTTCTTTTACATTTTTCAGTTTAAACAAATGATGTAATGTTTCTTTAAAGCTTGTATTTCCATATTTGTTTCCTACTGACAGTTGGAGCAGCAGCAGGAGCAAAAATGAAAGCCATATATTTGGCATTTTTCTTTGGCAGAAAATGAGAAATAGATCATCCTACTATATCAGAGAGTTGTCTAAAATTGTCCAAAAGTGATAAATTCCAACCTTTTAGTGTGAACATATGAATAATTATCTCCTCTTGTGATTCTGCTTTTTATTGTTTTAATTTTATCTTTCAAACCTAAATCCTATTGATTGATTGATAGTTCATTAAAAATACAGCTCACATAAATGTGAAATATTCATTCGACTTAAATTTTAATGCTGTATACTATTCTGTGTACTTAGAAATGGCAACATATTTGTATACATAACAAACAAACATAAACGAGAAGGAAAATATTACAATGATTAAGATGGCAAGGTGAAATTCGACGTGATGTTTAGGCACTATAGCTGAAGATTAAAATCTAACTTGGCAAGAGGTTGATTCTCTGACTGAGTAACAGATTGTGACAGCTCTGTTAACTCTGAAATCACCATTATTTCATTTTTTTTTAATGTCTCCTCTTACAGAAGAAACAAAACTGTGCCTAAAAATGTGCTCATTTCCTTACTGTGGATGTATTCAAATTCCTTAAGCAGATGATTAGTTATAGATCTATTTTACATAATCAACATCTACCACTAAAAATGGCACTTCATAGCATCAAGAATTTTATTATTCTCATTTTTGCAATTATTTGTCTATTTTTTATAGGTTTAGCTTCCAGCCACTGTGTATCCATCCTTTTTGTCCTATATATCAGAAAGTTCTTCCTTAGTGGAGTAGTCTAAGATTAGTGTCAAATCACTTCATAACTTTTACTACATAAACAAAATGAGCTGATTTTTCTTAAGATTGTTCTTACTGTTTTCTTCCAAAGATCTCAGATTATTTTGCCTTAATTAACTTGCTGAGGAAGGGCTATGTTGGGTAAGGGAAGTACATTCAAAGTTATCTATGTTATCAATGGAAATCCAAAGAAAGAAAAGCTGTAGGAAAAAGACAATCCGTGTTTACTTACCTGAGAAATGCTCCAGGCATGGCACAGTCACCTGATAACAGTTATTATAACACAAACTGTTGTATTTTTTGTATTATTATTAGTAGTAGTATTGTGATTTTACTTTGTTCCTCCTTTTTTTAATACAGAATCAGCATTTTTGGTTTTACATTATTACTATTATATGATATATTATTACTGTTCTTTCCTTCTTATCTTTGTTTAATTTATACCAGGTGTGGTTATTAGGTTAATTTTCAAGTCATTAGTGGAGGCTAAAGGAAAATAAATTCCTGAGAATGAGGAATATAAATTATAATGTCAATATTGAAAAATAAGTAAATTTCTTTTTATAACTGGTTTCTAAGTAACTGCAGTTGTTGGATAATGGTAGCACCAAAAGCCTTCAACATTTCTTTACAATAATGAACGGAATAACCTAGGTGTTTTCAATAAATTTGTAGTCATTCAACAAAAAGTGGAAGTATTAAAATTTTACAGGATGGGCCCTTGTATTGGCATAAATTTTATTTTGTCTGGTTGGAGCCTATTTCAACATGGTAGTAGCAAGTTATTAATTTTGCATCTTATTAATTACAGCTTTACCCATGCCAAATTCTGAATAATATGGCTGGAATAAGTGTTTTACATTTTTAAGGGCTTTGAGGGAAAATGAATAACTTGATTTACAAAGGAATATGAAAAAAAAAAATGTTATGCCATTTTTCACAATAAATCACCCATGAAATTTATGCATTAGAGTTACCTAGTTTTATTACTATTCATAGTCAATTTTTTACATTTCCTCTTCTTCTGGATTCTGGCCATTATTACATTGCCACTTAAAGATTCAAGAGATATCACTGTAGGAGGGGTGGGCTGTGGAAAGAGTGGAGTTTTGAGAGTTTTAAGAAATACTAGATTCTTCTATGTGTTCTCTAATACTGGAAACATCTTTTGATGTTGCTTCTATATTACATTGTTCTTTAAGTGAAAGAGGTGCTCCAATCCTTAGTTTAAAGCTCTGTTTTAAGAATCTGGCTCCATTCTTCAAAAAATTAAAAAAAAATATTTAAGAATCTGAAAGACTATAGCAGTATCTCCATCTTTGTGTCTATAGAAAAAAAAAATTTGAATATTTATGTTACTTTCAATATTTACATAGCAGCAGGGAGAAGATGCAAGGTAGGAAAATACTATTACATTAAGTACTGTTACATTTGTCAATGAAATGGAATAACCTATGACAGTTGCAAACAGCTTTTATAAAAAGAATTTATACTAACACGTCTTCTTTTTATTATTATAAAATTTCTAATCATGGATGCTCAGGACTGTTTTATTTTCTGATTTTAATATATGCTACTGTAGTTTTACTTGGGCAACAAATTGTCTCACTGTATTTTCTCACCTGTAAGCGATGTTCCTTCAAGCAGGTCCTGAATTTTTTTCTTTTTGTTGTGGGTTGGTTTATTTGTTTCTGTGGGTTTGTTTTTTTATTTCCTTGGTTTGGGCTTGTTTTTTTGGTTTTGGTTTTGTTTTTTTTTTTTGTGGTTTTTGTGGGGATCTTTTGCTTGTTTTTTGTTGGTTTATTTGTTTTGAGGGTTTTTTGGTTTTGCTTTTCTTCAGGGTTTTTTTTTTGTTTGGGTTTGTTTTTTGTTTGGTTTCATTGTATGGGGGGGACAAGATATCTTCCATTAACACATTGATGCTGTTTTGAAGCTGTTGACTTGACCTGCTTGTAAATATAACAGATATCTTTTGGGGAGTTTTCATTCCTTCTTGCGTTTTAGGAAAAAAACTCACTGCTCTTGCTTAATACTTTCTCTTAATGCATACATTTATAACTTATTTAAGTAATAGTAAAATAGGTCTTTTTAGTAGTGAAAAGAACATGCACAACTAGGTGCATTGGAGATGTAGCATTGCCATGTGCCCTATTGTTTCCTCCAGGCAGAATGCCCATTTCCTACAGCTCTGCTGCTGCTTTTATCTATTGCATGAAACAGCAATTATGCCAGCAGAAATAGAAAGTATGGAAGTATCTAGAATAAAGGAAAATGTTTTGAATGAAAAACTAATTATGACAAATTCACTTGCAGAACTTTTGTATAGGTACCTCCTTAGGTGTCTCATATTTTTGAGCTTTTTCTTGTTTTTTTTTTTTGTTTTCACAGTCTTTTTATCTAATAAGAAGTAATCATTCTGAATTGCTTATAAGGGAATTTTGTCTCATACCTTTCAGAAAGCAAATAGGATCATTCTTCTGTAAGAAGAATGTAACTGATCATCCAGAAATAAAGATAATATGTTTGGAAGCAATTTTCATGTTTCCAGTTTTTCTAAATTAAAATTAGTTATTTTGTTCATTTAATCTGTTCATATTAAGCATATGTGAATGGTTATGGTCAAATTGGTATTACTGGAATTTTTAATTGCAAAATGAAATTGAATCTGGATAAGCACCTCAGAGCTGCTTTTTTCCTCCCTTGCTATATAAATCAATATTGTTTAACCACATATGTAGTACATTGTAGATTGTGATATTATTGTGATATTATTGAATCCTCATAAGTTTTTCCTATGCTGTACTCATATCTATACCTGTAAAAAACTGTCTTACATTCTTCAATCTGCCATCTAACAAATCTTAAAAATTCTTCTCACAATTCAAAGCTTTATCTACACACATATTTTAACCAAATAGAAATGGGTAAATATTAGTTTACATAGTCATCAAAACTCCCATATAGTAATTATTAACAGTAATTCTAAGTGGTAGTTTGCTCCTCTGTAAGACAGGTAATATGACTTCTGTCAGTCTCACTTACGTGCTTGGTAAAATTTTGGAGAAAATTATTCTGGGAATTATTGAAAAACCTGAAGGGCAGCACAATCAATGGTCACAGCAACCAGTTCTTCATGAGGGGAAAGTCCTGCTTGAAATACTTAATTTACCTTTATGATAGAGTAACCCACCTAGCTGATCAAGGGAGCCCAGTTCATGTTATTTTTTTGGATTTCAGTAATTTTTTTAATACTGTGTCGCACAGGATTCTTCTGGACAAAATGTCCAGAACTCAGCTGCATAAACACATCATGTGATGGGTGAGCAATTGGCTCATGGTCTGGACACAAAGGATGATAGAGACTGGGGTGACACCAGAAGGGGGACCTGTCTCTACTGGGGTTCCACAGGGCTCCATCCTCAGCCCAGTTCTCTCCCACATTGTCATAAATGACAGGGATGCAGGACTGGAAGGAATACTGAGCAGGTTTGCAGATTATGCAAAACTGGGAGGAGCTGTTGACTCCCTCGAAGGAAGGAAGGCCCTGCAAACAGACCCCAATAAATTAGAGTACTGGACAATCACCAGCCATAGAAAGTTCAACTTGCCGTATGTCTAGATGAGAAACTGGAATCAGAGCTGTGGAAATGGACCTGGGGGACCTGGTCAATAGCAAGCCGAATATAAGTGAGCAGTGCCCTGGCAGCCAGGAGAGCCAGCCCTGTCCTGGGGGACATCAGGCCCAGCATGGCCAGCGGGCAAGGGAGGGATTGTCCCGCTCTGCTCTGCACTGGGGCCTCACCTCGAGTGCTGGGGGCAGGTTTGGACACAGATATTAAAAGGACATTAAACTGTTAGAGATCACCCAAAGGAGAGCAATAAAGATGGTGAAGGGCCTTGAGGGGAAGCTGTAGGAAGAAGAGGAAGCAGCTGAAGCCACTTGGTCTGCTCAGCCTGGAGGAGACTGAGGGGAGACCTCACTGCAGTTACAGCTTCTTGTGAGGGGACGAGGAGGGGCAGACCCTGATCTTTTCTGTGTGGTCACCAGTGACAGGACCTGAGGGAATGGCCTGAAGCTGTGTCAGGGGAGGTTTCCAGTCAGCCCGTTAGGCTGAATATCAGGAAAAGGTTCTTCACTCAGAGAGTGGCTGGGCACTGAACAGGCTCTGCAGAGAAGTGGTCAAAGCACCAAGCCTCAGGCACATGGTGTGACTCTTAGGGCTGTCTTGTGCAGGGCCAAGAATTGTACTCAATGATCCTTGTGGGTTCTTTCCAACTCGGGAAATGTTATGACAGAAAAGTGCTATTTTTTGTCCACTGACTGTGAAAAGAGCAATGATTAGACTGGGTGCTGTTTATGTGTTAAAATTTGGTTTCTATGGGTCAGATTGAAAGAATTCAAGTTAGTCCTCTTAACCCTCAACCATTTGAATATCTTTCCAAAAAGCTTTTATGTGTTAGCATAGAATAACAATTATCATGGAAATGAAGATAACAAGATTTTGTTTAACAGTGTGTAATATATCTTCACAATGTATCTCCCATACAGGAATGTTTCTTGTCACATTTCCTATATGCTTAGCCAGAAGCTTAAAACTCATTTATGGTTTATATCCAATTACTTTTTTTTCTAACTTATTTTAGTATTAAAGAGGTGAACATTCATATTTGCTTTTAAATTGTTGTGTAAAAGAATTTGTGAGTCTAACCAAATGTATTATTTGGAGTCGAACCAAATGTATTATTTAAATAGTATGTTACCATATATTTTTATGGGATATTCTATCAGGTTTCCTCCGCCATATGAAACAGTAATTGCCTTAAAAGTCTTGTAGTTATTTTTCTTGCCAGGAACAACTCTCTTTTTGTGCATCTACATAATTTTTGCTTCATTTTGGCTTTATTAGATTTGATTTAATAATGAAATTTTGCATGTTAGCCATTGATATAATCTAGGAGTACTAGAAGGTACATCAGGAGAAGATCAAAATGTATGTTTTAACTGAAGCATATTGCCTGAAAATCATATGATTATTGTAACAATGGAAAACCAAGGCATGAGACCCTGCCAGCAGGGCTTTAGGAAAGGCAGATCCAACCTGATCTCCTTTTAGATGACCCTCCTAGTCGATGAGGGAAAGGCTGTGGATTTTCTATACCTGTAGGCTTTTCTTTGGGTTATAAATAAAAGCAACATAGTGCAATGTAAAGATCACGTAATCTAGTGGTGTAAGTTCCCCTCTACATTTCACTGTACTAGACTTTTTCAATTCCAAAACAGAAATGTGGTAGCCTGGCTTTCTTTTTTAATACTGAGAAAGTTTAAACAACCAGCTGAGCTTGGATAATACTTTTTTATAGGGCTAAAATTTGATTGAGATACATTTTGCCTTGATGATCACATAGCAATAAACTTAAGTGGAGGGAAAACATAGCTTTTCCATGTGTTTCTTCCAAAAAAGGAGTATAATAAGGCTTGTGCTGAAAGCTCAAATCTGACCCAAATGTTGTTTCTACCCACAAAACAGATGAAAATTTAACTGCAATACCTGCAATGGTCGATGTTGTCTGAGAGCTTACCCAGGAATATCTCCAAAAATTAGTATAAAGATAAAATGAATAATTTTGTGGAAAATCACAGACTGTCTGCACTTTCTTGTCAAGTTGTTTGCAGAAACCTTTTGTATCAAATTACAAAAAGGTACAATGTCCTGATATATGTGTACATATATATCAGCTGCAACTACTCGCCAATACTGAATTCTAGAATTGTTCTTTTATAGAAACTAAGTCCATTTCCATACTTTATTTTATCTTAAAAAATTACAGTTTCATAAATAACTTTTCAAAGAATTCTGAGAGATACATTTGTAATTTTCTTGGCAATTTATGACTAGACATTATGTGGAATCACAGTTTAATGCTAGCAATTTATGCAAGGAAATTAATGTTTTTGAATTTATATGAACCAGCCTCCTCCATCTTTTTATGAGTAGGTAGTTCATATGTTCTACCTTGTTATTGTATGATCCAATAAGAATGTTTTAATATACTTCCAATACTAGCTATATAATTTTTATATAGCTAGTACAGTTAAAAATAGAAAACAGATTTCTTAACATCAATCATGGACAATTATCACCAGTTAGTGGTGACTGGCATCTTTGTATTTTAGTATGTGATACTTCTGAAGCATTATGGCAGTGACTTGCTCCTAAGACACTGCCATAAGAGAAAACACAGAAGTTTCTGCACTTGTGCTTTTTCTAAGTATCTTTCAAAAATTATTATTGTGTCATTATTTGATGGCAAATAATTCAAGAATGAAATGGGTTAGATAACATGTGGAATGTTTTGAAGTAACTCAGTTATTTAATTTTAATAGGTCATAAAGCTTGCTTTTGAAGAGTTTGAACTGGAAAGAGGCTATGATACTCTTACTGTTGGAGATGCTGGGAAAGTTGGTGATACCAGAACAGTGTTGTATGTGTAAGTACACAACTTCAAAATTTTCCTTGGAAATTTGCTGTCATGTTTTTTCTTCCAGGCCAAGATATATCTACTTAAATTCGCAATTTTATTGTATGGAACTTGATAATTAATGTAAGCTTAAAATTCAAGTACTGTTAAAGAAGATTGTTCATTACAAAGATCACTCCAAATCATTAGTTACATCTTTAGAGGGTTTAACATTAGGGACTAAAAACTGCAAATTTAATTTTTTAAAAGGAAAAAAAAGCTTACATTAAAAAACAACTACCTGTATAACTGTAATTGTATTCACAAGCAATTAAGGGAATAAAAAAAAAAAAAGTCTTGGATTTCAGCAAACAGAAGATATAACTTGTGTAAAAAATTGAGGCATTGATTGATTTCATAATTTGAATATTCAAAATTGGATTTGTGTATAAAGTCATAATGAAAGGACATCGTCCTTTCAGTAAATTTCAGTAAATTTGAACATGCTTTATGGAATAATATAATATAATGTCCTATATGGATGGTGTAGGAATTTAGATAAATTTGAAAGAAAATTCCTGACTAGATAGCTGCTGTTAATATACAGCTCTTCAATGCTGTCTGGACTAACAAAAATAATAGACCACTGTATGGATTAATTAGTCTCACCTCCCTTAACCATCTCATTTTTGTTGCATATGCTCATTTTTTCTGACTGCGTAATGAGAGCTTGTGGTTAACAAGAGATTTTGGCTATTGCTTTTAGAGGGTTAAGTTATGTGAATCCTGGTCATCAAACACAGAACAAAATTACAGCTTTGATAAATTATCAGTGACTAAATATGAGAAATTAGCAGCATTTATGCCATAGTAACATTACCTGACATAGCATAAAAATCTGTTGGATAAAGACAGTAGTGAGCACTTTTGATAAAAAGAGTCCATTGTAGTTTTATATTTTGAGAGGGTTTTAATCCATATAAATAATTGCTATGTTTCTTTTACTTAATTATAGCAAATGAGTGCTCTTAACACCCACACATTTTATTTTAAATAAACTAGAATGCTTTTGCAAGGACAATAATTCCATTATATGTATTGGTTTATGAATATATGAATTCATTAATTGCTAATTTCTGAACTGTCATATCAAAGTTCTTAGAAAATCCCTAGTTTAATTTGACTTAAAAGGTATGATGAAAAATTATTGAATTATTTGCTCAATGCTTATTTTTCCTGGGTTGCAACACCAAATATCTGCTACTGAGTAAATTGAATTCTCTATTCTGAGTATCTAAAAAATAAAAAACAAAAATTAAAGCAAGCAAAAAAAAATCTGTTTTGAGGGCTTACACATTATACTAACAAGAAAAATATGAACTGGGAATTGATTAGCACACTTAAGTTTATTTTTTCTTGCATTTTGCAGACCAGTTGTATTAAGCAACAATCCTTCTGGTTAAGTTGTTTAATTACTTGTAACTATGACAAAAAGGTTTGCAGTTTTTTTCTTTTTGAACTGGGAGACGTTTTTGCTCATAGAGATTGCAAAACTCCTTAAGAGTCAAGTCCTTCAGTAGTAAATTTGCTATCCCATACTGTTGTTTTCTATACTCTGCATACTTTATATGTCAAAACTTGCCAAAATTATGTCAAAATTAAAACTGTGTCAATTTTCTTTTTCTTACCTTTCCATTTGAAGACATTTAGCCTGTGACTACCTAGTTCACATCTATTTTCCATGACTGTGCAAAAAATGAACATAAAATATTATTTTCTCTTATTAATTCTCTTATTAATTTAATAAGCAGCACTCCATAATAACATCACCTCCTATAACTTTTTTCCACTTTAATAACATTTTAAAAATCCTGTAGCAGACATCAACTTCTAAATCCATCACTGGCACTTCTAGAACTAGAACAATGGTCTCACTACAGACATACTTTACTTCTAACCATTTCTGCAGTATATTTTTTGACTAAATTAGCAACTGTTTTATCCCTGTTACTCCACAGCCCATCACGAAGGATTATGGTACAGTGTTGGTCCTACCATCTTTCCTGTAAATTGTATGTTTGATGAAAGTTAAATCTATGCAAATGAATTTATCTGCCTTTTGGTTAGCAAAATTAGAATTACACTGAAAATCATTTGAGAAATGAAATTATTAATAACTGAAATACACTGGAATACAGGAAGGCCCAAGGACAAAACTATAGTCTCATGATAATTAATAATCAATCTGAATTTCTACTGAGACAGTGTTCTTGAAGTTCTTAAACACTGGATTGTATCATGCATATGAAATATGTAACACTTAAAACAGCATCACAGATACGTGCCATTTCACTTGCTGTTCAGAAGGGTCTTCCGTAAATGCAAAGTGACATCCCTCATAAAACACTAGGCCCACTTGTAGATATATTATCATGAGAAAGTTCATAACTAAATGTCAGAGTGATTTTCTTATCAATTTTTTTATTAGTTGGTTGTAATAACATCTGTTACCTTTAATGAACTTCGAGCAGCACCTTGCAGTTTCTTATTAATCCCAGGAGAATGAAGGAGCTTACAGGGAAGAATTTTCTACCTAGATTTAATTTCTAAATTTCTCATGGTATCTTAAAGAAATAATACAACTTTTCTTACACTCTTCAAGCTTTTGTTGGCAGACAAAATGCCTGAATTTCTACAGAAATTATGCAGAATATCTCTATAGAATCTCATGCATTTGAATCTAAAACTGTAGCTTTTCTGATTTAGTTTGAACACATTATAATAAAATATATATCTTTCTAAATTCAAATCTAATTCTGAGTATTTGAATCTTTCAGCTTAGCAGAAAATTGTGATGTCTCAACATATAAACCTCAGGCCCATGCAACATCTCCAGTTCTCAGGTGCTAAATTCCTCAAGGTGGTAGCTACCTCTTTATTGGGTGCTTTACTGTAAATTTAAACATTGTAAACAAGCATTGTATTGTAAACAAGCTTAAACTTTATAATGAGTTCAGGCATGCCAAAATGTTTCTAAGCCAATCAACCTATGAACACTGGAACTGTCCAAAGGCAGGTCAGTAGTAGGGAACCTTTAAATACTTTATGGAAAGAAGATTGAGGGAGTTGAAAATTGTAAGATGTAAATTATCATTCCTAGCACAAGCTTTCCATAATGTTTGAACTCTCATCCATTAGCAATTGTCTGTGTAACATCAAAGCTGTCGCACTACAGCTTGAGGGGAATATGAAGGAATCTTCATTAAAAAGGAGGAAAAAAAAGTGTAGACTCCCCATCTTTATTTTTTTTTGGACAAAATTGGGAAAATAATTAGGGAAAGTTTTAACTTCATGAAAGATAGCACTGAGATCATACAAAACCCAATACACTTTGATGAAGAGCAAATTATTTCAAAACAATTTTATATATTTCTTTGAGAGTCTATTTGGCATATTAATTAAGGATCTGTTGGGTTTTAATTTATTAAAGTATTTCATTTTAATATTTATAGTAAACTGTTCTAAAAAGCTAATCACCAATATTATAAATAAATATAGAGGGATATTTACATAAATTCTATGATTTTTAGCAATTCTTCATGTGTAATCCTTACTTGTTGGAAAATTGAGCAATCTTCATGGATTATGTAGGCTGACATGTTTAGCTCTGGAAAACAATAATACAACTTACTTAATAGTAATCTAAATATGCTTAGGTTGTAAAGTTCTGAAAGCAGTTATGCCTTATATTTAATAGAGTTTGGTTAGAACTAGAACCCTTTCAAAATAATTCATTAATGATCATCATATGTTTATCAGCCAGAATGTTTCCTTCAATGTCCTGTTTTCTCTTTTTAAATTCTTGTGTATTAAACTAACTCATTGCTTTAGAAGGTCTGCTTTGCCTCCAAAAGCTATGATTTACATTTGTCTTGCAGCATTTACATTAAAGCTTAATTTTTAAAACTTCTTCCCTTTAAACATTAATCTTTTAACTATTTCCTGTAGAGAAAAGTGTTAGTTGTTTTTCCTTCAATAAAAAGAAATTGCACATTAGTGATTCAATACCAATTCATTATGTCAACTATTTCAGTACACAGTAAAAACATCCATGGAATTAAAATGTTTTTTAGTAAATATTTTCTTCTATAAAGTTTGGAAACTTACTGGGGGCTTGCAAAAGAACCTACCCTTTCATAACTGGTAAAAACCAATATTACCGGAGACCATTGTCAATAGCTTGGATCTGGCTTCTTGTGGATAACTAAGCAGAGAGCAAGCTGTTGCAAAAAAAATGCTTTCAATTAGAGTTACCTTTTCACCTGTGATCCTTGGAAAGTAGTGAAAAGCTCAGCTGAAGTTTGCCACAGCATTTTTGATTTCCTTCTTGTGGTGATGAACCAAAGTTCAACGCTACATGAAATGAGGTTAGCAGCAGCCAAACTGCCTGAATGGTTGGTCTGAAAGTCTCTGTTCTTGAACTTGCAGATGATCTGATCTCGAGATGACTACAGACTGGGACAAACTCAGAGTCAGTAACAGCATGTGTTGCTAGTCAGATCTGCATTCCCTAAACATTTGGCCTGCTTTATCTTCTATCCTAGTTGAAGAACGTAGTTCTATCTATGGGGGCATTCTCAAGGAATAAAACCAAATAGAAACAACAACAAAACCCCAAGCAAAGCAGAAAAAAAAAAGGAAAAACCCAAACAAAACAAAAAACCAGACAAACTATCACCACCATAGAAAAAAAAAAAAAAGGCTCTACATTTTATTGATTTCTCCTTTTGGCTTCTTTTTTCATTTTTGTGTGGGGGATTGCTTTCTCCAACTTCCTTCCTTTTTAAAAGTCTTAGCCCTCTTCCTATACCCCTAGATGTGAATTTGAGGAAGCCATTGAATATTCTTTGGTTCATATCTACCATCTATGGATAGACCACTGGCATTTTGAAGGGAGAAGACTGCCTATTTGATGAGTTTACCTTGAGTTGTGGCTTTTTTTTTTTTTTGGCTCTTTTTCCTTTTTCTTTCTTTTTTTTTTCTTTTGCTTGCATTTTATAGAGATATATTAATTGAAAGTATTCCATCATACTCATAAAGACTTACAGTTTCAGGATTCATCTTATCTGTGTTCAGAAACTATCAGTGTAGGTCTCATACATTAATTAGATTACTGAATATAAAGAGAGCCTCTTAAACAGTTGGTAGTTGGTAATGCAATAGGTTTACACATCTAAATAGCCATTGAGAAATTTTTTGAGAAAAAACACATGTTTCAATGTATATGGAATCTTTACATTTTCTTTCTTTTTATATGTATTTCTGCGGGCATCTCCTAAACTACTTTTGTTTAAGTTACTCTCTGGTGAGGTATCTTCCTTTCCTAAACTGGCTATATTATTAATTTAAATTAATGTCCTAACTTTACCAACATTCATTATTTTATCAGCAAGAGAATATGTAATATTCTGATTATAGCTAGCATCATTTTGAACCTGTAAAATTCCCAATTAATTTGGTAAGCATCTCAGTTTTCAGACTAAGCAGCTGCTTTATTTTCATTTTTACGCAGGTCAAACTGAGCAACCTAGCATTGTTTCCTGATTTCCTTACTTATCCAAGCTAAACACTGTTGGTGTGTTTGCATATGCTGAGCTACAATGGATTTCCCCCCCTCTTTTCCTGCACCTATAATATCATAATAATCAAATACTTACTAACAGGTCATAACCAGAAGTCTTATAGATCATATTAGAGCAAACTTAGCCATTTTATCAGCAGTTCCAGGTGCTATGCTCAGTATTAATTAGTAAGCCCATTCTTCTCATATGGAGATTGTGGTTTTAAATTTAATTTTCAATATATCTGAGTAAGAACCCAAATTATTGTTGATATGGGATATAGTTTATTGTTCATAACTTTGATTGAAGACAGAGAGAATTCCTATATTTTATCTCATGGTTCCTCAGTTCTCACCTTGTTTCTCCTCAGCCTCTCCCTTTATGATGTCTTTGAGTTTAACAATATTAACTACTGGTTTACTATATTTAAAGAATATGTCTTTGGAATAATCCATACACTATTTTCTTCATAAATTCTGCTTCTGGAACATCTTATCTTGTTTTACTTAACTGATGCCTATTTGTTTTGCATAATCAAGACTGAGGGTTGGAAGAAAGATAAAGAATTTTCTGGTTTGTATCTGATAAAAGTTTAGTTAGTGAGACTCTACCGCCATTTTTTATGTGTGACTTTTCCCACTACTTCTTGTAAAACTGTATACCTATCACCAGGATCTGAATGGTTGTTCAGGACTAGAATCTCATTTTGTACTTGTTTTTTACTATTAAGAAGCAATCTTTCCTAATGATTCTTTTTGACACACAATTTTTTGATATTAGAATTATAGATGTATAAGTGATATTGCTGACAAGCACTGAAATTTTATGATGGGATTCACCAGTTTGCCTTATATGTGCTGTATACTGCACTGTACTTAACTATACAGAGCTATTACACATTGCTGAGAGAGAAATAGCAGTTTCCCTGAAATTTGAGAGATCATTGTGAGTTATTTGAATGGAGTAGATGTGATTGTAGTAAGTTCTGGACACACGGGCTGTAAGGCATGTAAAGAAATTTTCTTCACTTTTAAAAAGCATGACAGAAAAGCAATACTGATCCAAACAGGTGAAAACTAATTCATACAGTCGCTCTCATAACTTACAACTTAATCACTTAATGGAAACTTTAGGTAGGAACATCTTTACTGGAAGTGTTCAATCATTGTTGAATGCAGTCATTCAAAATATTTTTTCTGTTACTTCACATTGCTCTATTTCATACAGAATAGTTATTTTTATCAGAAAAACAACTGATTAGAATATGATGTGAATAGCTTAAAGGCCAGTGTTTTGTGGTAGTGGTGGTGATAGTAGTAGTAGTAATTTATGCATCTACAAATGACTTTGCCATTTATCCTACATACAGACTCACTGGATCTAGTGTTCCTGATCTTATTGTGAGCATGAGCAACCAGATGTGGCTTCATTTACAATCTGATGACAGCATTGGCTCACCAGGATTCAAAGCTGTTTATCAAGGTATGAGCTAAATTAACTATTTTAAACTTATGTTGTCACTTAATTCATTATACCCCAACAAATTAATTTCAAATAGGCATTTAGTCCTTTCACAAACTTAAGAGTTTTTATGATGTCTCTGTTGTCAATTAATAGTAAATGAGGACATGGATTTGCAAATACCTACAAAATATCTAAAAATATTTGCAAGTAAAAATGAAATTTATTGTTCTAAAACTTTTTGCTGGGAGGTCAATAGAAGCTACAAATTTCTAATATATTTGAAGGGTCTTAAATTTTTCATTCTGCTAACCCATATCATATTGGATACTATTTGAAAAATATTGTTAATATTCTAAGACTTTATTTGGGTTGTTATAAAACTTATTTTCATGCCTTACTGAGAATCTTCACAGAGCTAAGTCAAAATTAGTATGAAAACAACAGAATAGATATATCGTATATTGTTGTGGAAATTAGGAAGTTGTATAGAATTGTGGAAATTAAAAAAAAAAAATCTAAGTTACCCTAGCCTCATTTGTGTTGCTTCTGTCTCAAAGAAGGGAGAACCTTTGCAATATAAATGTTGTATTTTTTGGGTTTTTTTTTTGACAGTGTGAAATTCAGTACCTTCTGAAGTTGATTAATTGTATTAAAAAATACCTGATATCCCTTATTATGCATGTATGTATTGATTTTTTCCCTTTTCAATAGGTTGTATAGACCTGCAGCTAGAAAGAGCTCGTTCTTATTAACATCTGGTATCATTTTCTGTTAATTTCCATGTTAATTAGTTCACCTTAAGGATAAGGGAAAACACGTTCTACTATTTTCAGTAGTACCTTATGGGCATATATGATGAAAATTATTTGATAATAATCTTCTCAAAATTAGTTTAGTACAAAAAATGCTGTAAACACTGAGAGACTTTTCACAGTTCAGTAACTGAAAATAACTGAATTAGAAGAATGGAAGTGCTCCTTAAACATTGTCCATAAACTGAAGTATCCTGTCTAAGTGTTTCACTTCATTTCTAGCTATCTTGCTATCTTGTGTTTCATCAATACCACAACAGGCAAAATAAAGAGTGAAAATTTATGGAGATGTTACCCTCAATTTTAGAAAGCTATACATTTATTGCACGAAGGACATTATGGCTTGCCTGAGCAGGTTTTTATAAGTAGAGTCTGTGGCTGTGACATATTGTGAACATTGAAAGGAAAAGGAAGGGGAAATATTCCCCAGTGGTCAGCAAGGAAATGTGGTGCTACTTCTCCACACCAACAGTTTTCTACTAGTGGTCTCTCCTTTGAAGCAGGTGGTGATGACAGCAGTAATTAGGGTTATACTGCCACCTTTATTTTTCCTTAATACTGTATTTCTTTGGGACTCACTCAAGGTCACTATTTGTTATTCCTATTCATGTTATTCCTATTGTGGTATTTATTGGACCACAATAATCAGATCAACTGTTTTACATCCATATTTTAAGTTTCTGTGTACACATATTGCTGGATAATATTTGAGGTGTTTTAATTATTATTATTGACTTCTTTTATGCACCATATTTTGGTTTTCTTTAATGCGAACTGCAATCAACAAAATAAGGAAAAAGGAGGAGAAAGAAGGGGTGATTCTCATGAGGGTGACAATCACTTCCCATGAGAATCCTCCATAGAAACACTACTGAGATTTGCAGGTCCACGGCCATGAGAATAACCATATGAGAACAAGGAAAATTACAGAAGCTCTTGAAACACTGTCCCAGTTGATTAAGTGTGATGTGCAAGAGCTGTGAATGAAAAATCAGATGAAGGCTTGTAGCCCTTCTATGGCTAAGACATCAAGGAATCTTAAGACATTGCACCATGCATTAAGCCTGTATAGTTACACAGCCTAAGTATCTTTTATTGCATGAGTAGAATCACATATTATTTATCTAAATCAACCTTACCCCTTCTTGTCCCTTCTGTGGTTTTATCTTTTGTACTTGAGTCGTTTCTAGGGTCTGTGTTTATTTAGAAATTATATTGTCTTTAAAAAATCCAGTTGTGAAATGGATTCAGTGGAAATAATGATTATATAGTGGAGCGAGAGTGTTGGCACAAGTTATATATCTGACCATTTACACTGTTGCCTCAAACAGAAATTATGAACTTTACCTTCTCATAATCCTATGAAAAAGTTTTAAAATTTAAATAATATATATCAGACAATTTATTTTTTCTTCTATAATTTCTTTTTGGTATTTCTAAAGTAAATTAATTTGTTTTCCTTTCTGTGTTTGTCTAATGATGTTATTTTATTTATGGAGTTCAACCTCTTACTTCTGGGGATTTTCTACAAACACCTGAAATACACAATGTGCATTTTGCAGCAGCAATAGCATCTCTTTGAAATATAGTGTTATCATTTGGTAGTTGGATTTTGGCTTTCAATCTTGTTTTCACACCAGTTGTGGGTTTTTCTTCATTTTTTTAGTTTTGCAAGTCAGTTTCAGAATTCTAAAGTGTGAAATGTTTACAAGTTCAAAAGTATAGTAAATGTTTTAAGATGAAGGTGAATTATAGCTTTTTTCTCTCTTTCATTTCAGTGTTCTCATTCATTTTATTAGAATTTTCTAATCTTTGACTGTTGATGAAACTTTTAACCATCTGCACTCTCAATACATTTCCTGCTTTAGGCTAAGTATAAAGTTTAAACTTTTATCCTGTCACAAGGTGCCTGAATAAATCTCCTTCACCTTGTTTAGCAGTCAAAGAACCTGTCTAAAAATAGAATCTCATTTTAATTGTCAGAAAGTTATAGGCTGTGACATGTAACCTCAAGGACACTGTCTTTGTGATTCCAGTTAGCTAAAAAGAAAGCAAACTGCAGTCTTTGATGCCTTATACATCTTATGTAGACACAAAGTAAAGGACATCCTTATCTGAATCTTTTTTCCCAAAAAGTTGAGAGTTTTGCTCAGGATTGGAACATGAATTCTCACCCTCTTGGGATATATTTTACAGCTCACCAATCAAATCTTGACTTTGTATCTATTTTTTTTTCTATTACTACTTAAATGGTGTCATAGTCTATAGAAAATTCTTACTTTAACTGAACTTCATCTCACTTTAATTATTAAGAAAGGATATTAATGATGCAGTTCACCTATCTTACATTATTAGTATGTCCACCTAAAAACGGCATGAAATGATGCTTTAAATGAACTGATATGCATAACAGATTTTATGTATGAATAGTAAATTTAATTCTATTTACTATTTGCCTAAGGGATTAAGAGAGAGGCAAGTCTTCCCAAGTTCTTTTGCCTCTTCTTTGGTCACCTTCAGAAACACATTAATGTCAGAGAGATGTAGGGTCCTCTAATACTCTCACTATTCCAGTTTTTGTAGTCTGCCCTATCATGTTTCTTGGACTGTAGAATGCAGTTCTCCAAAAGCTGGAGCCAAAAGAAAGATTCCAGACATAGGTCCTGTAGAGATAGTTCCTGGAAAGAGTTTTGAATATGGGGGATTGGTATCGCTGTATGCACTGGAAGGTGACCAATGGAAACCCAAGTGCTGTTAGCAGTTGTTTAACTCCAGGAAACTGACAAACATCCACCATGTTAGCAAATAGGAGAGGTGTCTTGGTATTTTTCTTCTAGTTATACTTAATGTCATGTATTATAAAGACAAAAATAATTTAAGCATTTCCTCTATGTAATTATTAAGTAAAATGAAAAACTACAGGCAGCCCTTAACTTTGATGATAAACTTTCTAAACCATATTAGAACTTCATTATTATTGCTAAAATAGAAGGCTGTTAACCCATACTAAAAAAAAAAAAAAGTAAAAAAGCTGAAGAATGATCCTACCATTATTTTTTTTTCAAAAAACCCTAATTTATAGGCTGTATTTCAAAGTACTTCATTCTCTGTTATAGATCGCAGATATCTTAACAGAATGGTTTAAATACCTTTCAAAAAGAATCCTTTGAAAGCATATTTTTTTTGTGAAAAGGCCAGAAATTTAAATTGTTCTGTCTTTGAAAATTTGATGCATTGTAATATCACACCTGAGTGCTTCAAAGGATCTAAACTGAAATCCTCTCCAATTATTATTAATGCCAGTTTTCTTTACTGAAGACAAGATGACCAGGTGTCACTCCATAGGTCTTCATAAATTAAACAAAATTACATTATGTATTTCACAGCTTATACTTCATGGTAAAACCCACTAACATTTCTCAATGTGTACAAAGCACTATAACGTGCTGCTTTACAACTAAAATTTTCAACAAAAAAAAAAAAAAGAAAATTTACATTTACAGAACAAAAATACAGTATACAGGCTGTTGTTAAGAGAGTTTTTAGAGTTTCAGCAACAGAGCTGTTTAAAAAGTAATTTATAAAAATGGACTGCAAGTTTTAATTTTGTTTCTAATAAAATTTTTCCTTTTACCTGGTTATTTAGTAAGGTTATGAAGGACCTCAGTGTATTTTCTCTATACAAGGGACATATCTGAAATCCTTGTATGCAGTCTCCTGGAAGAATACCATAAGCATGCTGAATGGTACCCTTGATGAAGATTGTTGCTGTTGAAGTTGCTTCAGTCTGAATAAAATTTAAATATACATTAGAAAAATGCATTACATTTTCTGATCTCTCTGGTTAAATAGGTTTAGGTTCACCAAAAGTACTTATTTTGAATAAATAAACTGATTACAGATTTTTTATTTTTAATGTCTAACCTTATTTTCAGTCCTGCCATGCAAGGACCCCTTTTTTTTTTTTTCTTTTTGGCAGTACCATATATATAAAGATCAACATGATATATGCACTAGTAAATATAACATGCACAAAGTCATGAAAACAATATCATGCCACCACCTTGGTGTCCCAGGATGGTCTGGTAACACCAACAAAGCAATGAAGTATGTTGATGTACTTAGACTATATTTTACAAGCATGCTTTTTTTCCAGTTTGTTGCTGGTCATGGGCTAAAGCAAGGACTTTTTTACAATATGTAAAGAATTTTTAATTAAAGTAATGCTTTATTCATACACCTTTTTTTAGGTTAGTTTTCTTCTTGAGCTGCATTTCTATTTTGTTTTGACCACAAGTGAAGACCACCCACACCCAAATTTGTCCATCACTTGTTATCTAATGTAGTATTTAGGCAGCTTTGAATCAACAGGAAGATTTGATTTATACCAGTTCTTAATATTGATCCAAGCACTCATTTGCCTATTAAGTGGATAAGTTAGGCACAGTCATTGCCATGCATATCCAGGTCAGGATAATGCCGCATGTTACTGTGGCAGTAGACCTTGTAGCAGTATCAGACAGCATTGTTAGGTTGCAGTTGCAGCCAAAAAAGGACTGATGAGGTGAATATGTACCTGAGTTTGGCTTATTCAATTCATTTTATGGGTGTGCCACATCTTCATATAGATGCTTTATGGCTCTCAGCATCCAAGGTGGATCATGCAGCCAGCTGATCTTAGGCTGCTTCCATGCTTGTGGTTCTATTGGCTGTAACACACTGACATAAAAGCTCATGACAGCTTGAAGTTTGAGGTGTGAATGTTTTATGATTTTATTATGCTTGAGATTTTTCTCCCATTCAACCTTTAAATCTGTAATTCTGATACAAATTAATCTTTTGACTTCTAGACTTTATGATAACCAATATAGCAGCACCTGTTTTATAGTCTGTTTAGAGCTCATTTTTTATTCCCAACTTTACATGGTTATATAAAGTAATTAATTTATTTCACTAGCCTATCCTTTAGTTCATAACAATGTTATAAAATAAATCTGATGACTCAGTGATAAAATTCTAGCATTTTATGTAATTTGAAGTTATTAAGAATTCTTGGAGATGTCAGGAAGTATATCAGCTCCTGAATCAGCTGAAAATGTCAGACTTATAACCTTTATTTGTATTGATGCTCAGCTGAGCAGTTAAGCTTGTAATCTCTTCATTATGATTGTTTGGAAGAAGATTCTTCTTTCTACTTGAGAGTAGTAGAAAAATACTTTCAAAAACTTATTTCAGTTGGGCAGATAAATGTCAATTATCTTTTTGCTTACAATTACATTATATAATCATGTAGAGTATTAGTAAACCTTAAATCAGTGCAGTTTCTTACAAAAACATAACAACCTTATAAATGTTATCACACTACCAGTATTGATATAAAACTTTGTTACTGCTTGGATGTTTACTAAAACCTGTGCTGAAAAAATAAATGGAATTAAGATTTTCTAGGACTTTCACAATTGGACATGCGCACAGGGAAATCATTATTTACAGTGTAATGCTTAGAAACAAAACAGATATAAGTAATCCAGTGAAAACTCTGAATTTCTTTTGCTTTAACCTTTTCTCTCTTTCATAAGTTGTACATATATTAAGTTTTCTTCTTGTATTAGGTTTGTATGTATTATTTGAGCATTATTCAAGTGTGTCCTTTTGGAGAACAGGCAATAAATATGTTTCATGTGAATATTGTTATTTATTAAAGCTGCTTGGTTCTGTGGAGAACTGTCAGAGAGTTCTATCAGAATACTGTATGAATGAATCTGTTCATAGTGCTACAAAGGGCAGGTTAGTATTTTGGATGGGCAAATGTCAGTCACTTAATTTCTGCCACAGTGTATTATCAATCATTTTCAGAAGCTTTGCTATGTTTTTGTCTGACCTTTTTAGAGTATACTATTCAGATAAGCCTAGAACAGGCATTTCTCATTTTCAGCATACCTGAATTTTCTTTCAAGAAATAAATAGTACCACTAGTAGGTTACTAATAGAGTGAAAAGAGGCACACTAAGTTACTGAAAATTACTGCAGCAGTTTCAAAGAAATTTTTAATAGTGGGAATGTATTTGCTTGAGGTTTGTATAGTATTTGGGGTGGAAGACAGAACACACTTTTCATCTAGAAAATACACATAAGCTTGAGGAACATAATATAAAACTGATATGCTTTAACTTGTTGAGTGTTTTGCATATTTATATATTACCATTTGCATATTTATATATTGCCAATTGCATATTAATATATTACCATTTATATATTACCAGACTGTAAGACCAAATTTCTGCCACAATCCTTTACAAAACAATCACAAACAGCTCAGTGAAGAGAATAAATAGGAGTAAGCATGCAGCTCCCCATAATTCTTATTCTCCCTCCTAAATTAACGAAATAACACAAAATGGCCAGATTGATCACAAATTTGTTAAATTAATGATTTTTCCTTTTTAATTTTTATATTAATTGTGTAACTCTGCTTCTTATGTCCTATTTTTATTGGAGGACTTTTCAGACCTTAATGTCATTATGCTCAACTCTGCTCCACAGAAATATAATCAATGTCTGCTATTTATCCCAGTCAGCTTAAAGATTGACATAAATTAGTTCAGTTATGCTGTTTAACCATGTATTAGTCTCTTTTGCTATAGCCTTTAATACAATGCATTCTATTGTGCTAATCATGGACATTGTCAATATGCTGCATAAGAAGGTGCATGTTAAAGGAATTAAGGAATACCTTTATTAATGTGTCCATTACTTAAAATTCAGAACTTAAAAAGTAAAATACCCCAAAACTCTTGGAACTTTCCACATTTACAGTTTGTTTAGGTACAGCCAATATGAAACTCATATATTCCTTCTTAGTTTTATGACATGACTGGAGCTGGGAAGCTGCTGCCTCCCTTCCCCTCCAGACTGCAGGTGTGTCTGACTGATGACACATACCTCATTTCTGTCTTTTCAGCTATTGATTCAACAGGCTAAGTTTAAACCCTTTATTTGCATCTCTTAATAAAATTATTAAACGTTGAAACAATAACATTGTCTCTAAGAGAGAATTGTTATGTTTTAACTCAGACAGTGAAGACCATTCTGTTTGTCAAACTTGTTTGGAAAGTAGTTTCAGATAATAAGTAAACACATTCTGTGGAGAAAACAGCTCAGATATTTTTACAGATTTATTGTTTTATACTTTTTTATTCATGTTCATTGTTCAGTATGTTTGACCTTAACATAAATGTTATTTTCAGGCTTTAAACTTTTAATTAAGTTTTACCATGGCTTTTAAAAAACATTATTAATATTTGATGATTTTTTCAAAGACTAGGAACAAATTGTAAAAATAAAACTGACCTAGGATAAGATTCTTTTATCATATATTTGAGAAAGAAATATAAGTAACTTATCTTTGGGGAACTTTTTGTTTATTTTTTTACTTCTGACAGCTCTTTGTACTTTTTTTCTTTTACTGAAAACAAACAAGAAAAGGAGCTGAACAGTTTATTCTAAGTGTTTGAAACATAAATCTTAGTCTTTGCTTCTTGGCAGATACAGCTCAATTTGAAAGTTTGATCAACAATTTAATAATTTTAGGTAAGCAGAAATAGATGTTTTACCCGTTAAAATTTTCTCTAATTATTTTAATATAGAAAACACAGTACATGCACCATGAACTTCGCTGTCCATTGATATTACTTAAGATAGTCCTCTCACTCTTTAGGCCAAAATAATTATCTTTTAGTAATTTGCCTTATTTAATTCATAAAGTGGTGATATACTCAGAATTTCCTGTTAATATCTACAACTGAGATTGTTTGGAATTCTTAAGCACCTTCCGTACATTTATAAAGTTCCTGTAAATAATGGTCAGACATAAAGGTGCATCATAACTAGACAGCAATAGATAGCATGTTATGATTTTTGTTTTTGAATAAGAATACGTCTTATAAAGCATTTTCTTTTTCTGCCAGTTTTCTGTATTGTTTTACTACAAGGTTCCAACCATGAGAACTATATTGCTCTGTCATTTTGAAGCCTTTGGATGCATGACACTGACTCAAAAAAAAGGTTTCAAAAATCAAACACTTGATTTTAAATGAGTAATAAATCATCTGTTCATGTTGTCTCACCAGTGGTGACACTTGGTTTAAGATTTATTTTCATGTCCATGTTACTTTAAGTAAACTACCTTTTTCAAACAGTAATGAAGGAATTGATTAAATATTTGATGACACACATGTTGGACTGTATTGAGAGACATAGAAACATTTTGGTTGAAAAGGACCCTGAAGATCATTGAGTCCGGTTGTTAACCTAACATTACCAAGTCCAAAACTTCTAATATGGATGATTTTTTAAATTATATCTATCAAAGAAAAGGTCTGAAGGATCTGTGAGAAGTGATGTTATCCCTGAAGTCAATAAACATTAAAGAAAGCATTGTTTTAATATCTTGATGAATATTTAATTTTTTTCCTCTAAGGCAAAATGCAATATTATTGCAATTTTTCTTAAAACAAATATTTATCTGGAACCAAAAAAAAATTTTTTTTAAGTCAGACTTAGACTCTCACAGGATTTTCTGTGCATGTATGTGCATGATGTCAGCATACTAAGTTATTTTTGTGATACAACACAGGGTAAATTTATAAAAAAATACTAAATTAATATTCTTATTATAAGCTGAAGATAAAGATAAAATGACCCTAAGACACTGCACACAAAATCCTTCTTCCAGTTAAAACTTTACAGTAGACATTTTAAAAATACATGTATATGTATTTATAGATATATAAAGAGTATTTCACATATTAGAATAATATAAAAAAATCTAAATAATCTCTACCCTCAAAATTTACCCAAAATTTTTCATATTGTGAACTTTTTATATGTGTTTTATAGTACATTTTATACCACAAAATTAATTCAATAAATTTTGCCTATACTTAAAAAAAAATACAGCTAATCTTATATTTACTGTTATTATAGCTAAAGACCATGTTCTGGTTTTTAAGATAAACAAGCGATAAAAGCTGGTGTTCCTTTGATGAAAAACAGTGATAAACTGCTGCAAATAGGAACTCCCTTTATTTTTTGAAAATGTCTATTACATCTGCTAGCAGATGCTCATAAATGTTAAAATTAACACGGTATGATAAATTTGAAGTACAGATTTAGCTGAGTAATCTACCTTAAATCCCTATGTAAGCGCTCTTCAGTGACGTTTTGACCTTCCATAAGTACAACTTAATCTTCTTCGAAAGGAGAATACAAATCCACTGAAGAGGATTAAATTGTAGTGATCTGAGGACAATAGCACCACCTGAGTGAGTAGTTTTGTATCGGCAATGATGAGAGAGATGGGGAAACTGAGAAATGGTCAGAATCCAACATTATTGTGGACTACATATGCTTATGTACTATTCTAGGAAGACTAGTCATGTTTTAAGACAATAATTGGGTTTTAAGACACTAATGACATCATATAAACAAACTTGTACATTTTACAATACCTCTTGCTTGCAGAGCATGATATAATTCTCTTTTGTGGTAAGTCTTGATTTAATCTTCATCTTAGTCTTGATTTAATCCTCAAAGTTCTGTTTTCTCTTGCCAAGGCATCCCGACTTGTTAATCTCTTATGCTAACCAGGTCCAAAGTCCATCATCTGTCTCATATGTCCCAACAGTTTTGCACATCTTTTCATGTGGCTTTAATGGCCTTAGTTTTGTTCTTTTCCTAGTTAGGAGAAGTGTGTTTGTGTACATGTTGTTGTGGTTAAGCCCAGCAGGGGAATGGAAGTTTCCTTTGAGTGACCAGACTTGATGGGACAGTCTTTCCATGGCGAGATGCCACCCCTAGGATTTAGGGGAGGGGGATCAGAGGGATCATCATAGGCAGACCAGGATATACAAAGATACAAAGGTGCCTGCCCAGGGCTTTATCATCAGAGTGTTGGTGTATGACATCAGTGTTCTCCATACAAATCTTTACATGAACTGATTTTCATCCAAATCCTTGGAGTCCTGATTGCTGTCCACTGTAGACCACCTCCACCACTGCTAATTTCTAGTAAAGGGTGTAAATTTATTTTGTAAAACTGGTGTCTTAGGAATGCTGTATTGGAATTCAGCACAATCCAATGATATTTTTGTATAGTAGATTAATTTTAGTTGTTATTGAGATTTTTAAAAGATCTGGAATTTCTTGTTCATATGCATTTTGCCATCTTTTTAAGGCAGGCTAGCTTCCAATGATCATCTCATTAATGTAAATTGCAGGTTTTAGGATTTTGGTGGTTATTGGTATGGTTTTTTAGTAACTAACACCATGAAAATACAAAAGATGGTCAGGTTTGTATCATTAAAAATTATCTGCATAATTTGTGCCTTCATTATAGTATTTATTGAATTTCTTAAATCTCAGTGTTCATTACTAAGTCATATGATTTTAAATGGAAAATTATATTTTAATCTCAAATATTATTTAAAGCATCATACTGGTAGTTGGTACTGAAGAAAGATCTGTGGGAAATATTAATCAATATTTGAAGATTTTGATTCTGACATGCAGTTGTCTATTAGTTGGATCCTCTGTAAAGAACATTTATTTCACTAAAGAGTTCTTCAGAGTTCTTTGGAATTTTTTATGTTTCCCAAGTCCTTTCAACCACTACATGATTTTTCTGTTGAGTTCATAAACAGACTTAAATTTTACACTTTGACTGAAATTGATGTGACATACTAAGACTTCCACTTGTTGCAAAGTCAGCATATCCTTCAGAACAGCCTTTTTATATTGCTCTCTCATTTTATTAGCAATTTAGATTAAAAGGGTTTGTTATCCAGATGAAATAATGACTTATTTTTATGTTGTTGTGAAATTTGAGAAAAAGAATACTTCCTAATCTAAAACATTATCAAGAACAAATTTCATTGTGTATTTGTGCATTTGATTTCTTTGTTGTATATATGGCAGCATATAAAAAAAATCATTCAGACTCTTTATTATACATGAGAATTACTGAATTAAGTTAAGAAAAATCTACAATAGCATTCTAGCATTGTGTGTGTTTGCCAGCTCTGTTTGCATATGAATACTTCTGAAAAAGTTTTATTCTAATCACGATGAACTAACAGCATTTACTAGAAAATAGATTTTCTGAAATATGGAATCTTTTATAAGTGATGTTCTCAGAACATCACTTATAAAAGACTTTAGATTTAAGGTTTTTCAGTGCAAAAAGTACAAAAAGTAACGAACGCCATTAAATGGGTTATATGTGCAGGTGAAGCTGAATTCCATGAGTTAACTGTCAGTGAAGAACAGTTTGCTACTGCCTTGTACTTTCACCTTTCCTCTGACCTTTCCAGGCCAGCATAGCCTCTCTTCAGTGGGACATTATGCACCCTTCTTGGAAAGATTTTAAAAGAGCATTTCCTTTACAATTCCCTTGTAGGCTTGGTATTAGTAAAGTTTTCAAAGGGTCTTTATTTTTCCTTTCAATGTCCAAAGAATAGTGTGATGCTGAAGTGCTGAAGGAACTTTCAGAAAGCAGAGTAGTATTTACTTTAAAACAAAATCATCACAAATAGATGCAAAAGAAAGTAGTGAATATTTTGCAAATACTCTAACAATATCAGTTGTAATATAAAAAATAAGTGAAGCACTTATTTTTGTAAATACATATGCAAACTGTTTCCAGTCTGTATCTCCAGGTATGCCTGTTGATGTGTTTTTCCAAATGGTTGAAAGAAAAGAAATTTAGGACCTTTTCTATCAGGTAGTGAATGAACTTGGCTTTGTTTCAATGCTAGAGAGTGATACTTGTGTGTGCACTTGCATAGCCTTCCTTGAACTAAGACTTTAAGTGCTTCAAAAAGAAAGAAAGCCAGAAGATATAAACCTTTTTTGATATTTCCTATGATTTGCAGTACATTTCAATCTGTCTTTGATAACTCCAGGGTCTTAACATTTGTTGCCACTTTTAGTTTTCCTATGTCTATATGACCTCTGAAATAGTGAAATGTTTTCATATGGTCACATTTATAGCGAACATGATAAAAAAAAGCTTTAATCTCTTAATTTTTCTATTGTGTTGTATTAGCATGCTATAGAAAAAATTATTGAGTTTTGGTGAGTATAATACTTCAACTTTATTCAGCTTGCTGGACTGTGTTTCCAAGTATTATCATATTAAGTTTGGTTCAAAATCTAATAGCTGCTTGGAACCATGACCAGAGGTTCCTCCTGTGTTTCTTTGGTAAAATTAATATGCAGAGGAAAGAGGAGGAATTTTAACAGATTTTAGCAAGAATCAGTTGTAAAAAAAACCCAATTTTTATTTTTTTCTATTTTCCATTCATTAACTTAATTCCATTTTTAATTTCAACTCACAGTTTGCTCAAGAAAAGTGGGTGCAACCTATTTTTTTTTATTTTCCTTTAATCTGCCAAGGTTGAAAGTGTATATAATAATCTGACTATGCCTGATCTGATCTACAGTATAGACATTTGGATGTGCTTTCACCAGAACATGTACCTGATAGGAACAACATAAATAAAAATTTACATTTCACCCCTCTTGTGCTATTTGGAAAAAAACCCAACAAAGACAAAAACTCACAAACAGCAAACCAAAACAACACTGTACTTGTCAAACACTTCTTGAAAAACAATTTTTTTGTTGTTTTTGTTTGTTTTGGTTTTGGTTTTTTTTCCCCACAAACAGATTTTAATTGTATCCTGGTTACTCTATGAAGGCCACAGTTCAGCTCTGTTGTATAGTAACAGACACAGGATTTCTATGTAGCAGTTCGCTGGGGTTTTTAGGTTTGTGCAGTTAACCTCTACAGACAAACAATATTCAGAGACTTTTTCTCAGCTAAATAACAAATACTGTTAAATCCCCATCATAACCCAACCTGTTCTCCTTCCTTTTATCTTCTGGGTGTGAAAATGGAAAACCAAGATGTTGAATGGAATTTTAAGACTAAGTCCAGTCTATCTATGCAAAGTCAAAAAGATAATGCTCATGAAGATTCCCCTATGTGCCTCTGTGAAATTTCAGTTTTTAATTGCTCTCACTGAAAAAAAACCACGTGAATTTTAGTTGTTTGTTTGTTTTCATGAATGTAAACCATGCCTACAGAATATTTGCATGTACATCTGGGTATGTTTATATGGAATAGCTTCCAGAATTAGTTCTAAGCTGTAAGATTTCCTTTATTGTCTGCAGAATAGTTTTATGTTATGTTACTCAGAAAATGTGTTTTATTTGGGAAGAAAAAAATTCCTGTTGCCATCTTTGGAATGAAGAGGAAAGTTTGTCTTCCTTCATCCCACTCTAGAACTCTTCGGTGACCAAGGGAGCCAACAAGGATAGAGGAACAGCAAAAACAAAATTGAAACATACAAGATATAGATAAGTACAAAAGGAACTTTTCTTTAGATGGAAAGAGTGCCCATACAATGAAGTCTCAAAGTTAATCAAAGAGAGAAACTTTGAGATCTTGAGAAACTGTGCATTGCCAAAAAAATTTAAAAGATGCTGGACTGAGTCCAACACTAGAGGACAGGATTTATTCCACAAGGGTAGAATATAAAAGTGTAAGGCCTAAAGATGTTTTCTCTTTTTCTTTTATTTTTTTTTCTTCAGAAGAATATTTTTGGAGCAATACTTCATCCTTCTTGCTTCTTTACTGAAATATAATAAGGGAAAATTATTTGGATGTCCACACTGTACTAATATTGGTGCATTCAGTTGCTTCCAAAGCTAACATTTTCCATTTGAGCACTTACTGCTTCTACAGCTGGCATTAGAAAAGTACTGAGTTGACGCTCCAGCAAATCCACACATTATCTTAATATTTAATTTTATTGTATGAAACTGTACTTATCACTTCTGGTCTTTAAAGCGGAGGCACACCCACTGTAAGGTACTGAAGTGGATACTGAGGAAAAATAAGGTCTTCCCATATAACATTTATTTTATTTTACAAAATTCTCAGCTGCCATAGGCCTGAGATTTTGGTGAGGGCTTATTTTAAGAGTATGAGAAAAAGCAGTGCTTATATGGGTACATGTGCTCTAGAAGACTGCACACGTACAATATATGTCAGGTTAAAGCATCTTGAAAGAGTGTGGCAGTATTGTTTAGCTATTTTTCTGTAATATTTCTGTTACAAACTGTTAGGATTGGGATAAATAAGTACAGAATGAGCTAACTGAAGAAGTTCTATAGTCTAATGATAATTCTTTATTCACAGTTTTGCTTCAAAATACTATAATTATTTAATTGCAATCCATTTAATGTGTGCTAAATAAATTTTCTATGATGCCAATTCTTAATTAGAATGCCATTTGTCACTAATTTAAGAGGTTGAAATAAATCCAAATACATTGTGTCGTCTGAGTTTATAATCTGAAAACATATTGTTTTTATGACATGCCATATTTTCCATAAAACCATGTTAACTATTGGTAATTATATTTGTATCTTTTAACCCTTTCGAAATAGTGTTTTTCTGTTGGTGGTTCCATCACTTTGCTGAGAATCAGTCTTGGCTTTACAATCCTGTTACAAATTATTTGCTAGTAGCAGCTCATTGATTTTCTTTCTAGATATCAGGACTTAAGATAATTTTAAGTACACATGTTTAGGGATACTCCCTTGTAAATTGATGTTTAAGGATACTCTCTTGTAAAGGAAGATAAAGCATATCATTTTCCCAGTTGGAGGGTACCAATTAGATACACAGGTAATTTTTTAATTCCTAGGTTCTTCTCCAGTTTTTGAGACAGTTAATACATGTGACCTTGCTCAGTCATGTGGGATTTCTCTTGTTCTCCATAAGTTCTTGAAGATAATTGCTAATAGTTCATTGACTGTTTCAGTTTAAGTACTGAATTTAATTAGGCCCTGTTCCCTTGAATGTATCTGCATTTTCTGAATGGTTCTCAAGCTGTTCTCTTTCTATCCTTCCCTTCTCTTAATTTTATTTAAACATTTTTATCTAGATAAGAGAAAGTACTCTTCATTTTCCTTTCCAGCTGGTTATTTTTCTTTCTCTTAATTTTAATAAGCATTTAATTCTACAAGTTTTGGAAGTGCCTTCTGCCTCATTCCATGGTTTGCTTTTTCACAACATTCATCCTTATGTTATTCTTATAATTTCTCAGTCAGCTGCACTTCTTTTTTCCTGTACTTCCTATTTTCCTGTATTTCCTATAATATTCTAAGTTTCTTTCCACAAGATAACTCTGTGCTAACTTTTTGTTCAGGGCATTGCTCAGTCCTTTGTGCTGACTGGTCTTAGTCTTTCTAGTAGTAAAGCAAGATGAACCCTATAATTTGAATAACACCATGCTCCTTATCACAAAAAAATTAGAATAAAAATCTACAGTGACGCCAAAAGCATATTGATCCTTGACAATAATAGATGTTTAGGGAAGAAATGGTGATTTATATGCTGATAAATCAAGAAACGGAATATTTTCTCTATTTTCCAGTGATGAATGGATGCCTCAAATAATTTATCTCTCAATAAGATTTTCTTCCATGTATTTGTCCAACAACTTTTTGAACCATGTATTTCACTGCCCAGAAAAAGAGATTTCCAGTCTATTTAACTGGTTCTCATTTCCTCAGTAACTTTGACCTTCTGTTTTCCTCCTGTAGTTCTAATGTTACCTTTTTTAAATAGAAGAGCAGTACTGCAAGTAAAATTCAAGATGGAAATGAAATTTTTGCAGGTTTTTATGTGAGGACAGAATTATATTCACTGTTTTGTTCACTGTTCCTTTTCCAATAATTCTTAACATTTTCAATAGCTTACAATTTCATAGAATTATTTAGTATGCCAGAGCCTCTGTTCCTGGAGTCCTGGCTATCAAATCAGAATCTATCATTTTACCTACAAACTCATAATAATGATTTTTTTTCCCCATATTTATTTTTTCTACAAATTTTGGTAATGAACTTAACATGTTAGGTTAGTAGGTATCATACATTTTTTTGCAACAAGTCATAAAAAGCTTTTTTCTCATTGCTGTTCGTATTTGGGCTTCATTTACCCCTGAACATATAAAAATGATTATAAAGAAACCAATATTTTTTCTTCTTTCTGTAATTAATGCATAATATTTAAGTGCACAGTATATATTAAACTGAAAGAACATGTTGTAAATTTTGTTTTCCACTTTATTGTTTTCAAGGATTTTTATAAGATATGATGCAATACAATGTTATTGTTACCAGCAAGCCACCATATACTATGATAGTGAGCTCTTAGTTTAAATGGACTTCCTAGGAAAATTGGGGTTTTTTTCATCAATCTGATTCTAAAGTCATGTTTGGATTTTTTTTATATTGATACAGAATGCAATAAGGTGGCAGCGGCAAAAGTTAATCTACTGGATATGATCTGTGGTCTTTTTGATAACAGCAAGGACAAAACATTTCAAGGAAAATGTGAGAGCCTCTTAAAATGCAGCAGTGAACTATATGATCTGTGAAGGCCTTCTCTTTTTTTATTTGGAGACTGATAATAAATTGCACTGTTAAATTTCTTTGAAGAAATTTACTGGAATGATGATAAAATTATGATCATTTATAAAATTGTCATGTAAGGCCATCCTCTTTTTAGTGGTAGGCCAACATCACTTTAGCTTTAATAACCTTTTACAGTCCAATTATGTGCTATCTGAAATTTTTTTGTATTAGTTTTAATTTACCATTTTCTTTTTTAGTAGTAGTAGTTCATATGTTCCATTACAGGAATCATGTATAAAATATCATTCTTTTATCCATGTCCTCTTTTGCAATCCCGAGCATTTTTCTATCCCTTCTTGTTTTATAAGGGTTTGCTTGTATAAGAGTTTCTCATTTTTGTTTTTAAACTACATTAAATATTATGGTTGTTAACACAGGGAGGCATGAGGAATAAAAGGAAATAAAATAAATCATCACTTTTCTCATATATGGAACATGAATTTCTGTAACCTCTCAGAGTTTAAATGTTAAACTCTCTTTTCATTTTTTTTTCTTTTTGGCAAATGCATACCTATGCCAGTTCACTGCTTTCCTTAATCTAGCTTGACTATAAATAATGAAATATGAAATATTGTAAAATAATTAGGTGTGAAATTATTATTTATACTCTTTGTGTTGTATCTAGATTCAGATTTAATGATTAGATGATTCACTGATCATTATTGGATAGTGTGAATGAAAACAGCAACACTAAGAATTTAATTTAAATTGTGTATTTTTAATCTAGTAACAAGGGGGGGAAACCATAAATTACTCCTTCTATGAACAGTAAGTTTAAGAGTGCAAAATCTAAACTATGTATTATTTTATACATTTCAGATACCGTAGTCAAAGTCCTTACATCAAAAAATACTTGAATTGCAATGTGACATCTTTCAAATAGTAGTCATGATACATATTTAAATGCTTAATATCACTTTTGAATTGCCCTATTTCTTCATTTTAAAGAAAACAGAGCAACAGAAATGTCTTTCAATTAAATACAAAGAGATATGACCTTACAGTCAGGAATCTAATCTTGTCATTCTTCTAACATGAAAGAAAGAATATTCCCCGAAACTGAGTAAATATTTCTAGTTTACAAACAAGATGAAAAGTCTGTTTCCCCAGGCTATTGAAAGAGGGTACATGAAAGCCAAGAACAATTGCATAAGATCAGTGTTAATATTTTGGTAACCAAAGGAAGCTGATGTTTAAATTTAGACTTGAGTGTTTATGTGCAAACTTCATGAAGTTCATTCAGCTCTAAGAACACAAATCAAAAGAAGTTCAACATTGAAAGAGTACACAGAATAATCCTAAAAGAGCAGGTCTTTAATTGCCATGCTAAATAGGTTAGCAGAGATTTTATTTTCATGTTTGTTATTTTAAGAACATTTCCTGTCCCATAGGAATTTTCTAAGAGCTCAACATAACTTCAGCGGAATTTGTCTGAAATGTTCTCTTTTTTTACCAAACTGATACAGGGCATCTCTTCATTTATGAAACAGAATAATCAATGCATGTGTTGGAGCAATACACACAATGCATCTCAGCTGCATTTAGACATTTTAAAAAATTGTTCAGTGTCTAAATCAGTACAAGTCAAACAGGTGTCAGAAAGGACAATGAAGAAAAAAATCTGTGCAAAATCCTAGAGGAAAGAAAAATGTTGGGAATCTTTACATGCCTACTATTCTAGATCTGGTTATAAAGAAAGATTATTCTTTATGTGTAAATACAAAACCATTAGTTTGGACTTCTGTGTCTTCCCTTAGTTTTGGGTTGTTAATGTAATGGAAATGTAGCTAAAGAGACTCTCTTTGACTAAAGAGAATCAGAGAATCATTTAAGCTCATCAGTCCAACCATTAATCCAGCATTGCCAATTCCCCAACTACATGATATCTCTCAGATATCTACATATTGTTTAAATAGTGCTGGGATGGTGACTCAGCCGCTTCCCTGAGCAGCCTGGTCCGATGCTTGACAACCCTTTCTGTGAACACCTTAGAGCACCTTCCAGTACCTAATGGGAGCCTCCAAGAGAGCTGCAGAGGGACTTTTCACAACAGCATCTGATGATAGGACAAGGGGGAATAGCTTTAAACTGAAGGAGGGTAGTTCTAGATTAGATTTTAGGAAGAAACTCTTTATTCTGAAGGCGCTGAGGCACTGGAACAGGTTGCCAAGAAAAGCTGTGGATACCTCATCCCTGGGAGTGTTCAAGGCCATGCCAGATCTGAGGAACATGAGCCTAGTGGAAGGTATTCCTGTCCATGATAAAGGGGGTTAAGGCCCCTTCAGACACAAATTCTGTGATCCTATGATGATTCTATGAATTACAATGAGTGTTTTCTGTCAGCCTGAGTAACTTTTGACTAGAGTTCATTTCCTGTTAGGGATACATATAATCTTCAATTTAAGGTTTGTGAAGACACGGATTCCTAGACCTGGATGGAATTTTTCAATCTATTTATTGTCAAAATGCAAATAATACATTGTCAGAAGTCTTTTATAAATCTGTCATATTTTCTGGATTGTTTTTATGTTGAACAAACAAGCAGAGACCCTGAATGTTTAAATGGAAATAAAGTTAATGTTATTATTTTTGACATTTTTATGAGTTATTTGGCTTTTCAGTATAAAAGAAATTTATTCAAAAATCATTATATTGTGTTTTAGAGAACCTGACATCATACAGTTGTTTTTTATGAGACATATTTTAGTAAAACTATTTTTCCAAAGAATTAAACATATTTTAAATGTTTTATCTGAAATTAGTATTATTATTTTATATTTATGTATGCTTTTTGTGCTTGAAAACTAAGATATTTACAAATATGAATTATATACATATGTCCCTATGGGCATTCTTGGATCAAGAGTGATACATTAAGAATAAAAAAGTGTTTGGTTCATCTCCTAAGTTTGGCAAAGAGTTTATGATCATTCTCACATGTTGGATTAGATACAGCTCTGCTGTCAGTGAGGGAGATGAACTTCTAAAATGTGATTAAAATGTGTATTCTGATTTTCTGTGGCTCCTCACATTTTCATGAAGTATGTAAAGATATGCATAGCTGAAAACACAGTTTTCAGTGCTATTCTGTGGAAGTAAAAGTCAATATCTCAGTAGCAACAGACAAGTGAAGCTGCATTAAAGCATTTGTATGTATAATTTTGATTCATTATTTACAAATATTCTTTTTAAAATTTCTCTCTCAATGTTTTATTGTATTTGTGTACTAAACATTTTGGGAAATATTTTTATTAATTTATAGATTCTAACTTTCTGCTAAGACAAATTATTTAAATAAAATAATAATGGGTGAATCAGGCACATCATCATCAGCAGGTCAAGAAAACTCTTCCATTGTGAAATATGTGCCATAGCTTCCTGAACATATCTGACAACAATCTGTTAATGACTGCTTTAAGGGTGTAAACACAGTGGATTGACTTCACATATCATAATTTTGTACCCCGTGTCTTAAAATTTCTGGTGCTGAGTCAAGGTCTTCTTCTTGGGCCTTCTGCCAGGATTTAACATAATTAGATTTAACAATATTTGACAGCAAACATTTTGAATTGTATTAAATTATGTTAATAATTTAATGTTAAACAGTGAGTTCAATTTTGTTGTTATCTTGAATGTTTCTGATTTCATACCTTGGACTGAACTGTAAAGTATTTAAATGCCAAGAACTTTATTTTTACTTTAATTTAAATCAGATTTACATAATTTCATTACATGTGCAGCAACACAGTTTATAGAATCAGAAGAGCGTTGTTATTTTTTCTGATCAAAGGCAAGTTAATTAAAAAAATTGCTTTCAATTTAATAGCAAAGAAATGGAGCCTTCATTTTCTGATGGGTGGCCATGTGTGTAGTATTTTGTAAGATGATTCTATCACAGGCAATTAATACTTACATTTTCTTTTCTAATACTTATGGTATTCATAAATTTCATATGATTTGAATTTTTTATAGCCTTATCTGGTTTGTGTAGATTTGAGATCTACAAATTAAATAATTTAGGAAACAGAGCTCCTGAAGAATATATTGAAATATTATCTAAAGTGTTAATTTATTTTCAACATAGCTGAATGCAGCTGGGAAAAATGTGGCTCTAATTTGAAGTATGTGATTAAGAAATAATTCCTCAATTTTGTTTTTTATTATACTTAATCTATTTTAAACTGAAATATATTGACTCTATTAGGAAATTTTATACTTTTAATCATATTGTTAATAGATATATAAATGGAATTGCAGATGTGAGAGTTAAGAGATTCTTTAGTACAAGTACTTTGCAAGAAAAACTATCTACACGTATTATGTCTCCATGGGTAGGATGGAGACTGTGGCTTTATAATTTTTCCTTCAATTATGCTGTAATTTGGTGCTGTCATGCAGTTAAATATAAATATTTTGTTATTTTCAGCAATGCAGCAGGGCAGGTATGGAAGTTATTAGCTTGTGAAAGAAGTTTAGATCCTAAGTCATCTTTGAGGCAGTTGCGCAGCATTTACCTCTAGTTCATTTTCAGCTGTAATTATTTGTTTAATGTATAATGCCAAATATTTTGAAAGTACTTCTGATACTGACATATAAATTGATTGCTAATGTATTGTCCTTATTATTGGATTTGAATTTTTCAATATTCAGAGATAGAGAAAGGAGGTTGTGGAGATCCTGGAATTCCATCATATGGGAAAAGGACTGGCAGCAGTTTTCTGCATGGAGACACACTTACCTTTGAATGTCAAGCAGCTTTTGAGCTGGTGGGAGAGAGAACAATCACATGTCAACAAAATAACCAGTGGTCTGGCAACAAACCCAGCTGCGTTTGTAAGAATTATTTTTTTCCTGTGTTTTTTTTTCTGACCTTAACCTCTTGCATTTCTTAACTTTTGTGACTAATCAACAGGAAAATACTTCAAAGTACCTTGAAAACTTTTTCCATCATGGTTCGCTTTTTTTTTCAATTGACTCGGTAGCTCATTTATGGGGAACATCACACAGGACAGTTTTAAGAATGTTCTTTATACTCATTTTATATATAATTGTATATAATTGAACCACTTAACACTCTTCATGTAAATGTGTGTTGAATTACATTCTAAAAGAGCAATTCCTAATAGCAGATAAGTGTTCAAAAAGATTCTGTGGCACATGCATGTTTCATTCAGGCAGTGCAAAACAGCCACATAAAACCCACATAAGAAAAGACTGGGGTTTTTTGGGGGTGTTTTTTTTTTTTTTTTTGTGATATATCTCTTACACACCCTGCTTCAGTCGCTTGGATTCACGTGGGAAAAAAAACATTGGACAACTGTTCTGAAAGTGTTAAACATTTTATGCTTACATGTGTAGTAGTTTTGACATCCAGACTTCAAAATCATCCTTTTCCAGAATAATAAAAAAAAATAGACAAAGCTTTATAAAGTTTGTAGATTGTATTTTGAGAATATTATTGTTCTTTCCTTTAGTTTCATGTTTCTTCAACTTCACTACACCATCTGGAATTATTCTTTCTCCAAATTATCCTGAGGAATATGGGAACAATATGAACTGTGTTTGGTTAATTATCTCAGAGCCAGGAAGCAGAATCCACCTGATTTTCAACGACTTTGATGTAGAACCCCAGTTTGACTACCTTACAATCAAAGATGATGGGATTTCAGATTTACCACCTCTTGGCACATTTTCTGGCAATGAGGTCCCTTCTCAATTGGCCAGTAGTGGGCACATAGTAAGACTTGAATTTCAGTCAGATCACTCTACTACTGGAAGAGGATTTAATATCACTTACACAAGTAAGAACTTCTGCTTTTTATTTTATGCCTAGTTTTATGCTTTCTTCATAATAATTAAAGCCAATAATATATTTATAGTCATAGTCATAGTTTTAAGTATATTATTTATATTTATATCTATCTCTATATCTATATAATCTATATCTATATCTATATCTATATTTCAGAAGCAAATTGTCATGATTGTATAATTGCACTGTTTTCAGATGTCTTCCTTGTATTTGTTAGCTTATCTAAATCCTTATAATTTATTTATTTTAATTGTGATAGTGCTGAGGCTTTCCCTTCATTATTTATTATTTGTTTTGTTCATACTGCATAAATCCTGTAACTAAAGTCCAAATCGTTCACATCAAAGTATCCAGTGCATGTAATTTAATATGCTTCTCAATAGAACCATCAAAAATAAGGTATTACTCTTAAGGTATTACTCTTAGGTCCCAATTATTGAGGTATTAATCGGAAAAGCATAAAAGTAATCATCAATGCAAATAAATAGTTCTAGGGATGTGCTTTGCTTTTGTATGTTTTTTTCTAGTTGAGTGGGGTAGAATCTAAGAATACAAACCCCTAAGAATAGAGATATCTTTTCTGCATTACACACATCAGTTAGACTCTGTGCTTTTTCCAGTGTCTAGAACAGAGCTGAACTGACACAGAAGCCTTTCATGTAAGAGTACATGAATTTAGAATCATTCTTCTATCTGGGTCCTGTCCCTTTATGAATTTTAAGAAAGTGCTACCTTTGAGAAGGCAATTCTCAAATGTACAAAGTTTAATTGTAATGGCCAACCAGTCCAAAAGTTTTAAATCTGGACCTACTGGTCATGTACATATAGAGAGGTACTGAGAAAATAAGTCTCTCCTGTTTGGGCAACCAGGCTAAGAAATATCTGGCAATAGATGGCCCTTTGTTTTGTTTATATAAAAATATATTACTAAGCAGTACTCTCAATAGGAAACTAGTAACAGCATTGTCATGTAGAAAACATTTTTACATTTGCCATAGATTGCTAACTCTCCTAAAAGTTTTATGAGGCATTGAAAGATTCTACTTATACAGAAGTTATAATTTTAATTGGAGAAATTATTTTCTAAGATTATAGTAGTTAATTGACAATAAAGTTATCTTTGAGACCTTTTGAACTGTTTCTTTGTTGTGTCAATTAAAATAATAGTGTTAGTGGTCAAGGTGTTTTCTTCCATTATTTAGAAATATTCCCCACATAAAGCTGGAATTCATTAATTTCAATCTTTTTTATGTCTTGGATACTTAAATTGGTCTTTTGCTTTCATAGGAAGGGATAATTTTTGTCCTTAGAAAAAGGGCAGGAATTAAAAAAGGGAAGCCATTTCCTCTTGTTTTATCAGTTAGTACTTGTGAGAAGAGGCCAATACTCACTTTGCTACAACCTCTTTTCAGGTACTTGTAGGGTTCAATAGGGGCTTCCCTCAGCCTCCCTTTCTTCAGGTTGAACAACCCCAATTCCCTTATGTTAGAGGCAAAACAGCTGGAATTTTTCCAGAGGAAAATTTAGGCAAATTATTCTTGTGTATCTAAGCCACATATATCTAAAACCTTCTGAATTCCAACTATGTTGCATGTGTGTGAATGTCATTGGATTTGAAGCTGACCTTTTATTGAGAAATTTTCTATACTTTGAATTATACATTACTTTGTTGTATGTGTTACATAATACTGTATTACAAGTGAAAGAGTATTATTATCCTCCTCCAAAAAACAAGACACAACGTTTAAAGAGATGGTTTTTATTATTACTATTATTGCAAGTTTTATTACCAGTCTTATTACTATGTTTTTATCAGCCTTTGGTCAGAATGAGTGTCATGATCCAGGGATTCCTATAAATGGGAGGCGTTTTGGAGACAGATTCCTTCTGGGAAGTTCTGTTTCCTTTCACTGTGATGATGGCTTTGTGAAGACTCAAGGCTCTGAATCCATAACCTGTATTATGCAAGATGGAAATGTAGTATGGAGCTCCACTGTCCCACGTTGTGAAGGTAAAGGCACAATCTCTACTTTGCACCTACAGTTTGAATAATGACACTATTTAAATTTAGCTTACTTTTTACATTTTGAACATAAATAAGACTGCTTTACCTGAAGTTATTAATTTGTCTTAACACTCTTCCAGTCAAGTGAGAGCACAGTAATAGAAACAAGATAGCTTGCTTTTGTATTCTTGGCATAAATTAGCATTCTAAAAATCTAGTTGCTATTGTTTCCAAGTTCTGATTATCACCATCATTACTCAGTTGTGAATTATTACTGCTATAACAGTTTTGGCTGTAGCACACTGAAGAACAATTATCTACCACATAGGAAGTAAATAAAGCTTTGATATAGAAGTTCTTTTTGAAAATATACCACTTTAGCTTTCTCAAAATGAAAGTATACCTGAATTTCTGTGTGTAATATTATAACCTGCAGTACACTTATTTCTGAGAAATATAGTGAAAACGAGAGCTATGTTTAATATCCATGATACTCCCAAAAATTTCCAAATTTCTTTGCTTGGCCTTTTTTTTAGGTGAATAAATAGACTAAGATGATCTCTACTTAAGTTTAAAACTCTGTTTAGAATGAAATATGGTAAGAATTGCTTGATGCTTAAATGATAGGTCCTAAAGTCAAGAGAGACGAGTGCATTTAATAAATGACCAAAGTATGTTTTTTAAAAGTCATGTTCAAAATGTATACATTTTATTAAACAATAAATACATAGACTACAGATTAAAAGGGTTTTTTTGGGAAAGCTAATCCAAACCTTCTAAATCTCACATTTCCATTAATTCAGTGTCATTGCAATTAAGGATCTGGATCACATAACTTTTCCTGTTATTTGGGCAGTTTTGAGAACTCAGTTATCATAAGAATGAGCATTTCAAAGAAAATTCAAAAATATGGAAGAACACTCCCATGTGTGCAGTCTTTTAGAAGTGTATGTGAACCTGGATGTTGTACTAGCAAAATTTCGTACCCTGATTAGAGTATGTTACACAGTGGAGCAGGATTCTTCTTTTATTCTTAGAGAAAACCCCACCCGCCCCAAAACAAGGAGTATGGTGTTGTTTTTTGTCAGAAGATTTTTTTCACATTTCTCAATTCAATTGTTGAAGTATTCACTGCAATCTGTGTAATTTTATTTTTGAAAATGCATAGATAAAGGACCAATGCTAAGCACCTTTAAGGGGAAAAAAAGAGAGAAAATATATTACAGAAATTACTTTTCCAGAAAATGCATAGGTTCCCCTCAGTTATCCTTTTTTTTACCCTTCTGGAATGTTTACTTGGTTTTTAATGAGGAAAAGATTAAAGTAATAGACTGGCTTGGGGCTTTTTTTTTTCCTTTTTTTTTTTTTTTTTTTTTAGATTTTGATCTTTGTTTCTTTTATAGAAGTAAGTAGTTAGGTTCAGGATATGTTCCCTTGTGATGCGAATTCTCTTGATAATTGGAGTTTCTGGGCTTGGATTATGGATTAAGAGTTCTAACCATGATTTAGTTTGCTTCTCATTGTCTGAGATTTCTGAACTACTGTTGTTTTTTCGTTGTTACTCTGCTCTGTGTTTTTTTATACATATAGTAAGCAACTCCTGAAATACATGAAGTAAATTATATACATGAAGTGCTATAATCATCTGAGGGTCAACAGTTTTATGACTGTTCTTGTTCATAGTATGATGAAATTTAATTTTAAAAACCACTATGGAATAAATTGATTTCCTCATTAACTATACTCATGTAAGGTAAATGCCTTTTTTCTCGCCTTTCATTTTGCTTCAAATAAAATTTGGTGGGTTTCAGAAATTGTGGGTTGCTTTTATGACTCAAATCTGGAAGAAAATTCCTAGAGACGAGTGCAAGTCAGAAGTGAAATCAAATAAATCTCTCTGAATAGTTTTTTGTATTGCTGAAAACATTGAAATAAAACTAGGCATCTTAATTTACAACTCACAAATTCATGTTGCCATCCATTTCTATATGACATAAAAGGCTGGTTTGTCATTGCTTAAAGAAATAGAAGAAATCTAGCAAGATTTCCTGCACTGAAATGTGAAATTTTCTGATAATGATACCATTGACTTTTTCTATGAGCACAGTATAAATTATACTAAGATAAATTTACCTGACCTTGAAAGTATTTCTGTGTTCTGCTGTGCCAGTCTTTAGTAAAACAACATCCCAAGGCTCTGTGCCATGACAGCTTAAATTTTTAAGGGACTCATGTTTTCCTAAATTTGTTCTGTCATTTCTGCTGTTGTTTAATCCTGCACCAAAGTCCTTTAATTTTTCTCTGAAAAATGCTCCTTAGTCCCATCATTTTCACAGCCCTCTTGCAATAAATTTCTTTTTAATTTTTATGGAGGATGATCAGGTTAGAAAACATTCAAACATATTTGACATAGAGGAATGGGTCTGATGGGATGCAGCCAAGATTTCTGAATTAGCCACCCAATGACATCACAAGGTCACACAATATCTTGGGAAGCTGATTTAAACTAGGGAGATCCCTGAGGACTGGAAGAAGGCAAAGTCTTGGAAAATTGGAAGAGGGAAGATCTGAAGAGCTACAGGTCTTATCTCTATCACTGGGAAACGTGATGAAACAATATTCCTTGAAACCATTTCCAAACCATGTGCTGTGGTTTGAACCCAGCAGGAAATTAAGCCACCTGCAGCTGCTGCTTTCCCCTCCACCCCCTCTGGTGAGAGGGAGACAAAAGGCAAATATTCTGAATTGAGACAGGAAAACAGCAATGAGATAAAATAGTAAGAACAAAAATATTAATAATAAAAGTATACAAGAGAGGGTGATTTACATACAAAAATGTGCTCACCCACTGCCTGACTGACCGACCAACCAACCCAACCAAGCTCCGTGTGCTGGTGGCCACCAAGACAAAGACAAAATTCCCCCCCGCAGATCCTCCTGATAATTTCTTCCCTCCACCCCATGTCACATTCTCTTCTTCTTGCAAGTGAAGTCCCTGACTTCTGAGCCTCAGAGATGGTGTGAGTGGTGCAGAATAACCACCCAGGTGCGCCCACATAGCTCCAAACTCTGCCCCGTCAAGGCTACTGTGAGAAAATTAACTCTGTCCAAGCCAAAAACAGGACAAATTGAAGAAAACTATGGTGACTGGGAGTAATCAGCATGGATTTATGAAGAGGAAAATCATGTCTGACCAACCTAATAGCCTTCTGTGTTAAAATGAACTGTCTGATGGATGAGGACAGAGTAATGGATATTCATTTTTAGTAATGTGTTTGGCACTGTGTCATGCAAAATTTTCAGTGATAAACTGATGAAATAGAGACTAGAGAAGTGACCAGTGAAGTGGACTGAAAACAGACGGAACTATTTGGCTCACAGAATTGTAGGTAGTGTCACAACTGGAGCTTAATTGATAGGGGTGTAGTCCAGGGGTCAATCCCCTATCCAATACTGTTTAAAACCTTCAGTACAAAACTGAATGATGAGGCAGAATGTACTCTGAGCAAGTCTGAAGATGATGTAAAACTGTGGCTGTTGAGTGGCTGGTGTTCCAGATGTTTGTGCTGCTGTTCAGAGGCATGAGAGAGGCAGGAGAAATGGGCTGAAAATAAATGACGGATCTTTCCCATCTATCCAGCACTGGTGAGGCTGTGTTGGGAGCATTGTGGGCACTCCTGGGATCCACAGTACAAGTGTGGACATACTGGAGTGAATCCTATAAAGAGTCACAAAGATAAGTGAGGACTTAGAGAATCTGTCATACAAAAAGGTTGAAAGAACTGTGCTTGTCTCAATTGGAAAAGCCTCAGGACTCAAGAGGGATCTTGCCAATATGTACAGATAACTAATAGGATGGTTTTAAGAAGGCGGAGCTGGACTCTCCTCAGTGGTGCAAAATGAACAGACAAGAGGCAGCTAACAGAAACTGAAATATATGGACTTCAGTTTAAAGATAAGAAAAACCTTGCACTGTGAGTGGTTAAACATTAAAACAGATTGTCAAGAAATTCTGGGGAGTGTTTGACTTTGGAGGAAAGGCATGATCCTGACTGGACATGTTTCTGTGCAATCTGTTGTTTTGAGCAGGAAATGGACTAGATGATTTCCAGACATCCCCTTCAAATTAAACCATTCTATGGTCCAATGGAATATTTACAACTTCCAGTTCCACTGAGCTCAGTGATTACTCAAAAAGGTGGCACAGAACAGTGGTAATAATTACATGGAACAATTTTTCTGATATTTCCATGTCAATGTGGAATCATACTGGATCTAAATGTGATGAGACAATATCATTTTTTAATAAGACGCTGTGTTTTCAACAGAAGGAAGGCTGGCAGACCCAAGTGCCATGATTTCTGTGTTAAAATATATAGAGAGTAATAGGCTTTATAAGACACATTACAGGCCTTATGAGTCTGAAGAAATCTAAGTACTGTGTTAAACTATTAAAACTATATTTACCATATTTCTATTCATTTTAATTTGATTTTTTTTTCAATTTATTTGAATATCTAATATATTAGAAATAATTTGTATGTTACAAATATACTTTTTTTTTTTTCCTTTCAGCACCATGTGGTGGACATTTGACAGCATCAAGTGGTGTTATCTTGCCACCAGGGTGGCCAGGATATTACAAGGACTCACTTAATTGTGAATGGGTGATTGAAGCAAGACCAGGACATTCCATTAAGATCACTTTTGACAAGTGAGTATCATAAAGTTAAAGAAGTGAGGTCTGAGCATAAACACTTGTTTTATTATTGAAGAATAAGTATATACTTTAAGAATTCAAACCTCATTGCAACAGTCACAATGCTATTCCTACAAATAGGCAATTAAAGCTTTCAAATGTGTTGTTTGCTTCCATTGTACTCAGCAGGAAGTTAGAGAAATTTAAGATGCTGACTTTTTTTTTCTCATTAAAGATTTCATAGTATTTATAGGCTTATATTTATTTGCAATCTTTTTTTTTTTAATAATGTTCAGAAGCCTGAACATTAGGTTTTCAGGGCTGTCTTCTTAAATGGAAATTACAGTTTAAGTTATAAAATGGAGCATTTAAATTTTATAAAAGGACATGCATTGCCTGAAGTTGCAGATGTTTGTATGTGCATGACCTAAACAGTGTGATGACATTATTTCTGAGAAAATAATGAGAACCATAGGCTTCTGTGACATGTGGTGCAGTTTAAAAACTCGATTTGCTGAATTTTAGACAGATGCACACACATATTCCATTGCAGAATTCTGGAGTTTTGTGTACAAATTGAACTGCAATGATATTAAACAAGAACTTGGAGAATTCTGATCACATACAGTTTTTGAAGTGCATCAGATCAATTAATCTACTTCAACATTATCTCAGCATTAATAGCAAATGGATTCTGTTGCTGTTCTCTATTGCTTCAATTGCAAAACAGTATTACTGTTCAGGATGTTGGTTTTGGTAGACGAAGAAAAAACATTTCCATGTTTTCTTTGGAGGTTTATGGAGCTTTTCTGGAAGGTTTAGAAAATTGTCTAACTTTACTACATCATATTATAAATTTTATTAAGTGTTATGCTTGTTAATAATAATATAACCCCACGTGTGCAATAAAATAATTTTATTTTGTCAACACGAAGGCTTTGTTACCCAGTTTAAAAATTCCATGAAAAAACTTTTTTCTTGCTTACAAGAAAAACTGACTTTGCTGTCTGATATAACATTAGCAAATTACAAATCAGTAGTTGATTTTTTCAATTAATCAACAAATAAAATGTTTCTGTCAAGTGTTTGGTATATTTTGGGGAAAATGGAACCCTTTTATACTTCACTGTATGACTTGCTTCAAAGACATACCTAACAGAATGAATCTGTACAAATGTGATATTAATAATGTAAAATGTAATGTAAAACTCTTGTGCTAATGAAGCTTTAATTTTTTAGACAAATATGCCTTTCCAGAGTCCTTAGAAATTTTCCAGAAGTAGCAGCAAATTACTGCATGACCCTATGATTATTGTACATTGAAACATTTTGCACTTCAAATTGTGCTTAATGCCTGGAAGGGTAACAGAAAAATAAAATCTAATTGAGTCAAGTCATGAGGAAAGGGGTAGAAGAATAATGGCTGACCTGAAGATCTTTGGTACTTTGAATACTGATAAAAATAATTTTATAATTTATATAACTAACCTCTGTATCTAAAACCAATCCAAATGTATAAAGAATAGTATAACAGAACATCCTTTAAGTCTTTTTAAAATCTATGTACATTTGGAGGACATCCTACCTCTTACTAATATGAATATGCTAATAAGCATTAAAATAAACTAAAAACCCAAAATGTAACCCTTAATAACATACTTTCGGTAGCGATGAAGAACTTCCATTAATAAATCTTCTTGATTTATCCCTTCAGGGAAAGTGCAAAGACAAAAAATAAAAACCAGTAACAAACACAGCCCAATTCAAAAGACAATTCATTCCCTGAAACCCTCAAAATCAGACAAGTGAATTATAAAGTCACATTCAAGTTTGACATGAGCAGGAGTCTACTGGGAATAAGGATCATTGTCAGAGTAGCAATTGCTGTTAAGAGTTATTTTCTGGTTTCTGTCTCCAGCAAGGGTTTGCCATCCATTGTTGTCATACTGCCCTGCTAAGAAAATGCAATTGCTGGCTGAGAGCACTTTATTCCTAATTAGTTTGCCTCACAAACATAACTGTCAAAATAATTGAACTATTTAATTACTAATCTTGAGTGTATTCATTATGAGTACAAATAAAGTATTTAAAGCAGCCTAGCTGTATCTGTCTGTTTTCATCACTCTGCTGCAGGATAAATCAATGTATAACCTGTGAAATTAATGAAATGTACTGAAACAGTGTCAAGTACTTTTGTGATGCCCTCTGTAACTGTGGGCATCTATTTTTGTAAATTAAGTGAGCCTTTCCAGATGCAAACTCTCATGTGTTTATGCAGCTAAATTGTCGAAATAGTATCCAACATGCTTCTTGAGTTTGTCAACTAGTATTCTCCCAAATAATTATCAAACAGAGCCAGGACTTTTTGTGGGCAAGCAACCATTCATAGTAGGGAATTTGAGTGCTATCTCCTTCTTTGAGAGGCTAAAGGATGTATGTAATAGTGTGGGTGTAGGCCATTTCATTCTACCTGATTTCATTGCCAGAAGTGGGTCCTGAAAATGCTTAACATATTAGCAAACCTGCAAGGCCTGTATTCCACGGTCAGAGTGCATAGAGAGCAGTAAAGCAATCATCTGGATTTTATCCAGTTTATCCAAAGAAAGCACCATAAATCTAGAGTTTTCTGTGTGAAGCGGAAGGAGTGATACAAAGTGCCTAAGTCAGTTTCCAAACAGCCATTAGCTCTGAATAGCAAAGCAAAAGCTTTTTGACTTATGGCTGTGCTTTTGTTTTCAGGGAACCATGAGGGAAGAACTAGAAAGAATACTAAATATTGGCTAAAACTGAACTTGTTCTTACCAATATTTATGTGTCTGTAAAAATATATTTACAAGAGCAATGCTATTTGTTCTGGAAAATGTGATGGTATGGGAGCTTGGTCATTCTGTCATAATTTTGTAAAGAAATATAAAGTTTATTTACACTTTGAAGTAATGTCACATGCATTTCTCCTTTCTAGAGTGTTTAATATTTTGCACTTTTCTTTAATTCAAGAATACAGTTTCTTATGTCTAGACCACTACATGTGTCCCATATTGGCAAGACAGCTAAGGGCATTCACTTTGAAAAAGTATTGTACTATGTAGGGATTTCTGCTGCTCTCAGAAGGTGAACTAATAAGCCTTATGGAAATAGAAGAGAAAAATCTTACCAGATACTCATTTTTGAAAGATGAAAATAAGGATATTGGGTCTGCATGCAAATATATTTAGAGCAGTGTAAATATCTGTGTAATAGCACAAACTCCACTGAGAGGAAAATTTATGTATGCATGGTTTCGATGCTGCAGCATATGAGAATCTGATATAACCACAAACTATCTTGAAAAGCATCGGATGTAAAAAGTGCCAGTTCAAGTTCCTCTTGAGAAGGAGCAGGTTTGTGCTGTTTGATTTAAGAACTAGTAGTAGATGACATAGATATCCATTATGAACTGGAGAAATGTGATGTGGTTTAATGATTGGTAGACACATTGACTCTGCTGCTAATTTTAAAGTTATTTTTTCTTGTAAATCAACCCTCATTAGTCTCCTTACTTTCCATTCTAGTATATGTTACCAGTTGGAGTTCTTTTTTGACAAATTAAAGTAAACTAAGTTATGCTTATTATAACGAATAACTAACAAATTTAAAAATGAAGGCTTGATTTAAATCTAGTATTTTTTTACTGCTTTATTTCATAGGACAAAAATAATTAACTAAAAGTAAAGTAACAATCTATGTTAGAATAAAATCTTTGGATTAAAAAAAAACCAACCAAACAAAAAAACCCAACAAAACCACTTGACTATCTATAAAATAGCTTTTGCCAAATAGAAAATATCAAATAATGAAGTGTTATTGAAAATGTTCCTAGGGTGTCCAACTATTTCTTAACCTGAGGGCAAAACATTCCTTGGATCTTCATATTGCAATTTTGTTTCAGACAATTTTCATTTTTGTACTCAGATTTCCCACTAAATGTCTTTCTAAAGGCCAGTCATATGGCTGATCTGAAGTATACTGAATCCCTTAAAAATTTTTTACAATACCACAAAATGTAAGGAAAATTATTCATTAAACCTTCTTTGATTGTTATTCTTAGTAATACATGGATGTCTTTGCAACTGTGTAATGTTTTTATGTATTGGTATTTTTGATCAGTTACAAGTGGGTTGCATTTCTATCAGTTGAAGAAAATAACAGCACTTGTCCATCCACCAGCTGACTTGCATATTCCTTTTCAGATTCCAGACTGAAGTTAATTATGACACTTTGGAAGTCAGAGATGGGCCAGCAAATTCATCACCATTAATTGGAGAATACCATGGAACACAAGCACCCCAGTTCCTTATTAGTACTGGAAATTATATGTATCTGCTGTTCACTACGGACAACAGTCGTTCCAGTGTTGGTTTCCTAATTCACTATGAGAGTAAGTCTGGTATTTCACAAATAGATTTTTATTTAATCTTGAAAAACACCCTTCAATTAGAAAATGAGAAAACAAATGGGAACAAATAAAATTCAGTACTAATATTTGTTTAAGAACAAATTATGTTTACTCTATGCTGTACTGACAGATAATTCTGGAAGTATTCATATTGGAATTTTTTTTTTTCATTAGTTCTTTTATGTTATTCAGAGTCCTTACAGACCTAGTTGTTTAATCAACTGCAAAGTAATTTTAAAAACTTTGTGGTTAAACATATATTGTTTGGGTATCCCCTATCTTCTTTCTAACTTTCACTTTCTCTCTTTCTCTTTCTCTGGTTTTTGTAGGGCTCAACAGACTTGGATACCTTATCTATAATGGTTCCAAAATGCAAATAAATTAATAATAGTATCTCCATGTGAACTACAGAATCATCATAATAGCATTTTCTTTACAATTAAGTGCATACAATGGTGTATATTAAATGGTCTGAAGTCACAGTAGTCTTTATATGATAGTACAACCATTCACTTAATTATTTCATGAAGAGAGCTTATGTATTTATTGCAGTTGTACCAACCTAGTAACACCATTTTTATCAGTTGCTCTTATTTGGAAACTAATATGATTGCTGTAAATTTGCTGTAATACAATTTGGAATAGTGCCCAGATATATTTTATAGCCACATCAAGGCTTGTCCAAATAGTAAAAAATAGTTGTGCAGTCAAAGCTTACTAAACACTTCACACCCATGTCAGTGCATTTGCTCCACAAGACTTGTTAAGTTAATCACTGTTTATATTGTCTCTTTTTTTTTTCACTTTAGATTTCACACAGAGTTAAAATTGTCTCCATTTTGCCTTCTGTTCCAAACGTTCAAGTAGCACAGCTGAAATTTGCTGCAGAGTCTATCTTATTGTGCTAGTCAGCATCAAGAGCTCCTGCAGCATTTCTGTGATCCTTTACTCTGTACTGGCAATTGTGTACATCACAGAGGATAGGGCATTATAACAACTAGTAACATGGGGGTCCTAAGTAGATAATGTCAGTGTTTTCAAAGAGCAACACCAGGCAGAAAGATCTAACTGAAGCCTTGAATAATCTGCCAGGAACACAGGAGGCTAAAATAGTATTTTGATTTTCCTTGGAGGTTTTACTATAGAATTTGCTAATTTTAAACATATCACAACAGAACTTCTATTTTTTTTCACATTTCTTACATTTGTAGAATACAAGGTAGTCAATTTTGAGTTGTAAGGGAAATTTCTGATTATTCTTTTTGGAAGTTCAAATATCTGTCTTTTTGGAAGTATTTTAAAAATCTTCCAGTTACAGTCATAACTTTGATGATAGAGTAAATCACTGCACTGTGAAGCAAAAGACTCTTAACCTGCTTAAAATAAAACATAAACTAAACTGAGTTGAATCTGAGATGGAAGTAATATTCTATTGAGCTAAAATACTACTGTAATACAGCTTTAATAAATATGTAACCCAGTAAAGGTACTGTGAAGCATATGAAGATGATAATTTGTTTATTCTTCTCCTTAAATGTCTGTCATTCAGCCTTTCGATGACACTTCAAAATAGCTAATGAAAGACAGTGTAGATTAAATCTTATGCATCTAAGCAAAGAAAAAATAATGGCATGCCTAAAATATTTCTTAAGTAAAACTACTGATAAATATTCATTTTTTGTTAAAAGTCATTAATCTTTTGGCAAATGTGCTCCATGTCTCATTTACATTTTCCTGATCTCTCAGCTTCCCTAGGTATGTTTTTTGAGTAGGGTTTGTTTGGCTGGTTGGTTGGTTTTTGATTGTTTGGTTTTGTGGGGGGTTTTTGGTTCCTCATTCTGTGAAATAGGTTGTGCAATCTTACTCTTTTTCTTAATTGAAAACTGTTACAAATACTTTATCTGCAGATTCCTGTAATGTAAATTGTTTCTTTGTTTATTAAAGTACATTTGAACTTTTTCTTTCCTAATATAAGAGAACACGATTTGCAAAGCAAATTGATCAATTATTTCTTCAATTCTAATGCTTTAGTTACAATTCTGTGCTTTATGTGAACCAATAGTTCTCCTATCCTAAAATTTATCTGAAAAATAGATCATATTTTAGTCATGTGTTAAGACAGTCAAATTACACTATATCTATATATTTGATAAACATTATAATTGTCTTACACAGTCAATGAAATAGTTTAAAAATCAAAGATTACCCATCTTAGTAAAAAAATTCCTTATTGAGACTATTGAAAAAATCAATACATAAATATTGTATACAACATAAATATTGTGATTTTTCTTAATGAAAATTCATCAGAATTTAAAAAAATAGACATAATCCTTTATTCACAGTGTATAAAATGAGGTATTTGTTTAGATTAGGTTTCAGAAAATAACTTTTTAGGCTTGGAAATTTACAATCTTACAGGATTTGACAAAGTGTTGAAAGCAGTCAGACAGCCCACAATCAAATTTGACTGTGATAACATAGCATCAAAATACTTAACACATTTTTCATTTGAGGAAAAAAAAAAATTATTTGAATAGTCTGGATATGAGGAAAAGATTCATACAATTTTCTGTAGCAGGATATAGTTAATGGGAAAAGATTTAAAATATTAGTGAAGATTTTTCTGTTTCAGCAGTCTATTGGCTAAGAATCAATACTGAGGTTAAATGGGAAAGGCAGATATTGGGAAAGAGTCTATAAAATAATAAAGTTTATGATTGGTAAGAAGTGAAAGAATGAAGCAACATGGTGATTAAATTAATGGTTTGCAAAAATCTAAACCACCAAATCTGGCAGAATGGTAGGAATGGCCTTGAGTCCTAACAAATGAATTCTGAAAGTCATTTATGAAAGAAATTTATGGAAAGCCCAACAGAAAACTATTGTTTGTTTTTTGGGGGTTTTGGTTTGGTTTTGTTTGTTTTGTTATTGCTTTTCCTTTTTTTTTTTTTTTCATTTTGGGTCTTTTTGTATTTGGTTTGTTTCCTTTTTTTTAAATTTTGTTTTTTTAATTTTTGAGAAAGATTTCTGTAGCTAGTTAAAAAATATCTTCTAATGATGTAACTCAACAGTTAATAATGTAGATACTAGATACATTAAAATATTGCTATAGATAGCAATCAAAGAATAACACAGATCTCTTAGGATAAACACAAAAATCTAAAGTACATATTTAATTCCAAGCACAAGAAACAGAAAGTAACAAAAAAATCTATAAATATATTCAAGTAAGGGGAAAAAATTACTCAAAAAAGCTTGACCAAAAATCAGCTGTCACAGGCAAGACTAAATGTTTTGTACCCATTTTGCAACTTTAGCAGAAAATGATATTTGGTACCATACACTTAACATAATTAAGTGAACATTTTCAAGGAAAGAGTATGGCATATAGAGAGAGGGTACTACACAATATTGAAATAATTAAATATATTTTATTCATCATGGACTGTTGAAATTCCCTGTGCTATACTGAGAGGCAAAGTGGAAGGACCACTCCACTGAAAATTATGTCTGAAAATTCAAATCTGTAAGGAAGTGTTAAAAAAATTCAGAAGGGCACACACTTTTCCAAGCAAGGATGGAGAAAGAAAAAAAAAAGAAGATATTTGGACTAGAAGGATCAAGGACATTAGTTTTATCTTTGCTCTTGAAAGATACGAATTTTAAGCTGATAAACATAATGATAAGAAATAAATTACTTGTATTTGATAAAACAGATTATGTCAAACCAACTTAATTTCTTTCTTGACAGGTTAACTGCTTTTGTAGATTTGGAAGTGGAAAGGGGAGGAAATAGTTCTGTGCTGCCATTCATAAGGTTTTAGAACTTTTTCAGAGAAAAATATAGAAATTTAGTGTGGATGAAATTATTGCAGTACAATAAATGTACAGTAAGGTGCAGTAGTCACTGGAAAAAGTTTCTCAGAAAGGCTGTGGAATCTCCATCCTTGGAGGTACTAAAAATACATCCAGGAATGGATCCACCTGTGCAACCAACTTTAGGTGACCTTGCTTGAGCAGGGGGGTTGACCCTACATGATCCCAGAGGTTCCTTCCACACAAAATTTTTATGTGATTTCTATGATGCTGTGAAAAAAAAAAAATATATTTTGATGGCAATGTAAGTGTAGTTGCAATTTAAGGATGATTCCAACCTACAATCATAGTAAGCACTATGACTGAGAAGACTGGAATTCAAAACAAGGTAGATGAACTGAAGAAAGAGAGTAAAACAAAAAAATGCAATTCTGTAAAGAAACATGCTAAGCCTAAATGGGGAAGGAGAAGTGACATGCACAAATACAAAAGAGAGATACAGTAGAAAAATATTTGGATGTCACACAGAACCAATATAATCTAGAGAAAAATGTAGTAGTATTGCAAAATGTTTAATCTTCTAGACATTGTATTTAACCATCTAAAAAACCAAGACAATTTCAGAAAATACATTTTTATTTTTTTGTTCACGGGACTGTTTTATCTAGGATTTGTTCAATAATTATTTCACTTCATTTGATGACCAGGGAGACTATTATGTCTAGTCTGTGACTCAGTTTAAAAAGACTAGAATGTTGCTAACATGGAAAATAAGACACATAAGGAGTCATTAAAAGGTTTGTACTTGATTAGAAAAGGTATGACTTGGCAGGCAAGGGGTGAAGCCTGATAATGGTGTCATGGTCTCACATAGCTAATAATTGCAGCCTGTCCTAGAGTTTGATCTACTGCCTGCCAACACTTGACAATTATTTTCCAACCATATTTATCACTGCTGTGCCAGAATTGTGTCATATTTCTCATATCAAAGAATTACCCATTATTTATGTTGTTTCCAATTAAGAAAAATAATAAAATCTTCAGGCAAAGAAGCAAATAAAAAATATTTCTTTTCAGTTATGTTCGTGGTTGCTGAAACTTACATACTGAATATTTTTCCCTGCGAATGAAACTCTGTTGCCTGAGCTGATTTTATTTATTTAACATTACTACTTCAGTTAGGAAGCTGGAAGTTGATAAGTTTTCTATAGCTTTTGGTCTTCTTGCAAAAATGTGAAACAATGGAGTAAATGTAATTTTGAATTATCATTTCAAATAGAATCTGATGACTTTACCTATTATGTGTGTCTCAGAATGCCAAAGCAGCTGATGTGTTCAGGCAGGGGTGGTAGGCTGCCCTAAGAGGAAGGAATTTTAAGACTGCTGCTGTGGACCTCCACCTACACTAACATATTTCAAAATATAAGATATGATTTATCTGAAAAAACCCAATGTGCATCAAAGTTAAAATTTCATACAGATGAAATTAAGGACACTTACAATGCAGAATATTATAGACTTAAATGGTTTCTTTGAGACTTTATCAAGCAGTTTTATGCAGGTGAAGGGAATCTAAAATGCACTATTAGCTAACAGGGTACATTTGCATTAAAAGTATGCAGTCTAGTCTAGAGGAACTTATTCATCTAGAATTTAAGTATGTCACAGCTGCCTCATGAAAACTGGATCATAAGCTCTCAAATCTGAATTCTAAGTGAGCTATAAGAAGAGCTGGAGGGTACAGAGAATATTTCTCTGTGAAATCTACAGTCATTATTTATGATATTTTTATTCGTAGTCCTGATTCCAACACTCATATGTATAGTTCTGAATCCTTCACTTTATGGCCTGATAAATCAATTTTTTCCTTAGTTTTGAACTCCTCCTACTTTGTTCCTAAGGCTGTGTGGTAGTCCTGGATAAACAGGGCAAGGTAGAAGCAGTAAACTGAGAGAACGACTTCTGCAGAAAGGGTTAGAGTTGCACAAGCAGCTGAGGACCAGCACCTTCTTTGCCCTTTAGAGGGCTAAGAAGCTAGGAAGTGTCTGTGAAGAAGGCAGTTGTGGTGGAGTAACCTTGCTAGATCCCAGGTGCTCAAATCTTAAAGACACCTTCCCTGTACCCTTCTGTTCCTCTCTGGCTGAACTTCACTTTCAGTTTTATCTACCTCCTTCTGAGAGGTGCAACGAGACAAGGCATGAAGGTTGTGATCAGTTTATCACAATTATCTTTGCTGCTCTTTCCTCTTTGGTGGATGGACCCCTCAGACTCTTCTCCTCCTCCAGCACTGTGTTCCTCCCCCAGGAGACAGTCTTCCATGAATATTTAAAATTTGAATCCTTCCCAGAATCTAGAGTTCTTGATGCATGGCTCTGGTGTGGTGTGCAATCTTTCAGGAACAGAGTGGTCCAGTGTAGGTCTCCCACAGCATCACAAGTCCTGCCAGCAAAGCTGTTCCAGTGTGGGCACCTGTCTCCACCAGGCCACAGATCCTGCCAGGACCCTTCTCCAATGTGGACTTCCCACAAGACCACAGCCTCCTTTGAGCATCCATCTGCTCTAGAGTGGAGTCCTTCACAGGCTGCATGTGGATCTCTGATCCACTGTGGACCTTCACGGGCTGGAGTAGGACAGCTGCTTCACCACAGTCTTCAGCATGGGTTGCAGGGGCTTCCAAACCTTGAGCACCTCCTCCCTCTTCCTCTTGATTGACCTTAGTGTCTCAGAATTCTTGCTCTCACATTCCCACTCTTCTCTATGGCTGTTGTTTTTCTGCAGCAGCTTTTTGTGTCTGTCTTAACTATGTTATCCCAGGGGTTCTACGACCATCTCTGAGGTGTTCAGCTTTTGCCAGCAGCAGACCCATCCTGATGCTAGATGGCATTGGTTCTGTTGGACATGTTGGAAGCTTATGGCAGCTTCTCACAGAAGCTACTACTGAAGCCACCCCTGTCTACTAACTAAAACTTGGCCATGCGAGTCTAGGATGATGGGGTATTTTACTTTTTGGTTTTGTTTCTCACCATACTGGTCTATTTTTACTTGGCAATAAATTAAATAATTTCTTCTCAAATTGAGTCTAGTTTGACTGTGATGGTAATTATTAAGTGATCTTCTTCTCTTTGTCTTAGCCGTTAAGTTTCTTCATGTTATTTTTCTACCTTGTTTCCTCCCCATGTACCATTGAAGGGGGTAATGAGAGAGCAGCTGAGTGGGGGACTGGCAACCAGACAAGGTCAATTCACCACACATAGTCACAAAAAATAAAATTCCTGTCATCCCAATAGTGAATCTCTATTTGTTTCCCTCATGTGTATACATTATTATTCATTATATTATTAAATTCCACAATCATTTGCTATCACTGGAAGCACACTGTATAATGTTCAGTTAATGAGCCTTCATTTGATAATTTCAGGGAATTTTTTTCAGTGGATATCTCCAGGTTTATTTGCCAAAAACTATTTAACCTCTCCAGAAGACATAATTACCAGAGACTCTTTCTGTCAGATAAGAGTTATACAATTGTGAAAGCTATATTATTTGTCTTTCGTTTTTTTCATGCAGAGGATAATATCTGTAAGAATTCAGTAGTTTGTGAGCTCTTCAACAGCAGTTTTTTGACATTGCTTCTTGTTGTACCAAATAGTCATAACTATGCAGAGGAAAATTGACTTGTCCTGCACTATCAGAAACCGAATAGATGAAATAACCAAGTATGATTTATATGCTAGCAAAATTTTTATTCATACTTTGAACTGTAGTATCTTCCTATAGTTTCAGATGTCCAGTACTTTTATTGGTTTGGTGTGTTTAATTGATTAACAAAATATACCTTAAAGAGCAAATATTTTTCTATTTCATTTAGACTTCTCTATTTTATGAAATTTAAAATTGGAGAACCATTCTGTGAGTCAGACAGCAGCTAGAGAAAGAGTTATATATCCCATATCGGTTCTCAGGCTATGCTAACTAGGATCTTTTGGAGCCTCTTTCTTTCTCCTGTCTTGCTTGTTTTTTGTTTTGTTTTGGTCTTTTTTTCTGTTTATTATCTGAAAAAAGGCAAAAAAAACCCAAAATTAAATCTGTGTGTTTCAGGTGTTACTTTGGAATCAGATTCTTGCCTTGACCCAGGAATTCCTGTGAATGGCCATCGCCATGGCAACAACTTTAATATCCGCTCCACAGTAACCTTCAGCTGTGATCCAGGATATACACTGAGTGATGAAGAACCTCTCATATGTGAAAGAAACCATCAGTGGAATCATGCATTACCCAGTTGTGATGGTAAGTGTCAAGCTCTTCAGATGGCAGGTTTAAAGTCCACAAAAGTTAATCTACTATTTTGCAGAACTTATTAAGCTTGTCATTCCTACTACCTCCCTTCAATTCCACACTCTTTAAAAATTATTTTATTGTTATTAAAAGGCATGCTTTACATCTCTGTGTCCATTTTCAGTGAAGTACTGAAAAAAAAAACAGGCACATATACACAAATAGAAAAATTACAATTTTTGCAGAGTGCCATTTTTCAACTGTGAATAAAAATGGTGCCATACAACTAATACTTTCAACACAAAGCCAGTAAAATTAATTTTTATTTTAAACTCTAAATACTGCATATCAAAATGATTGTTTAAAATTTAGAATGCTCAATACTAAAGCAGATAGATCATGATCAGCCAATGTAATTAATTTTGTTAACATATTTTTGTTTTGAAATTTTAGTTAGCTTAATATTGTTTTGGTGGATATGAAGTATGAAACTGTCTTGAGCTTTCATGCAACATTTTTTAAAATGCTGAATTACTTCATGGTTTAACCACAGCCCGCAACCAAGCCTCACACAGCCTCTTGCTCACTCCCAGCAGTGGGATCAGGGAGAGAATCAGAAGGCTAAAAGTGATAATACTCCTGGGTTGAGATAAAGACAGTTTAGGAAGAAAAGAAAAGCCTGTGCACACAAGCAAAGCAAAGCAAATAATGGAATTTATTCACTGCTTCCCAGGGACAGCAGGTGTTCAGCCATCTTTAGAAGAACAGATGACAAATATCATCAGTCTGAAGTTCTCAGTTTTCCCTTTTTCTCCCCACTTTATATACTGAGCCTGATGCCATATGGTGTGGGTTATTCTTTGGGTTAGCTGCAGTCACCTGTCCCTGCTGTGTCTCCTCGTAATCTCCCACTCACCCCCAGCTTCCTCACCAGTGTGGCATATGAAAAGCAAAAAAAGTCTTGGCTCTGTGTAAACCCTGTTCAGCAATAACAAAAACATCTCTGTATTATCAACCCTGTGCTCAGCACAAATCCAAAACACAGTCCCATACTGAGAAGAAAAATAACTCTACCCCAGCACAACTGCATTTGCAAATATTTCTTTGTTCTTTTTTGTAATTGGATTTTTTTTTTGGCTAAGTTCTGCTTTTGTGAAGCACTAAATCAACTGAATTTCTTCATGGAATCCTTGTATTATTGCTACAAAATCCCTCTTATAGAAACCACAGAACAACAGCAAAGAAAGGCTCTTGCTTTAGTGAATTACTTACATTAATGTATTTCTAACTTGCTTTTCAAGTCCAAGGTTTTAATTGATTACAGTGGAATGTCAGAGGACAATATTAGATTCGCCAAAGTATTTCATTTTCTCACTCTGTTTTAAACTGTTTTGTTAAATCTGAGCACTAGTCTTCTCCTTCTAACTCTCCCATGCTCAGAACATCTAAATCACCAAAAGATTATTACAGAAGTTAGCTAATTGAGCATTCAAAGTCACCCACCTTGTAATCACCACAACCCATTCCTCCTTTACAAGTACAGACACAAAGTATTCTTAAATGTTTAATTGTTTTTATGAGTTTCTTTCCTTGTTTTCTTTGCCATGATGGATTGGCAAATTCAAAGAAATCTTAAGTTTGAATGGTATTCTCTTCTATTTCCACTTACTTTTAATAAAATATGTGGTTCTATTTTTGAGTTAAAATATCAATATTTACCTCTTTTGTTTACATATGAATGTTGATCTTCAGGGAGATCTAGTTAATTTTCACTCATTGTAAAAGATTTTTTTTCCCATGTCCTTCACCCACTTTCATGTGAGTGTATGAGAAAATGTCAAGCCTTTCTGGAGTATGTTCTCTCTCTAGGCAAGCACCACACAAGGGTTCAGTATACATTCAGGCTCTTCTTTTCCTCACAGACTAGACTCTGTTGTATTAACTAGTCTAAAAACATGGCATAGAACTCACACTCTTTTAGGTAATCATTCTGTTAGTGTATTTGCCTTTTGAGGCTCAACAAGTTGTAACCCAAATTTTTTGAATGTGACAGATTTAACTGGGCTGGAAATGAGCATTTTGCACTCATCAGTAGATGATGTTCTCAAAATTTTAACTTCAGAAATTAATTTAGCAGAATAATGCCTAAGGGAAAAGCATGTTGCTTTGTTTCATGCCAACAAAGAAATAAACCTGTGTAGAAATGTAAGGTGGTTAAAGTTCCCTGTAAGTAATGTGTCATTCTCAAAATACACTAATGCCAAGGTGGAGCATGAACATAATTTTTGAGTGAGAGCTAAATTAAAGCCATCAATTCCATATTAAAATATGGAAATGATTTTTGAAATATGTAATATCTGCTTTAAGTAATGTTGCACAGTCAAGTATTTTTCTTCCTTCTGTGGTGTTTGCAGAAAAAAGATAAGGATTCTTGAATGAATGTATTATTGTTCATTTATGGCACTGTAAACCTGATGTCTATAATGCTGTTTTTTATATGGTTACTGTGGATTTAGTCAAATGTGTTTTAATTCATACTTGCATGCAAAATAACTATATTCAGGTAAAACCAGGCTGGAAGCATTTCCTTTACTTTTATTTACTTATAAATATGTATAAGTTACATAAATTCAAAAAACATTAAAAACTTTAGCAAAAACATTAGTCTAATAAGAAATGAAAAAAAAGGAACTTAAGCTATATACCAAGTATATTATATATAGACACACATCTACATAAGGATACTGCAACTTTATTGAATATTTTTTCATGTATATTTTCCATCTAGTTAATGGCAAAGTGTATCACTTCATGTGAGGAAGAAAACTAAAAGCATCTTAATGTTTTGTTGCTTTATTGTTTAAATATTTATTATATTAAAATCTTAAAAAAACAACAGCATAAAAACTGGACAGCAAGAGATTAGTGAAAAGCACAGTCATGCTGTATTTATAAGATCCGTGAGCAATTCAGCATGCAAATCTTAAACATTAATTAATTTGCTATGCAAATTTGAACAGCCTAGTTTAACAAATTCTAGTATGCATAAAATGTTTTCTAGCATAGTTCTCATGTCTTCCAAAATATTCAATTCCAAATAAATTACTTATGATAGGACAATCTAAATCTTTGAAAAAGAGGAAATTACACGTCTTTTTTCCTCTGAGCATTGCAGTAGTCATCAAACTTTTACATACTTAAAAAATGTGCTTTTTACTGAAGTATTTTTGTTTGTTAAAAATGCAGTTGAATGTATGCCTTTCAAAATATTTAATGAAAGAAAACTAACAGCAAGATATTTGTTGTGTTACTCCACAAAAAAAAATCCCCTTATTTCTTACATATTACTGCAATATAAATTAATACTTGCAATAATTATTTATTTTGTGTTCTGTTAACTAGAGAGGTTGTAAATGAAAAATTAAGTCCTTTTCAAGGAGTTAATTTTACTTATTTTTGTATTCTGCTAATTAACAAGAGAGACTATAAATGAAAAATAATCTCCTTTTCAAGAACTAATTTAGAAGAAAATAAATTGTCAAAATTAATGTTGCAGTGCTGGATTAATTAACTTCTTATTTTAATCCTTGAATCTATTTTTAATTTTATGTGTAGTTAAAAGTGAAATCTCTCTATTTCTTTCTCTTTCTCTCTCTCAAACCCTTTTCCAAGAAAGGCTTTCTGTATGATTTTGTTTTTTTCTCTTAAGCTTTATGTGGCGGATATATTCACGGGAAGAGTGGAACTGTTCTTTCTCCAGGTTTTCCTGATTTTTACCCAAACTCTTTAAACTGCACTTGGACTATTGAAGTGTCCCATGGCAAGGGTAAATATCTAATATGTTTTGCATATATATAATGTCTGTATGAAAAAAAAAATCAGAGACATATAGTTATAAAAGAAAATGTCCTTTATGAGTTAAACAAACACTTTCTGCCATTGCTTTGAAGAGGAAGTTTAACTTCCCAAAATAATTATATTCAAAGGTGGCATTCCAGTTTGTGTATATTTTTTAAAGGAAGAATTCTTTTTAAAGTAGCCAGAGGCAATATGTTTCAATCTCAGAAAAATGGAAAAGAGTGGAAGAGGTAAAATATGGGAAAATAATAGCTACTGGTAAAATAGCTCTAAATTTCTTTCAGTCAGAGATGTCAGGACCTTGTTGATGGCTCTTTGCTATTATTGAACATAAAGGAACAGATTGGATCTGTGTATTGGTAACCTAAGATTTCACACTTAAACCATTAGAGCAAAAACTTATATATATCTTTATGTCACATACCCAATAGAGTAATATCTGAGTAAAATATTACTGAGAAGTATATGGGAAGTTTCTACTTTTAAAATCTTCTTAAACACTGTTTTTTTGGGTTATTTTTTTTTTGTTTAAAACTCATAAAACAATTTAAATGTAAAATATATGAGAAAATGTGCTAAGAAGAATATTGTTGCCCACAGTGAATATATAAATTTATCATATTTATTGTATTTGAAAATTTATTGTATTTGAAAACTGAACTGTAAGTCAAAATTTAATTCATCATTGGATTGGAAGCTGGCAAATGAAAAAACAGCCATTATGTCAGATAAATCAGTTCCAGAAAATAGGAATCTGTATTTATGTAAGACTGTACATAAAACTTCTGTATGCTTTGTACTTGTATTTGGAAACTTCCCCGAAGGTTAGAATTAAAAGTCAGAATTGTGTTGGAGGAAATGTAAAAATAAAACACAAATACAAAATTGCAGCCAATTATAAATGTACGTCTCCTAGGTAATAATGAAATCAAGGCAGATATTATATGTAAAAGAGAAGTACAAAAACTTGAATAACATCTAAATAATAGAAATTTGAATTTTCAGAGTGTTGTATAAAAATAGCACTGTAGGCCATCAATTCTCTTATATGAATTATTGATTTAAAGTGAGCTAAACAACCATCCACATTGCAAATACAAGCACAGTTGAGCTTATGTGCTTTCTGCAAACTTTATTTTCAGAATTTCAGGTTTTGATTGTAACTTTTTCTCAAAATGTTTCCGTGTGACAGAAAAATTGCTTTCTGTGTCACCTACATATGAAGGAATAGAAAAACTTGCTATTAAATGCTTTTCTTTCCTCCCTTTTTTAACTCTTTTAAAGGTGTACAGCTGGTTTTTCATACTTTTCACCTTGAGAGCTCTCATGACTATTTGCTCATCACTGAAGATGGGAGCTTCACAGAACCAGTAGCCAGATTAACTGGCTCAGTCTTACCCCCTACAATTAAAGCCGGGCTCTTTGGAAATTTTACTGCACAGCTTCGATTTATATCTGATTTTTCAATTTCTTATGAAGGTTTCAACATAACGTTTTCAGGTAATTAATTCCATTCTGCTAAGTATCCTGAAACTGTTCCAAATGCAACTAAAAGAAATATTATGAAACACTATAAAGTAAAAAAAACCACTTAACCATTGTATAGTCTCTATCATAGAAAACTGGTTAAGGTTTAAAAAGGTGGCTATAAGACTAGAGAAGAATGTTGGTGATTTGACTGTTTTAAGTTTTACCTGTTCTCACAGAAATATTAAAATTGTTGAAAAATAAATTTGGAAGAAAATTAAGGGGGAAAATTTACAAAGATAGAAAGTACTGCTTCAGAAGATAGGAACTAATTTGTTCTAAAGTATAGAAACTTTAAAAAAGCAGTGGCATGCTAACTCAGATTCACAAGGGACTCTAAATTGAAGACTGATTTTGAAAGGGAAAATGTGTATATAAAGATGAAATAAAACCCTTATTAGCTAATAATGTATTTCTGCAAATTATCTCTTTAAGATATGTGAAACATTTGTTACTGCTTCTTATTTACAGTCTTCTAAAACTAGATGACATTTAATATACATTTCTCAATAATTTTCTTTGCCTATCTCCATTAATAGGAAGTAGAATTACAGATGTGCATATTGCAGCAGGGCATCTCACCTCCCAACAAGATCTGGTCTGTTGTTTGTTAGCTGGTCAGATAACTCAAACAGGATCAGCTGTCTTGTAGTGAGTTATTTTGACACCATAGCCAAAATGGCCAGTGCTCTGGCATCTCCCAGCTGCCAATAAACATCTTACTTTTGAAGTGAGATCTGGAAGGTAAGCTGGATTTCTTACTGACAGACACCTCACTTACAAACTACAAAAGCCACACCAAACTTTCACAAAGCAGAAATCCTCTGTACATGATCCTGGAAATTTGTGGAGTCCCATGAGTAAGGTTACCTATTTTACAGTTACTCCCAGGGGTTAAATGAAGAAATCTGCGTACATTATTGTAATTTTGGTGGTAGTTTATAAATACTGTTTCTTTTGCTAGCTTTAATTATGGGTACCCTGAAATAGTGCACTGTTTTATGCTTGGCTGTAATCTACTAGTAGTTCTTTAGTTGCCTACTGTGTAGCAACTCTGATTAGGATCTTTGGTCTGTTATCTCTTAATTCTTTTTATAAATAGACTTGATTTACCATCATTAGAACTTGTGGACAAGAGTAAGCCCTTAAATTTAAAATGCTGTGGAGTTCTGAGGCTAAGGCAGGGTTTTTCTGCAGCTTCCACTTGTTCCATGACACATATGAATGAATCAAGCGTTAGTTGAAATGTGCATTCACATGTATATTTTATGGAAGGAGGGCAGAAGGAACTCACATCCAATTCTCCTACATCATTTTTTCAGGAACTGAAAGCAAATAAATTTTGTTAAGAATTGGCAATGTTTACACATGGTCATGCTATTTATGAGTAATGTATCTCATTTAGCTTGCTTATTTAAAAAAAGAAAAAAACTACCTGATTAGGGCAATAGTGTTGGATTTACTCCTATTAAATGCTAAAGCACATTCATTCTGAATACTTTGGACTCACCAAAGCAGAGGTTAGAAGTTTTAAAAGTTTGAAATGTAAAGACAAATATTAATTATTTATTTGATAATTTATCACTCGGTCAAAAGACTAGAGCACTAGCCAAGTTGTAGAAAAACACACAAAATATTGTGGATGCATGGGGGAAAATTGTGCAGTAACAAAATATAAGGACCACAGAAATTTTGGAACACAATTGAAGGTTTATGTCCTATCTACTACTGCTACAACATACAGAGCCAGCATATGCCATCATTTATATTAAATGCACATTTTGAGAAATATTATGAGGTACATTTACTTTGTGAAACAAATACGTGATTCTGGTTTTTTTACTTTCACACAATCAGCATATATTTCTTCTTAGTTAGAAGTGTTTAGTAAGAACACCTATTTTGAATGTCATGAAACATACAAATTTGTCATGAAAATTGCCATGTGCCTGAAGGTATACTACAGGTATACTATAGCTGTATTAGCTTAGCCTCTGCAGTACTGAGCAGAGGTAGTAGATCATACGTTTTCTAAAATGCAACATTTAGCAGCAGAGACTGATGCAGATTATAGATTGCCTCTAATATTCAGAAGTTTCCTACAAGACAGTTACTAAAGGGAAGGATTTATTTATTAATTTTATTCCATATATCAGTTGTTTAAATACTCACTCAGAAACTTTGGTTTGTTTTCTTCCTGACTAAATGGAGTCTCTTATTCTAAGTAAGTAGATTTGACCCTACTTTCCACTGACCTCCAAGGTTAATTTCTAGGAAACATTTTTTCTTATCTATTGCCAGAAGGGATCTCTTGGGTCTTTTGGATCATATTCTGAAGAATAAAAAAATCAAACCTTTTCCATTAGATGTTAAATTGTTCTTTTTCAACATCTTTTTTTATAAGATAGTTGGTAGTGTCTATCTGAGGAAAAATATCATATGGAAAAACAGGATAAACAAAAAGTGGTACTTCCACAGCATATTCTTTGGAGACACGGAAATGAGCAGTTCATATATTTTCTGAGTTTGATTTGCTTCCTATGTAACAGCCCTGATGTTTTCCCCATTACTCTATCCGGACTCCTCCTGAATTATTCCTGATGTGTAGTTATAAAAGCACACTTTTTTTTTGAAAATGTGTTCGTATGTCTTTCATTCATATAACTTTTTTATATTTTTTAATTAGATTTTCTTCACCACATAATGATTTCTTTCAACTGTAAGGCTCACTTCTAAAGCTGTTTGGGAGTTCAGATGAAAAGGAACTAGAATTATACACAAAGGAAGTAATTAAACAAAATTATAGTAAACCACTTAGAGTACAAGCTGATTACAGCTCTTGAAATTAAAAAAAATAGATGTAGTATTGGTAGGACACATTAAATACATAATTACTGTATATATAGGCATAATAGACTTATAGAAACAGTATTGGGTTTTAGTTGAGAACATAACTCTAAAATACATGTTTTCCAGCTGTTCCATGCTCACACAACGCAGGCAATTTGGTAAGTTTGCTTTTTTCCATGTGGAAAATTTGTCCAGATAATAACATATGTTTTATTGTCTGCAGAATATGACCTGGAGCCATGTGACGATCCTGGTGTTCCCGCCTTCAGTAGGCGAATTGGTTTTCATTTTGGTGTTGGAGATTCCTTGATCTTTTCCTGTTTCCCTGGGTATCGCCTGGAAGGTGCTAACAAACTCACGTGCCTGGGAGGAGGTCGGCGTGTATGGAGTGCACCTCTGCCAAGGTGTGTGGGTAGGTGGTCACATGCTTTCATTTCATTCATCAAATCCTTAATAGCACATGGCATGTGTCAGAATATTGGGCAGAGAACAAAGTGCTTGGGTTGAAATAGTAGATCCCCAAGCTGTAAAAACTGCCAAAGTTAGTGCAAGATATAAGTAATGCATGTCTCTTTTATACAAAGATCAAAAAATACAGAAGAATAATTAGAATTATGCCAGCAAATAAGATCAAAATGTCATGTGAGATAAAACGCAAAAGCAATTATTAAACTTCATGTTTGGCACCGTTAAGTTATAAATGTCATACTTTTTCTTTTGGGGTAGAGAAACTATGTTTAGAGCTTTAAGTTAAAATACCCTGTTTTAGAGCCCTGCAGCTGGTATTGTTATTCTTGTAATTCTAAGCTGTTGGAATTCTTACAGTTTATAAAATGCATCACAGAGTTTTTAAGCTTTATTTTTTTTAAATTAATGTGCTGCTGTTAAACATCAGTAGCCATGAGCTCAAATTGAGTGAACAGTTATTTTCTTGGAAAAGCTCTGGGACTGTATATTATGAAATTTGCGCAGTTGCTGTATTTGTGAGATGGTTTTATTTCCACCATGTCAAGTGAATCTCATCAGCTGCTGTTGACATAATGCTTCTGAACAGTCAAATACTACCATACACCTCTAAATGAATGTCCTTCAGAGGGTTCTTGTTTTATATAAGATTTTATTTCATGAAGGGAGAAACTCAGCTTCAGCCTATTTCTTTTATTTATTATAAAAAGTTGGATCTTTATATCTGAAAAAGTCACCTACCATGTGTATGCATGTAAAATACATAGGGAAACATAAAGTATCTCAAATTTTGTTTTAAAATTGAGTTATTCTTCCCACAATGAAAGGATGTTACAGATGAGAGAGAAACCAGAATAATATGGAGTTTGCCATTTATTTGGAAATTCTAGATTTAAGTCTTAGTCTGTTTTCAGCCTTGAGATATTTGCTTGGTTTAGGTTTTTTGTTTGTTCTTTTGTTTGTTTGGTTTGTTTGGGGTTTCTCTCTTTCTATGCAGTTTCTCTATGCTCCACTCAAACAAGTTTAGTTTATTTTAGGTATCATAAAATTTTAGTTATGTTCAAAAATATTGTTATCTTGTACTGAAGAAAATATACATTCTATATAATACATGTTTTTGTAAATTTTGTTAACTTTTAGAAGGCCTTTCCTCCAGTATCTATAATAATAAAGAGATTCAGACCCGATATCTTGAAAATGCTCACTTGGTTATCCTCATAAAGTAAAAGACACATTGAAAAGTTGCAAAGATTATCAAAGTATCAATAATCATCTTAATGAAGTATCAGCCACTGAATTAGCTGTGAATTTATAGAAATAATGTAGCCACTTACTGTGCCAGACAGAGATATGCCTATATGTTTCTCCCAAGCATAATTTAGTAATACACATCTAATCTTATGTATATTTGATGTGCCTGCCATCCATATTGAAATGGAATTTGTATTTACAGAGAGCCCAAAATTTCCTTTTTTGTTCTTATCTTTATTTTTTAGCAAATTTTTCGACTGGCCCTGAGACACTTTTGTCACTAAATCAATGTATGAGATCCCAGTTTCTAACTGATTAGTAAAACCTTTCATAAAGCATCCAAAGACAAGTGGCATTTCTCTAAAATAAGATGATTTAAATAACTCTTTTAACTCTACCTATGTCATCGTTTGATCTCTTATAGTGTAGCAAGCTAAAGATATATATAATGCAACTTAGAAAAATGCAAGGAAAAAAACTTTGCTGGGTAGCTGAGTGAAACTGAGGAGGAATACACATACATACACAATATATAATCATCAACAAGGATTTTCAAGTCCTTCTATGACATATGGTAATACAGTCTTTTGTGATATTTTAATCAGATTCAGGATGAAAGCCTGTCCCGAGGTGACTATATGATGCCTGTATCCCTAATCGTCTGTTCTGTTTGTGCTGAATAATAAGTTCTGCACCTTTAAGACTTGTTTCAAGAGTGAAGGGGGGAGAGAAGAATCACAGAGTTTGTTTTCTTCCAGGGAAATCCTTTCAAAAGGCCCAGGTTACACCAGAAAACCTTTCAGCAGCTCTCACATACCCAGGTCATACTGAGGGGAAAAAAAATATCATTATATTTTCAGAAAAAGCAGACAGTCACCATTTATTTTGCTGTTGGTAGTTGTACCCCTTAGTAACCCACTGAGAGTCAATGTCTTTCTCCTCACAACCCTCTCTGACGTTGACTTTCTCCCAAAGAAAACCTTTCAGTAAGTCCAGGTCACACCTGAAAACTTTAAAATCTTTGAACGACACTGATCACTCTGCCACATCCAAGGGATCCTGTCTGATGTTACAATTATGTAATGCTCTGGTCCAGCCAGTGGTTTAAGAGAAGGTAGCTTGATTGACTCTGGATGGTGCATGAGTGAAACAACAAGAATTCTCAAGATTAGAGTGAAACGACACTGAATTACCAGAATATATCTATTCTTTCTATCTGTCTATCTATCTATCTATCTATCTATCATCTATCTATCTATCTATCTATCTATCTACCTGTCTATCTACCAGTCTGTCTATCTCTATATGTGTGTGTCTGGTTGTGTGGCAGGTTTATTTTACAGCAGTTTGGTTGCAATGGAAAGAAGGTAAGCGGCCACTGTTGTTATAATCAATGGAAATATATATAAAAAAATCATTAAATAAAATATATCAAGAAAAGAAAAAAAGAGAAAGAAACAATAAAAGTAGATAGGGGAGTGAAAAGTTATCACTGCACGAGGATCCATCAATGAGACTATTGCAACTTAGATGTCCATTGCTCAAAATAATGATTGTGGTCTTGATCCACTGAGAAAGGGGAAAGCCCCCCCACCCCCAACATAAAGTTCAGAGAGTCTTTGATAGTTTATGACATTTAAGACATTTTCTAATGTTTTCTCAGCATAGTGTAGCCAGTCATGTCTTATCAGAAAGGATGAATACCTTCAGGCCCATGTGTGAATGTCCCAGTAACTCTCCTGGGAATGAAGTTTTAAATCCTAGCCAGTTGCCTTTTCCCGTATCTGGTTCAAAGGCCAGTTTGTTGCTAAACAAAGGTCAGTTTATAGTGGTCATTGTCTGGTGATGGGTGCTCATCCACTCTCCACCAGGGCTGCTCTTATGCAGATCAGAGGTTTCACTACCAACATCCAAAACTCCTTCTCCTCCCTTTCCTTTGGTGGGGTGAAAACCTGGACTCAGCAAAGCACCCTGCTGCTTTTGCAAATGAATGATTGTTTCAGTTATTAATCCTTAACATTCAAGTCTTTCATAAGAGGGAAGAAACTTTTGAATTGAACTCTCCTTTATGTGATTGTCTCAACAATTATGTTATTTGATTTGCAAGCTACTTCTGTCTGCATGTCTACACTTTCCCTGCTCACTATCTCTTTAAGAAACTGTAATTTTACCTATGTATGACATAAAATGAAAATATTATTTGTGCACTACAACTACACAGTGTACACTATATTCAGTTCAAGCTAGTCTTTCATGGTAAGGATTGAACAAAGTTCAAACACATCATATAAACGAATAGTCTTAGTTTTCATTGCTGGGTCTTTTTTGTTTTGTTTGGGTTTTAACCTGCATTATTTCCTGTCCCCAGTGAGTCATTTCAGCTCTAGGGAATTCCTAAATCAAGCTGTAAAAATCATAAATGGTAAAGTTGAAAAGAAAGCTCTCCTATATATTTTCATTTCGAATTTAAGTGGTGTTGTTCCTTTATAAAATTTTATATGGCACTTGACTTTTAATAGTGCATTAATACAGTATATCAGTAAAATCTTCACCGAGATATTGCTCACTGGTATTCATATTAATATCACATTAATTGATCATATTCAGTTGCTATATTAAATACTACTTGAATAATTGGTAGGGTGCTACAATAAAATGCTGACACCATTTAATAAGCTATTTCTTTTTAATATTTAGTTAGTATTCATTGCAAAATCATCAATTGTAATTACTATTGTTATAATATTTTTATAATATTATTAATTATTAAAATTAATATACTTTGTCATGTTGTTGCATTGAGTTAATTTGCAGTGAGACTGAAAGAACCTTATTAGTGTTAGTTGGAGATTTCTGTGAGACCCTTGAGATCTGGTATTAATTGTTTTCTTTAAAGACTGTAGATTTAAATCTGGATTTGAGTTCACCTTTAAGAAGTCAAACTAAGTCTGAAAATTGCTGTTCATTTTCTAGCTTAGAGTTTAGTGAGAGAGAGCTTCATTTAAGAGCTACTCATGAAGAAGAAATCTTATATAACATCAGCAGCTGAGTCTCTGAATCTTCAGACAGAAATAAGGATGTTCATGCATTCATGATCCACTATATTTCAGAATTCTTTATTTAAAGGCTACGTTATGTCTGTAGGCTGGTTTTCATTTTATACTATGTATAAATACAATATTATTTGATGTTTTTGGTAATTTCTGTTTCCTTCTCTTAAAACATTGCATTTTTATAAATACAATTATAAGGTTGTATTATTTAATCCCTTCTACTTTCCGTTTTTTGACTGAATATTGAAGATTTGCTTGAGTAAGTCCTGGAGTCTTACTTGGTCTGAATCTTTAAAATATGGTGCCATATAATAATTACAGGTTTGAGTTGTCTCTATTTGAAAACTGAAACTTTAATATTCCGGAATCACTACAGATTTCAGTCGTTACACCATGGGCACTCTGATTTTACTTTCAGAATGAGGAGTGACATATATGAGAACTCAAACCTTTTTCGGAGGCCTGGTATGAACTATTGTTAACTATCAGCTATAGTTACAAAGAATAAAGATTGCCTCAGGGAACCCTTTTGCTATTTTTCTATGGCTTAATCTTATGTCTGCTATGTGTTGTTTTCTGCTAAGACAAATAATGTAGGGATGTTATGTTCAAAGATTAGTAACAGAAGATACTAGAAAGAGTATACAAAAATCTCAAAATAATTTAAGTACCAAAAAATTCCCATACCTTGGTTTGTACCAATAATCCCCTGAGGCCAATTAACATAATAGGGTTTGTTTTGAGAATGTGAGTATTGTCTTTTTTCAGTGGCATATGGATTGAGAACTAATTAAGCAAACCACAGAAAAAAGTTTGCCTGCTGTTTAGGCCTTCCTTTCCTTCTACATTATTTTGTGCATTCAAATGGTACAAAAAATACAAAATAAGAGGTTTGCTTTCAGCAAAGCATTTCAGTAGGGTTTTCACTGAGGCATTCTAACCTCACCACTATCATAGAGATGTTGCTTGAAGAATATTAAGAGAAGCTGACATGAACATGCTTTAGTAGTGCAGTCCACAATCGATGACCTAACTTTACTTGAAATCTATCTTAGAAAAGCAAAGAGAAGAAAAGAGAGAGAAAAACAGGGAATGTCACTCCCCAGGCACTAACTGGTAAGAGGAATGAAAGAATCCTCAGACAAAAAACTCTCTCCAGTAAAGGTAGTGGTGATAATAATAATGATAATAGTAATGAGAAAAAAACCCAGTATCTTCTTGGTTTCTCCCTGGTACAGTTACATTTTTCATGCAGACCTTCTCAAGATCCTCACTGGTAGCTTATGATACTGTTTACACCAAATGGATCACGTGGGTGTTGCAGACTAAATAGTATTTTACGTGATATATTTGTGCATATATTTTACTGTGTAATGTTTTTTGTGCATTAAAATAACTATTACCTGCTTGTTATCTACAAGGTTCTGTTCAAGTATGAAGTTACAGGATAAGCACTACCAGATCTTGAATGATGAGAACTTTGTGTAGAGTTACAGGCTAAAATTACAAGGCTAAAGAATGAGAAGTGAGATGAGAACAATGTGATTTAAGAATCAATGTCAATCACTTTTTAGGAGAAACCCAGCATAACATTTTTTCTGAATTCAGGAGTGCCAAGTGACAAAAACAGCACTTGTGAAACCAGAGTGAAAATCATTCTACAGCCACCTGTCAGTGTGCAGATGAAAAGTTATAGATGCACCCTCAATGTGGAGGGCAGGCTGCAGAATTGGAGATGGAGGACTGCTGGCAATACAGACTCAGACACCGTGCAGTGAGTTGCTGTGCAAACTCCATGTGCACCTCAGTTTGATGCAGTGTTCCAGTTATAAGGAAGCTTCAGCTCCTAGCACTGTATCACAGTTTGTACCTGAATCCATGCTTGAGTCCAGTCATGTATTGTGTCTGCCCTACAGAACCCATATGCCCAGCTTTGGAGACCCCTCACTGACTGTGGAGGGACCCTAAGTTTTTGCTATTATGTGAAGGCAGAGCATACGATGCTTTAGCTGTAATCCCCTCTCTTCTTTTATTAATGTTGCTTAACCATCCTACTGGATAACAATATTGTCCAACAGAAATATAAAGAATGTCTGAGCTTCTTCTCACACTTCATGAACTGCTGCACAATTTTGTAAACACAACAAAGGTATTCTGCACTCAGTAGAGTGCTTTGTGTCAGAGAAGCCTTTAAACTGACAACATACGTCTTTTATTTGATCTCTGCTTTGGAGGTCTACTTAAAACACTGTCAAACCTTTTAGCAAGATGTATGGAAGAAAAAATAATAAAGTAAACTTTTCCATTAAACAAAGTTATTGTTACATTTTACATGAACTGTATTTCAAAGCAATTCAAAAATCCCTGAATTTTGTTTGTTTTATAGTTTGTGCTCATATTCAGGAAGTGTTTGATGATCTTCAAAAGATCTACCCTCTGCAGTTTCCTTTTATCCAATTTCAAGTGAGACAATGAAAGAAAGAAAAAAATTATGTATTTAGATAGAATTTTGTGACTTTATTAAGCAAAAGAACAAAGAATGGGGTCAAGTATCTGTTCCAGACAGATTAGTCTCTCTGAAAGGGAATTAAAGAACAGTCTTATAAGGCAGCATTTTTCAGTCTGCTGCACTTCTTACCAAGGTTATAACAGGCAATTTGGAAATTGTAGTGAAATTAAAGCATGCAGTTCCTCCTCTAAAATATTTTAGAGGAGGAAACAGTCAATATGAGCATTTCTTTTGCTTTCATGGTTTTCTGGCTCACTGGTGGGTTTTTTTCAATTTATTTTTCTGTTCTTTTTTTTTTCTCTTGACATACTTTTTACATATTCTCTGCTGAAAAATATCTTGAATTACACTTCTTTTTGGTCACAGGATATATTTGAAATACATGACTAAATTGAAATAAGTGAAGTGAGAACTGGGTCTTAATTGTTTAATCTAGAGAGTGGGATTAGGTGTCACTGACCATATTGATAGTAAAAAAAATGTAGAACTTTGAATCAATGTATTTTGTATATTCGAAAGTAAAATAGATTTATACAGAAACAAAGGAAAGGGAAACATGCAACACAGAGAAAGGATCTCTGTTATGTCATAACATGTATTTCAGTGATACATCTTTTTATAGCAAATTTTAGGTATTATATCATATGCAGATTTTAAGTTGTTTAGTTGTACCTACATTAGATTAATCTATGCATATCACGTAACCACACAGAGAGCACTGTGAAATATGTTCATTTTCTTTAAAATCTACAGCTTGAGGAGTTGGTCCTGAAAATACTATTTACATAGAGCATGTTCAATATGTATGTTGTAGTTTACCCGTTCACATAAATTCACCCTGATACTTCCAACACAAGGTTGTGGATCAAAATATGGAGACAGACTGTCAACAGTAATTACTTTAAGAGCAGTAAAGATTATTCCTCCTGGCAAATTCCATACCTGTCAATGTTTGCATAATTTAAAACTGTTACATACTAATACAGATATAGTTGATTTTTATTAAGGAAATAGTGCATATTGGTCATATTCAGTGAATTGTAGTTAATAAATGAATTTACAATCACATACAAGATGGTTTTTTCTCATGTAGGGGAGTGAGGAATCTTTTTCATCTTTCTTGGCTATGGAGGCAGTTGCTATAGGTGGACAAGCCATATCCCGTCTTTACAAAACTGCTATGGCTGGATCTCTCATCAAGAATATAAGAGATGGGGCTTCATTTGCTTTGTATCTGTAAAATAATTTTAAAGTGTATATGATGCTAGCAGAATCAGCATGTCAATGTGGCGAAAGGCTCTTGTTTCATTTTGCATAAGGAATTAAAGATCAGAGGTCAAGAAATGCAAGTGAACATGAATATATTTTTCCAGTCTAGTAGCTCAGTGCTCACAAGATAACAGTGAATATTGATTCATGAGTAACGTCAGAATTTTATTTCCCAACTGTTTAATGTATGAGTTTCTTCGAAGAAGTGTTCCTTCTCCCTTATTTAATGCCCTACCCGCTGTGCTAAAGAGATTAGTCGGCATTTCTTCGTTTTGTGACTGATTTTTGAATCTCTGTGTGAGGCAGAAGTCCTAGGAGATGCATGTTCAAATCCCCAGAGACAAAGTGAATTGAATTTAGGTGTCATACATATTGGCTGCTTGTGTTAATTACGATATAAAAAAAGTAGCAGCAGTATTAGCTAGTGTAAATAGTTTTAAAGAAAAAAACATTACTTTTCCCATACCACTCAGTAAAATATTAGGGCCATGAAAGGGAGACATACCTTTGACTGATTAAGCTTTTCCTGCTGCCAAGGCCAGACTCAGTATTGCATTTCATTGAGCTTCTAGTTCATAAGCGTGGAAAGCGTAGTCACACAGTTCTGGACTGCAGTGTGGAGGAACAGTTAGAAAAATGGTCAATTGAAGTCCTTAGGGCAAAAGGTCTGCTGTATATCTGGGCATTGGTCACAAATAGCAGAGATTTCAGTCATTAGCGCACTTAGAAGCTCCAACAGTCTGGAGAAAAAAGGAACTCTTCCATCGATGAGGACAACATTTCTTTGAAAAAAAGTCACCTAAATCTCCAGGCCAAGACATTGGGAGAGCTAATTAAACATGGCTTTGACTTGATATCCTAAGATTAGCAAAAGATATCTAGAAAACCTTAACTTGAGCTGTGACAGGCTTTGTATATATTGAGGAAGGGAAGTTAAAAAGAAGGGCTTCATTTCCTTTGAAAGCCTCTTTCTGGGGTCACTATTAGTGATTTGCTGACTGACACAAGATGAGGTAGGAAACTTGACTGGCCAGATGACATGAGCAAGCCTTTGCATGATAATGAACAGAATGATGGGGCCAGAGGAAACTGCATAGCTGTCAGATATTTGCAAGGGATTTGAGAAGGGGTAACATAAATACGGTTTTATAGCATTGGTTGGAGCCAACTTGAGTTCAGAGTTACATTGCAATGTAATTAAAGTTTAGTAAATAATTGCTCATATTACAATACATCTGCTTCTTTCAGAAAGTAGCATGTTTTAGAAGGGTAGTAGTATTTTGTCTTTAGTATCCTTTATCTTATATGTCAGTACACCAATATTATTTGCTGTCTATTTGGATGTTTTCATCTATGTGATGGAATTTATGTTACATAGTTGACATAATTTTATTAGTCTTTATCCAGAATTGAAACTGAGTCCATAGTCTGGAACATAACACTCCTCCTAGTCTGTATTATTTTCTTTACTCGGGAGCTACAACAAGAAATGTCTAATGAAAGTGTCAATAGGTGCTTACTACAGATGGCTGTGAAAAAGACTCATTTACTCTTTACCCAGAAAGGAAAGGATCTGTGTCCTAGGCATTGACTGATGTCAATAAATGTTGGTTTGTTTATTTTTTTTCTTTTTTGGTTTTATTCTAGGTAGAGAAAAAACATGTTTGAATGCTCTTGATTTAGTACCAGATTGATTTTTGTTTGGTTCTGGTTTGTTTTGTTTGTTTTTTTTTTTTTTTTGGCAGCTCACTGCTTGTTTAAATATTTAGTGCTTTTTTAAATACTTATTTGTAAAGCTAAATACAGAGGTAAAATCAATATTATGTTTATTTGAAATGTTACCACAATAACTATATTTCAATAAAGTATTCAATTTTTATGGTATCCAGGCTAACCTGCATTATTGGTTAGTCGGATGGGAGGATTAGGGGATAAATTGAAGGTAAAAGCACATAAGTACACATAATAAACAGACCCAGTGAAATGCAGGAGATGGCAACTGTGATAGGGATTCTAGGAGTTGGTCCTACAGATGAAACTAGATAGAAATATACTTTTTTTTAGATAGCTTGTTAGAGATTTCATAGAGGCTAAATATTATTGCTAATAACTCATATTTTTTTGAATTGGATAATTCACTTCTTTTGTTTTAATGTGTCTATTTTCTTTAGCTGAATGTGGAGCAACTGTCTCTGGAAATGAAGGAACATTATTGTCTCCAAATTTTCCATCCAATTATGACAACAACCATGAATGTATATATAAAATTGAAACTGAGGCTGGCAAAGGGATCCATCTTAGAGCCAGGAGCTTTCAGCTGCATGAGGGAGATACTGTTAAGGTAATAAGAAAAATTATTTCACTTTCTATACTAAATATTCACATTGCATGAATAAATCTGTTTCCAATGGCAAATATCTTTCTTTTCATGTGCACTAGGTTGATAGCATCACTGCCGTTATACAAGATTCAATGATTTATACTAGATTAAAATAAACAAATCAAATTTATACTAAATTCAAAGACATTGTGATTTCAGTTACATTTCTAGAGTATTAGACTGTTTATAGTGGTTTAAATCTTAAAAGGAAACCTAAGATTTGAACTTGGATTTTGAATAGCTAGTATTTTTTTACACAATATTTATAAATGTAGCACAGAGATTTCTGTGGGTTTTTTTTTCCCTAAATGGAAACTAACATTGCAATATTGACTAAAACTGTAGTTATAGAAGCTGTCTTTCAGTCTTTTATATTGCAGTAAAAATTTAAAACATGGCCTAAATATATATAGATTTTGAGCATGTACTTTTCTACAGCATGGTAATAAGTTGCCTTTTCCTAATAGCAGCTGTTGCATTCTTGTATATACTGAAAATCCTGATATTCATCTGAAGTGTTGACCATACATTAAATTAGTCTTTCAATTTTATGTCCCCAAACTTTTGGTTAATTAATACTTAAAATCACATAGTATTCAGAATTCAGTTAGCAAGTTCCTTTCTGGTTATCTCCCAATAACCCATTTAACATGTTAGAAATTGCTGTTGCTTGATTTTTTAAATTTGCACTGAGTGCTTCACATAAGGAGTTTAAAGATATAATTGTTACGGATCAAATATTGGTGGCTATATTTTTATCCATTTCATCATCTTAAGAGCTTCCTTATGTAATTAAGTGTAATAAAATTATGTAATAAAATTCATTTCCTGCAAAAAACAAGGCATTCACAGATAGGATAAAGGTGGGGAGGAAAAAAAGTCTTCACTTTAGACATTTATGTCTTTGTTACTATATCTGTTCTTTTCAACAAGTATTTCATTTGACCATGAAATAAGCAAAACTTATGTTTTAGTTTATAAAGTTACAATCAAAAGAACAGCATTTTCTCTGTCTTTACCCACAAAAACATTGATAACAACTGATACCATGTATAAAACACTGCAAGACCTTGGTTTTGCTTTTAGACCAAAGGGAATTGAATAGGTAAATAAAATATATGGTTTGTATTGTCCTTTGCTCCCATTATCCATGGTCTGAGAGTGCAAATCCCCAAAAGTATTTTTGCTCTGAAGAGATGCATCAGAGAAGAGAGAACTTAATTGCCCACTGAGTTGCTAGAATGTGGTACAAAAGTCTCCCAAAAGCTTTGCAGATATCTGGTTTATAAATAATTAAATAAACTACTTAAAAATCTACAACAAAAACTCCCTTAGAAAACCCTAAAGAAACATTTGAGAAACCAAATTATCCTTCAGAACATCTCATGAGTAATGTCCAGTGTACTTAGTGAAATTCCGCGGAGATACAAGATTTGCCTGAGACAAAGCTGCTCTGAGCAACCTGTTAGATATGCTTTCTTTTATAGACCTTTAATCACAATACTTCAGAGGGTCCAAAGGACGCAAAGGCAAAATTGTGGTGATGTCTGAACTGCGAGGACTGTTCTCTGGTTTTAAGTCAGTTGCCACAGCACAACATCCATTTATACAATAAAGCTCTCTTCCACCAATTAAGGTCTCTCTATTACCCACATTTATGAAAAAAAAAGTCTACTTCCTCTCTATTACCATGCCAGGATGTCCTTTTAAATATTTCCATTGGAATCGGCACATTGGCAGGGCTATGGACTTCAAAGCTTGCTTTCTTTCCTATATGACCCAAAATAGGAGGAAAAATTTGTTACAAACCCCAGCCTTCTATCTTGTGCTGCACAGAAGGAGGCTGCAAGACTGCCTTGCTGGCAGCTTGCAAGGGATGCACTAAGCTTATTTATAAACCTTGTGCTGAAATTTAGACCATTTTCCCAGCTCAGTAACTCACTTTGTTTTACAAAAAAATCCTGTATGTACATCGTGTTGCACTGGGTGTGAGTGCCCAGGCCTCGGCAGCAGTGAGGGCTGCAGGGGCTCCTTGAGGAGAGGCCGGGGCTGCCCCAGCCAGACACAGCCAATTCCAGCTGGACACAGCCAATTCCAGCCAGACACAGCTGGATCCAGCCAGACACAGCTGGTTCCAGCC